>CM024542.1:12496892-12968765 GCA_014182365.1 Eucalyptus tenuipes | reverse complement strand
CATGCATTTGGAAGGATGCAAGACTTCATAGATTATTTTTCACTGCCTTCAAATTACATGGAAATTGATAGATTATTTAGAAATCAAGATGTAAATTTAAACAGACAAATTTTATGCACATACTCTATCTTCTGTACTCGACTCAATGAATATGGTTGAGGCTTCCCTCGAGAAATTGATGAAGCTTATGAGGAGGAACATAGAATATCTGAGTCTTTGCTTCATTTGCAGAAATCAATAGCCTTTCTCTCCTTGCTCCAGAGTGTTTCGGCAGAAATCCAACTTAAGAAGAACAGCAAAATGTCAGCTTCTAAGACTGATTAATAACTAAAGGGGCACTCATTGACTTAGACTTGAATGGCCCTGTCTCCTTTGAACTTACCAAATGTAAACTCTTCTGTTGACAATCCCGAGGCAGAGAGAGCAGCTACCAAAGCAGAAGGCCCGGGGATAGGAATAACAGGGAATATTTTCTTTCCACGCATGATTTTGCCTGGGAAGACTTGCAAGTGTGAGGGACTAGTTCAATGAAAGAGAGAAGATTTCACACTTTATCCCAATAACACCACTGGCACTTTAATTTCGATATTAGTTAGATATCTTTGAAGCAGTGTATCTCAGATTAGAGTCAGCTAGTTATTGAAGTGCTTCCCCATCCCCATAAGACTGTCATTATCTCATTGAAGATTAGTAACTTGCAAGTAACATCTGTGCATATCGGACCCAATGTTGTACAGTGAATAAAAGTTTTAAATAAAAACATTTCTGTTCCAACTCCTTACCATCGAAAGTTCTAAACAGATGTGAATCTTGAAGAAAAGTGCATCAACTTACTAATTCCGTGCCTGGATCACTGATGCCTGGTGTTCCAGCATCACTGATCAACGCCACTATTTCACCCTGCTTCAACCTTTTAGCACTGTGTGCTCCCTTTGATGCTCATTGAATTTATGGTAACTTAGCTGAAATCTAAAGCATGCAATTAGAATCACATAATAATGTATAGGCAAAAAAAAAAAAAAAAAAAAGAGTACAGTATTTCTATGGGAACTTACGAGAGGGGTTTTAATATCATAATGATGAAGCAACTTCCCGAAAGTGCCTTGTATCTTCTGAAAAGTATTACATCAGCTGACCTCAACACGCAAGAGCACTGCATTGATGATTTCAAGATTACCAAGCATCAGAATCATCATGCGCATGCTATGTACGAATAGTTTGCTAGGACATCAAACTAATTATCGGATGCACTAGGGTTGGCCAATGTGCAGCAAAAGGAGGCGAAATGGCGTTTTAAGACACAGAGATACTGGATGTAAGTAGCTGTGCAGGCAAAAGTGATGACAAATTCTAAGACATACAAAATCAACAAAGAGCACCGAAATATATACATAAGAACCCTAAGACATATGCAAGACATGCACAAGGGAAGAAGAAAGGCTTTAGTCACAAGTACCGTAGAGTGATATCCTCGAGATTGCCAATTGGTGTTCCTACAAGATAGAGGCCAGGCTTCAGAGGAGCCTGCGCAATCAAATTAAGACAGCATCGCGAGACAGCATCAGAGAAACAGTTATTGAAGCAAGCGCGAGAGAATTGGAAACAAGAATGCATCATCAAGAGCTCACTTCCTTCTATAAAAACTTAAAAGCACACTGAGTATTTCAAGCGAGCTTGACACACTACCGACTGCATCATTACACCGCGAGACCTATCTAGGAACGTATCTTCACAGAGCAACGTGCTATCTATCACAACAGCAGAGCGCAGTGTCACTTCGAGAGCTTGGAAAATAGCCCGCCGGCAGTAAACCGAGCTGTCTAATCCGATTAGCACACAGCGAAGCCTATCGCATCAACAAGAACAAGATGATTTCTCAAAGCATTAACGAAGCTACCACAGTACCACCGATGACGAGCTATCTCCGTTACGCTTTGCTTCACAACAACGGAAATATCCAAACGAAAGAGTTTTCCAAATCGACGAGCGCGCGGATGACTAAAAGAAAAGTCGGAGGCGAGAATGATTACGCGCTTCGAGGATTCTTCCAGCGCCGCGACGGAGGGCGGCTCGGGGAGCGGCCGCGAGGCCGAGCTGGAGCAGAAAGAGCGGGAGCCCGGCGAGAGCGAGCGGGAGAGGGAGGGAGGCGGAGTCAGGATGCGGATTGAGCGAAACGGTGTCGGGCGCCATGGCGGGAAGGAGCGGCGCGGAGAGAGGAGGTTGCAGAAGACGGAAGCTGAAGCTGCCGCAACCGCATCTCCGTCGCTCTCCGGGGAAGTGCCGTCGATGAGGAGGGGGGAGGGAGGGAGCCTGCTCTTGTTCTTGGCGGCGTAACTTAGATTGGATGATTATTTATCGTTTTTTTCTTCCCGCTCGTGATTATTTTAAGGTCTAATATAAGAGGCGGTCTTCAATTTAATTCTTACCAAAAGATTTAGTTGTTGTACTAAATAAATTAATTAAAAGTTGGGGAATTACATTACATATACTATTAAAATTCAAAAATAATATTAAAAAATTAAAATTTCACGAATTTCATTTTATGTTAAATCAAAATTCATAAACAATTTCTATCGTTATCCATTTACATTATCTTCTAATTTAGTTAAAAAAGACTTCTAAATTTCAAAAAAAGAAATAAGAACACTTTAAATTTAGAAATTACAAGAAACTCTAAGCAACTGAAATTTTGAAAGGTTTTCTACTTCCAATATCAATTGAAAGTCAGTCCCAATGCACTTTTCAAAATTATAGAAGTGTTTTATAAGCTCTTTACTTTATTAAACAATATCACTTATTTCACACATTTATACTCATGTGATAAGAATATGGTGAAATATTATCTATCGATCATTTTTAAGCTTTTTTATTTAATTCAAAGTGCAAGTTGTACTTCATTTCTATTGACTAATGGCAGTAAAGTAATGAAAAATTCCTATAAATATAAATAGATAAAGCATGGAGCAGATGTAATTGAAATGCGATTAAATCAAGTTTGTAAGCTTGAAATAATAATGTCAATTTAAGAGGAATCTTGCTAGAGAGTGTGTTAAGATCATCGAAAATTAATAAAACGCAATTTTGAAAATGGAGGGATTACAATACGATGTGAAAAGTCACCTACTTCAAATGAAATATTTGATTGACCAAAAAAAAAATGAAATATTTGTATTATTAAAGCGCAACTAATGAGATTTAACAAGTGCATTAGGCACTTTAATGTTTGTCTTTTGTAAGTTTTACGATTCATAAACTTTGATGAAAATAAAATAAAATAATTCCTGATTCCTAAACAGAAAATACGGTCTGGCGATAGATCTGAAACATAGATGTAGTTGCAGAATATATTTACCCGGCTCTTTCTCCTTGCCAAAGATGATGGAGGAAGTTGCAGATTGCCTGGAAGCCTCCTGAACTGCGCTTGATGCGCGCGAGCTCCACTCGACGGCAGCAACATCGATGGCGAAGCCATCGGGCGCGTGGATCGCAATGCAGAAGCGGCGATGGCCCCTGCTGATCCTCCTCCTCCTCTTCTCCCTCTCCACCGCCCTCGTACTGATCACCAGGTTCGCGTCCGATTCCTGCAACCCTAGCAGCGCCGCCGCCGCCGCCGCCGTCTCCTCCGGCTCCGGCGACGCGCGCTTCGCCGGAGAGAAGGTCCGGGGCCCGCCTTCTGGGGTCTTGCCCAGTCCGCTCCGAGTTCATGAAGTCGAAGCTCGTCCTCCTCGTCTCCCACGAGCTCTCCCTTTCCGGTAGTTACTGGGTGACTCTGAATCTTCCCCGAGTGTAGTTCGTATCGATTTGATTTCGATTTGCGGAGTTTTTAAGCTGTTTCGGGTTGCTGGCGGAATGTGAAGTGTGTATTGGAGTGAGTGATATTGTTTGGGGATGCGGCATGGCAAGTCATTGAGATTGAGCTCCACATAAATTGATTTCTAGGCAAATCACGCCACTTTTGGCACCATTGCAGTGTAAAATGCAGTATAAGCAAACTCAGTAGTGGCCTTAGATTTTTGCTAACTTAAATCCAGCCAGAGTTAGTTGCAAATGAATTGTATTCCCTTGAGGCAGGCATTCCAAGCAGGCTGTAGATGTAGTTTTTCACTTTTCCTGATGCGGGTTGCATTAATCAATTGAAATTTTTTCGGTTCTGTGATGTAAGGTGGGCCATTATTGCTCATGGAACTGGCATTTCTGTTGAGAGGTGTGGGCTCGGAGGTTGTCTGGATTACTAACCAGAAACCAGCAGAGCCAGACGATGTCATTTATAGCTTGGAGCATAAGATGTTAGACCATGGAGTGCAGGTAAATTTTTAGCTCATGTTATTGCTTGGTAGTTTGTTCTTTCGTCAGTATTGCTCGTTGGACTAGGATTGTGTAAAAGCATCAGAAGAATATTTGATATGCTTGGGGTATAGGAAATTGTAAAGGTCACTAGCTTCAATTTGACGAGGAATTGGTAGCATTTTGAGAAATGTTTTGCACAATGATATGCAATTCTCTTAATTTGGAATTCTACAAGTATCTATGGTCTATCTGTAGTGTCAATTGAGTCAAAGCAGCGAGTGTCTGGTCGGTTGCAGCACAAATTAGCATTTCCCGTGGGTTACAAGACTAGCAATTTCTTTGAATGTTCGTCATTGAAGACAAAATTGTCAATGGATTATAAATGAATCCATGAAGTGGTTGTAAAACCCTTGATGGGGCCTGTACAAGCGATGCTTGACAGGCCACGTTCACCCTCATTAATTTAAATCAGATTGGTGAGCTTGAAGCCTTAACAAAACCTTCTTAAGTAACTCCTGCTAAGAAGCCTCTTAGTTAAACACGAGAAAGAAATTTCACTGGGAAAATAGGCCTGGGTGCTTTTCTATTGTGCTAACTGCTAACTTCACTCTGAGGGCACCAGTTTTGTTGGAAAAGTGTAGATGATCCTTCTTGCATGGGCCAGGGAGACAGAAACCTCCTCAAGAGAGAGTAGTATGGTGTTTCCTCAGTGAAATTGCAACAAGGCGTGACATCATCACTGACATCCTACAAGCCTAGCTGATATATAGTCACACCAGAAGGCTATTTGAGTGTATTTTGATTAGTTTTATAATACATATGACATGAATAAATTACATCATGTTGCTTTTGTCTGAGTACATTCTGTTCATACAAATAGGTTCTCTCTGCAAAAGGACAGAAAGCCATTGATATAGCCCTTCAGGCTGATTTGGTGGTGTTAAATACTGCTGTTGCTGGAAAGTGGCTCGATGCTGTTCTCAAAGACAATGTTCCTAGTGTTCTCCCAAAATTTTGTGGTGGATTCACGAAATGAGAGGGCATTATTTCAAACTGGAGTATGTCAAGCACCTACCTTATGTGGCAGGGGCAATGATTGATTCTCACACAACAGCTGAATACTGGAAGACCAGAACTCAAGAACGTCTGGGGTATTCTTCTCGCATATTAAATATGCCATGTTTCACCATGGTTTTCTAAGTCTGTTGATGCCTTTTCACCAGTTGCACAGTGAAGAATTGACTAGTGCTGGAGGATTTCGCACATTCAACTATTCTTGTTTTTTTTTTTTCCTCTTGCATTCTCGGCAAACTCATCTGCTTCTTATCTTTGCATTTGAATAGTTTTTATATGGATGCTTTGCAGCTTTCTAGTGCTGTATTCACTGACATTCACTGCTAGTATGGGAACTCTGCAATTGTATTCGCCCCATTCTCTTTCTAATAATTATATTGGCAGGATCAAGATGCCTAAGACTTACGTCGTGCACCTTGGAAATAGCAATGAATTAATGGAAGTAGCAGAAGATAATGTGGCCAAGAGGGTTCTCCGTCAGCATGTCCGTGAGTCCTTTGGAGTGCGGAATGAAGATCTACTCTTTGCCATCATCAATAGTATGTTTTCTACAGTGAATTTCTAATTTTGTTGACTGATTATGTCTACTTGTGCAATTCTAAAATGAGGTCTCTGTTAACTGAGTCCTTTCCAGTGGAAGGTTTGGGTCCTTTTATTTAACATATTAGTGTGTAAGGTTGGATTAGACCTATGATGAGGACAATGAGAAACATGAACAAATTTTTGTCCATTGCTGAAGCAAGCCTCATGAGTTTTGTAGCACTGCTCTGCGTTTATGAATTTTTTGAGTGCTTCTTTGCTCCTGCATCCCCCCTTTGCACTTTTCACATCCTTTACTTCTGTGGAACGGCCACTTGGTTCATTCTAGGTATCTGAAGCACTGAAAAAAATGAAGTGGCTCTTTCTAAAGGCAGGATGCAACATAGAGTTCCTCCATTTGGAGATCACTTTTTCATGTCTGAGATCTTTGTTTGAGTTTTTTTCTAAATGCTATGTCAAAATCGACTTAACTTCTTTTAATTCACTCTAAGTACCATTTGTTGGTTTAATAGATAGTACTCCACTGGTATAACTTATGCTGTGGAACATTGCTTGTCTGTTTTCTGATCTAATTGCAGGTGTTTCCCGTGGGAAAGGGCAGGATCTATTTCTGAGGGCCTTCTATGAAAGTCTGCGATTGATACAAGAGAAGAAATTGCAGGTGCCATCTATGCATGCGGTGATAGTTGGAAGTGATATGAATGCTCAAACAAAGTTTGAGACAGAACTTCGCAGCTTCGTAGCAGAAAAGAAAATTCAGGATCGTGTACACTTTGTCAATAAGACCTTGCAAGTTGCTCCTTATCTGGCTTCAATTGATGTTCTCGTCCAAAACTCTCAGGTATATTGGTGTTCATATTTTACCTCATTTGCCTGAGGAGATGCGTTCATGTTCTTTAGTTGGAATATCCCCATCACATCAACCTTGTGTCTTCTATGTACCTCAAAACCTGTGCAATTAAAATGATTCCTAGTAATTCATGGTGGGGCTAGGCTTGTGTATAGTGGTATGTAAAGATTTGATAAAAAAGGGATGGAATTGTATTTCCAATATGAATGTAGGAGTATGACTCCTGCATGCTGAGTTGAGGATCAGTTGGAAGAGTTAGTTCACCAATTTTATTCTATGATGCACCTTGGGCTCTAACCATAGAATGTTAGGTTTGTTTAACCTTTAGTTTTACTTGATTCTAAATGCTGAGAGAACCACAGCGAGGCCGCTCATCTAGTGTCAGACCAATCAGTAGATCTGACTCACTTGAACCTTGTACTCCATTATGTGTAGGCGCGGGGAGAATGCTTTGGGAGAATAACTATTGAAGCAATGGCGTTCCAAGTCCCCGTACTGGTAAAACTTATTTAGTTATTGCTTTTCCTCGTTCACTGTTTTATGCATTTCATATTTCTTCTTCATCAACAGCAATTTGTGGTCTCTCGGGATGCTTCTATTAGTGGGGTATTTGTTGCATCCTTTGAGGGTTTGTCTCTTGGGATGGCATTTACCTTTGGCACTGCATATTGACTGTCTTTCATGACAACTATAGTGAATGTTAAGAAACTGTTTGGTTGACTTTTTGCTTTGTCCTTTTACTTTTGATGTTAACCTAAAATAGTTGACATGTTTTCACAAGGAATACCGAAATCTTTTAAAATATAGAAGCAATTAAAGTCACCCGAAAATGGTCCTTTGTTTTTTTCATATCAAAAGATCATTATTGCCTTGGTGGTACATTCAAATGTGACCGCTTGAAAGGGCTTTAAGCACAACCAAACAGGCTGACAATTGACTACACATTTTCATACTTTTTATGTCATCTATCTGTTCTTGCTCTCATTGTACATTCCATTTTTTCCATTTTGGAGAAACGGGTAGAATTCCTCACCTTTTTTTGGCTTCTTCATGATGATGGTTGTGGAAATCATCTTTCTTATCAATTGTGTTAATACTAGGATGTCTAAAGATTACTGCATGGAGTTCCTTTCTCTTAATTGTGATGGCAGTGGTGGGATCATTTAATGCCCTTTGTGGTTTCATGCTGCCGATTCGCTTTTCACCGTGCGCTCGTTGTCTTTGAAATGTTTGCTTGCTTCATTCTAATCTCCAACAGAAGAATGTTTGTTTTAACTCATTTTAATCCAGGGGGGCTGCTGGAGGAACCACGGAAATTGTGGTACATGGGTCAACGGGATGGTTGCATCCTGCTGGGAAAGAAGGCGTGATGCCTCTGGCAGAAAATATCATCAAATTGGCGACCCAAAAAGAGACTAGGCTAACAATGGGAAAGAAGGGATACGAGAGGATGAAAGAGCAGTTCCTGGAACACCACATGGCACAGAGAATCGCTTTGGTTCTGGAAGAAGTGTTGCAGAATGCAAGAAGACAGAAGCAATCGTGATAATCTTTGTATTGCGATAAACCAAATGATAATGATTACTTATGCCTGGTGTTCATGGTAAATCCTTGGCGGACAGCATCAGGAACGGTGACATCCTCAAGGTCAAAATTACACTGAAATGGCATGCTCCCAGAAGCTCCTCTGTATCATGAGACTGTACATAAAAAGCAAGTTATGGGAACGGTCGGGTGTCGATTCTTTCCTCGGTTGATGGGGTTACAGGCAGCGTACCAGATGTCGTCTAACGTTATGTTACAATAGAAAATATCTGAATGCAGTTTCTCGATCGGGACTGGGATG
The DNA here is from genome assembly GCA_014182365.1 of Eucalyptus tenuipes. Taxonomy (NCBI): domain Eukaryota; kingdom Viridiplantae; phylum Streptophyta; class Magnoliopsida; order Myrtales; family Myrtaceae; genus Eucalyptus; species Eucalyptus tenuipes. The sequence continues at coordinate 12,960,168 of CM024542.1, read as the reverse complement.
GCCAACTTCTGAGTTACCCTAACTTCAAGAGTAGGTTTAATGCGCTTTTGACCAGTCGTGGAGCCACGCGCATGCCCTGTATCTAAAACAGAGCATGTTCTATTCTTAAGCTGCACCGTCAAATCGAAGAGCACCAGCGACCTTTTCCCCTCGCACTGAAATGGGAATGGACGCAAGAATTGTAATGTTGCATTCATATATCTCCGATAGCGCTATGTTGGTGCTGCCATGGTAATGGCCGGATATTAAAGAAAAGCAAAACATTTCGTTTTCTGGTTTTAGCGGTCGGGTAGTGTTTCGGGTCATTTTTCTTGGACTTCGACTAATTCACTTCCCTGACCGCACAATGTTTTGCTCGTGGCAAAATTTTAGCACGACTTTGCAATTGTACACAAGAAAGGCAGACATTTTTACACATAAGACAAAATTGACGACCTCTACGTGTAGATCGACCATTGAGTGTCAATCATCAACGTGGCAAATCGACTTTAACTTTGTACAAGTTGTATATAACCTCACATGCACAAATATACACGGCTGATATGGGATACGAAGCCCGAACAACGAATGTCGCACGCTAACGTACACATGCACCATGTATATTAGTTCTGTCAACGACGGAGCACATCACAATAAAAAAGCTTATGAACTATCTCTCACACAGAGAAATGCATAACCGGTTATCCGGCTACCGAGCTATGTACAAACGCACACACTGGCATACTCCTAATTTGTGGTTATCCGGCTACCGAGCTATGTACAAACGCACACCTGGGAACTTGTTTGGATTTGCTTTTAAAAGATTCGTTTTTTCCTATATCAAAAAAATTAGAGGAAAAATATAGAATTTAAAATGTTCGGAACTTATCATATGTAAATTTATATGTCAATATTTTGCGAATTTTGAAAAATTCCTATGTGTAAGCAGCAGGATTTAGAAAAAATAATTTTTCTGGGCAAGAAATATTTATTTTTCGTAAAGTAAACGAAGCCTAAGACACAAATATTAAATTCAAATAGGTTTCTTCGGGGAAAAGAAAGGTTATTCCTCACGGCGTCGAGAGGCATTAGGCTCAAAACTCGAAGAGACTCGCTAGCGGAGCGAGCGAGCGTGACGGATATAAGCCGAGTGAGCGAACCCGCGAGCTACTTCCTCCGCAAGCACAAGAAATTTCCTCCGCCGAGCTCGACAATGAACGCCGACGACGAGGCCACTCGATGCCGCGGCGCCGTCGCCGATTACCGCAAGAAGCTCCTCCAGCACAAGGAGCTCGAGTCCAGAGTCCGATCAGGTCAGCTACCCCCGCCGGAACCCTAGCTCGTTCTTTCCGATCGCGCGGATCTGCGCGTTTCTCTTTCTGAAGCAACCGCTAGGGAAGGTCCGGTTTCTTCGTCCGCGTGCGCCTCGTGTTGACGTTGCGCTAGGCTTCTTACGGTAGATCCATTGTCGCGGCTCTCCCCGATTGGACCTTTTCCCCCAATTTCCATTCCGTTGATAAATCTGATCGACGCGATTTTGAACTTTCGTGTCGGACGAGCGGGAGGTTTTGGTTCTTCGCTCGAGTTGACTGTGTTTTAGGGTTTCTCAGGAGAGGGCGGGTAATTTACGGCGGCATTTTCGCTCGTTTGCTGAAATTGGCTGATAAAAGCTTAAGTTTTGATGTGTCCTGTGAGGTGAAATTGAATTTCGCTTGTGTCTTGCATTGGAGGAGAGATTCAATTGACTACTTTCCATATAGTCTGTTAAATGCATGAGTTGTCGGAGTAACAACTTTTATTCGGTTGAATTTGTCATCTGGAAATTGAGGATTCTTTTTCTGTGAAGAATGCGTGCTTTCTTATAGCACCGGTTTAGTTGCTTCTTGCAAGCTTAGAGCAATGCCAGTGTGCTAATTTGTCTTGCTTTGATTGTGATGTTTAACTGGCATTGTGTAAAATATGCAGTGAGAGAGAATTTGCGAGGTGCCAAAAAGGAGTTCAACAAGACAGAGGATGATTTGAAGTCTCTTCAAAGTGTTGGGCAGATCATCGGAGAAGTTCTCAGGCCTCTCGACAATGAACGCTGTAACTTCCCTTCTTTACTTGTTACCCATACTGCTGCTTAGGATACGATCTAATTAGCTATGTTTATCTCTGCCTTTTCCATTCTGAAAGTAAATTGCTTGAGCTTCTCACTTAGCAAGCATTTATCATGGAGAGTTATATGTTAAAACTTTGACTTGGAAATGGATTTCCCTCATCAATGTCTTTATTCAGTTGGTTATTTGGTTAAGGATTGATATATAATTAATTCTTTAGCTGTTATTTGTACTTTAGGATCAAAATCGAACTTTTTATGACTAAAGAAGTATCTGAAACTCGGGTTAATATTTGAGCAGTGATTGTCAAAGCAAGCAGTGGCCCCAGATATGTGGTTGGCTGCCGGAGCAAAGTGGATAAGGAGAAGTTGACTGCAGGAACTAGAGTCGTCCTTGATATGACAACTTTGACAATAATGCGAGCACTTCCTCGTGAGGTATTTGGGTTTTCCCCAAGGATATGATTGATAGTCTGTAAGTTTTTATAGAGTCAATGATTTTCTCATGTGATCCTACTGTTTTACAATGGCACTTTATGAATTACACAGGTTGATCCAGTTGTTTATAACATGCTCCATGAAGACCCTGGAAATGTCAGCTACTCTGCTGTGGGTGGTTTATCTGATCAAATTAGGGAACTGAGAGAATCTATTGAGCTGCCTCTGATGAATCCCGAACTGTTCCTTAGAGTTGGCATTAAACCTCCCAAGGTGAGTAGTACGCACTCTTTAAGAGGATAATAGGTTGTCCTGTCTGTGCATGGAGGAGGTATGCTCAGCAGCATTCGGATGGACAAATTCTGACTCTCTCCCCCCCTCTCTCTCTCTCTCTCTCTCTCTCTCTCTCTCTCTGTGTAGGGTGTTCTTTTATATGGCCCTCCTGGGACTGGGAAGACGTTGTTAGCCAGAGCAATTGCAAGTAATATAGATGCAAACTTTTTGAAGGTAAGATAATATATCTTGATATGCTGCAACGCTGCTTCCTCAGTTAGAATATTTTTTTGTGTGAAATTTTTCTGTTTAATATTCACTCTTGTTCAAGTGTAGGTCGTCTCAAGTGCCATTATTGATAAATATATTGGAGAGAGTGCAAGGTTGATAAGGGAGATGTTTGGATATGCACGTGATCATCAAGTAAGAAACCCAACCTGCTATCTACTTGCATAATATTCCCAAGAAACCAATTACGAGATTTTTCTGTTGTTCGTGAAGCCCTGTATCATCTTTATGGATGAAATTGATGCCATTGGTGGACGGCGTTTCAGCGAGGGAACAAGCGCTGATCGAGAAATTCAAAGAACTTTGATGGAGTTGCTGAATCAACTTGATGGATTTGATCAATTGGGAAAGGTACATTTTCCAAGCAGCCAGTTCATCTTTTATGCTGTCGTGCAGAATAAGCACTACCTTTTGCGGTTGAAATGCTCACATTAATGTCTGGTGTTAAGTATGATTATCATTTTGTCTTTTTTGTATATGGCTGGGGGGAGACTCGGTGCAGAGAAGGGTGGAAAGGAAATTTGCCACGTGCTATGTATATGTTGTAGATCGGGAAAGTCTTCCTTTGTGCTAAAAAACATCTTAATCACCATTCTTTTAGTGCTTAAGTAGAAGAGTGCTCCCATGCTTTCGTTCTCCATGTCACAGACTTCTACCACTTCAATAGCATGTTATCTTTGAGAAGATCGTCATAAATTTTTGTTGCCACAAGTTGTTTGGAATGTCAATTGAATTGTTAGGGACTTGGGAAATATTTTGAGTACGTTTCTCTTCTCCAGTCCTGTGGTATGTAGTATGGGATGGAGACCTTTTTAGGTAGCTAAAATAGCTTTAATAGGTCCTCGTGGGTTTCAGTTGTTCTAGTTTCTCCTTCATTTTGTCTCTATGGACCTGCGTATGCGATGGTCACAACTGGTTGGAAATCTGGCATTTCCAGGTAAAAATGATAATGGCGACAAACAGACCAGATGTGCTTGACCCTGCACTTCTGCGACCAGGTCGTTTGGACAGAAAAATAGAGATCCCACTGCCAAATGAGCAGTCAAGAATGGAGATCCTTAAGATTCACGCTGCTGGCATTGCCAAGCATGGAGAAATCGACTATGAGGCTGTTGTGAAGCTTGCAGAGGTGAGTTTTGAACTGATTTGTGGTTGTTACTTTTATCCCCGGCAAATTTGTTCTGATTTATTCTTTTATTGCTTTAGGGCTTCAATGGTGCTGATCTGCGTAATGTTTGCACTGAGGCTGGAATGTCTGCCATACGTGCAGAACGTGATTATGTCATTCATGAAGATTTCATGAAGGTAAGAGGCCTTCCTCTTGCATAATTGTATATTTTTCAGTATTCGTCTTTTCGTCTGAGCAAGAACCGGTTACGTTATCGTCGCAATTAGAATAATTTTTGTTGTTTGCCACGATTGAGGATGCCATCTCAATATCTTAATTTATTTTGCAGGCTGTTCGGAAACTGAGTGAAGCAAAGAAACTAGAGTCTAGTGCACACTATAATGCTGATTTTGGAAAAGAATAGTAGAAGACTTCTCTTTTTCATTGCCATGGATGCTTCAGCCATAGTTTTTCTTGTTCATTCTGTTGTAATGTGCAATGGGATATTAAATTTATTTGATAAAGTTTCCGTACTCCAATGAAGATATTTGCGGTACTTGGTTTGATCATCGGACTGCTGATTTGAAAAGGGATCTGTTAGCTGCGGAACAACAATTACTTACCATCATGTTCATTAGTAGGTATTACAATGGCCGTTTGTGAATCTGTGAATTGTCTTGTCGCCTTGGTAGGAAGCTCGTTGGTTTTCTCACTTGTGAAGTGAGACTTACCAGGTCGATGCATCTTTTGAATCAGTCAAGAACGATGCAAGAGGCTGGTTATTGCTCCGTCTCTTGTAACTTGTTATTGGTATAATGGTGTGATCATACATTCTATGTACCACATTCCCTTGCTTATGGGTGGACTTGTCATGATAGGTCATGGACTTAATTCTGAAGCTAGGTTATATGGGTAAGTTATGTTCAGTAAATAGGTCATATATAGGTTTAGAGTTGTAAGGCTTAAATAATGGGGGCGTTAAATGGGCATACGGTTTATGTTGACTTAATTTACTTTTATGACTTCTTTGACTCTCGATTTTATTCAATTTCGTGCTCATTCTTTTTGCGCTCTTATCTTAATTGGGCGAGTTTTCCTACGTTAGATTCAATATAGAATTATTTCAGTAATATTGGTTGGGTATGGTTTGGGTCAGGATTGTGGCAATAAATTTGCATTTCAAATGTGTCAAAAGCATATCAAATGGGTCAAAATTGGTCGGATCATTTATAACCCGACAAACCCATTTGATGGGTCCACTTTGGGGTTTTTGTTAATGGCAAGACATAAGTTGCCGGTTCTCTCGTAGAGGCTGATTCTCTACATTTAATTAGGGTGGTGCTTGTCCTCTCGGGAACCAACATACGATGCCACTGATTCGAGAGATCATGAGATCGCATCCCACTCATTCGCATGAGATGTCACCTCGTTAAAGGTCCGGCTGTCAAAGGTAACAAATTTTTGTCTCCCAAACCCCACAAATTGCCAATGAGAGACATCCCAAAAAATTGAAGAGACGCCACGGCCCTTTGCAAAAAATTACAGGTTGGGTTCGATGCTCATTGGATCTTTTCGTGGGTGGAGTGGGATCATTGGAGCTTGGTGACGCTTTAACCCATAATAGCGGACACTCACTTTCTCTATCCCTCTCCTTGAAGTCATAGAAATTAGAATATACTTGGCTGACAAAAAGCAAAGATGCTTGGGTTGTCACTGATGCCATGGTTTGAATTTTCTTATTGCTGACCATTAAGACAATGAAAAAGAATTTCGCTTATTTATTTTTGCTGGATAAAGTTAGGGTTTGAAATTCAAAGATTCCTTAGTGAGTCTTCAAAGTAAACCTTATCTTAAATAATTCCGTTAAGTGGCCAACTTTACTAAGTTCATTGATTAAGGGCACTCGTTGAAGTTCTTGTGGTAGTACTCATTTTCTGTTAACCATACCCTGATTCCTGGTCAAGGATGCTTGTTGACGTTCTTTCTTTGCTACTGCGAAGCTTTTTCCAAGACAATAGACCTGATAAAATTTCTATATATTTTACAGCAACCTTGGGTGTACCGTTGTTTGTTGTTGTCTCTTCCTTTTCTTGGGGTGTAAAACCAATTTGCGGAACAAGCCAAAATCTCTCTCCTTGTGAATTTCATCACCATTACAAACCCCCCCCGAAAAAAAAAAGAAAAATTTACTAAAAGGGTCACTCACTCCCCCAATAAGAAATATCCATAGATGAAAATACGAAGAAAATGACATTTTAGCTTTTCTTCCTTGATGCATCCTTCCATCATCCCCTGTTGCTGTAACGTGCAATCAAAACCCTTGCACAGAAAGGCATGACAAGAGAGTGCAATATGGGGTTGTCTGGCTCTTTTGGAGCCATACTATACCTAATTTCACCCACTTCTTGGCTCTTTTTTTAAGGGCTCTTGTTAGTTGATTTCACTCAGCATCTTTTTTTTTTTTTTTTTGGCGTATCGATGATCGCATTGCCTTTGCTGTAGGAATGATTGCAATTATCTTGCTTCACCTTGGACATCAACATGGTTTTAAACACCCCATCAGTTCAAGCATCAGGTGCAGAACATCCAATATACTGAGATTTTCTTCTTAATCACATTTGTGCTGATCAAATGCACTAGATTCAGGAGGATGGAATCGGTCCTGCTTCTTCTTTTTCTTCTTCTTTTTTCGGTCTAAATGATAGATGTTTAATATGATATGGTTCGACATTGCCCTTGGCAGCATGCATCCTGCTTGCTTGTGGACACGATCTGTCTCTCTACCACCAGCACTCCGAAAGGTCAATCAATGTCCATTGAAGAAAATTTCACGAAGGCAAGAGTCTCTTGGCGTGTTAGAAGTTCTAGCCATCCATCCAAAATAAGATACGGGAAAACTGGTGGAGAGACAAGTAAGGTCAATTCATTGAATCTCTTTTCAGGTTGTCCTTGTCTTCCTTTCCCACCAATGCACAGAAATCGATGGAGCATTTGATACATCACTAAAATTAACGTGGCGTTGCATGGTGGGACTGAATTCAAGAAGGATCTTCATGTACATATAGATATATACCAACCAAATGCTGTCTTTTTAAAATATGTAGACCATCCCTTTGTGATAGCCAATCATTGATAACCAAGCCTTTTAAAATACATTATCACATAATTAATTAATAACCCACAAACAAGAAAATAAAAAACCACACACAAAACTATAGTCAAAAGTACACATCACAAGTAACACCAGAATAGCTGATCCAATCCATTGCATCACTCACTCACTACCCACCTTCTAAATAATTCCTAATTGCTCTTGCCATTTTCCCCCTTGGTCTCTCATGGTCTCTCATGACTTGACCCTGCAAAGTCCTAGACAAGAACGAGGACAAAGGTAAAACCCTATTCTTTAACTTCAAATGCTTGAACGAAGTAGCACCACCAACGCGCGTGGACGAAGATTTTCCGGTCCGGACGAGGTTTTCACGTTCAGTACTGAAACGCTTCTGAAGCAGCCATGATTGGTTGGTTCACGTGATGGCCCAGCGAGCTGAACGGGTTCAGGAAATGGTCGTGGCTCGCTGTCCGGACGCCCGCAAGCCCGTCGATCTCGCACGCCCCGAGATTGGTCGCGTTGATGTACTCGAGAATGTCGTTGAGGGACTGGAGCCTCTGGCTCAGCTCGAGAGCCTGAGCCCTCAGGATCGAGTTCTCGGCCTCTAGGGCCAGCAGGTGGTGGCTGGTGATGGCGATGCTCGCGTTGATCTGGTCGTTGTCCTTCCTCAGTCGACCCACCTCGGCCGTGAGCTCGTCCAAGTGCTGCTGCTTCCGCATCCGCGACCGCCGTGCCGACTCCCGGTTCGACTCCATCCTCTTCCTCTTCCTCTGGATCTGCAGCAACTCGTCTTCGGAGCTCGAGTTTTGAATCTGAGCGGCGGCGGCAGTGGCGGTGGTTGTTCCCGAGGAGGAATTGGAATTCCGGCTCGAGGAGGCCATAGTAACAGTCGAATATTTACACCCGACTCGCCAAAACACAGAAAAAAAAAAAGGATATACACACCACCCAACTCTATCAAAGTTATATTAATATGTCAAGATCTGAGTCCACTAGTAGAGAAAAAACGAGGCAAGACCCAGATCCTAATGATGCTTAGCTAATTCAGAAAGTTATATACGTATACGACTACTACGTCGAAGAACTGACGAGGGCAGATAAATTATGAAAAACATAGAACCAGTAGAGGAAGGCAACGGAGAAAGACTGAACTAGGTGTGTCCTGCGCCTCAGAGAAGAACTGATCATATAACCCGAACGCAGGATCTCGCTGAGGACCGGAGACATGAAGGTGCGTTCACGCGTTCGAGAACAGCACGACAGATGTCATGTGTCTAAGTTCATTTTCTCCGCGGAGAAGCACGACAAAAACCCAGAAGTACGGAATCTCTTTGGGTTGGGGCGACGGGGAGACGATACGAGAGGCGTTTCTACGACGTGGGTTTTCTGCGGATGGTGTCGTTCAAGGAGATTGAGCGACAAAGGCAGGAGCTTGCATGGAGAAACGGAGGGGAGAGACGAGGAGGATCGAGGAGAAGGCGGATATAAGAAAAGCAGCGGAGCCTCAGGCTCCAAGATCTCAAGGAGAGGGAGGGAGTGGGAGGTGAAGAGGTTCTTCATGGAGTCGAGGGGCCAATTTATAGAGCCAAAAATGTGAACAAGGAAAGATTAAAGAAATCACATGAAGAATAAAGGTGGAGGACTTAGGAATCTCCTCCAGAAGAAATTGGGTAGTTGGAGAGAAAGGGAAAGAGACAGGCAATTGGGCCTGTGGAAAAAGGGGAAATTTCCACGACCCCACGACCCTCCAATTCCATCACAAAGCAAAGGTGGTGCTTGCTTTCTTTTAAGGGTCAATAGCCATCGGATCTTACAATAGTAGATCATCACGGCCGTTGATCAGACGATGATCCGTGCTAGAAAATTAAGACAAGATGCACGTGAGTCATGTGTCTTTACTGCCTTTACTGGATGATACGATGGGCGGTAAGTAGAGCGTGGGCGTATTTAACATATAAGGCGAGTCTATCGAACTTGTGATTTACTAGTATCCCTAACGTTATTGGAAGTTAAATCTCAATTTCTCTGCCTTAAAGAATTGGAAAACCAAGTAGAACAAGACGGCAAGAAAAGACCTCACTTTCACGGCAGGAGACAGAAGTTTCTAACCGGGGCGGCTTCTAGCGAAGGAATCTAGGAATCGGAGGTGGCATCACTAATTTTCATGGAAAAAGATCATTGACTTTGGGTGAGATTTTCGGAGTAAATTTCAATTATAGAGACAAACCACTACGGCCAAAACCTTTTCCTTTTTTAAAAAGAATATATTACGTAGTATAAAGAGATAATGACATAAATATTTTCATGTGTAATGAGATTAATGAATTTATTAAATTGTTTAATATATTTCTGAAATTTTAGCACAATATGCGACGTGATTCCTAAATTTTTAATTAATCCTTGAACGTGACCACATCAAATAAATTAAAAATCTATAAACTATGTTGCCAACGTTGGGCTAACGTTCCAAGTATCACGTTGAATAATTTAAAATTTTAGGAACCACATTATATATTAGGCGAAAGTTCAATGACCACATTGAACAAATTAAAAATTGAGGAATCACATTGTGTTATATTCCTTGGAATAAATTTCGTCGCACCAAATTGAGTAAAACCCTCCAATTTAATATGCAAATAACAACATTACCCCTTCTCCTCTCATGATATTAACTAGAGTAGGACACTAGGCGATAGACTAAGTTTAGATTACAATCCTGATAAAAGGCAATGCGTTTGGGATTTGGTGATCAAATTGGTCCAGCACATTATTTGTCGTATAGTCCTGATCTCACCGCTAGCCTCGGTGATTGATTAAAATGCGAATCAATCACATTTGGCCTTTAATTAATCGAGCGTGGGGACAAAAATATTAACTTAAGAAAGTCGGCTCCCTTGATTATGGAGCATTGAACGTGGTAAACAAGTGTTGTAAGACTTTTATGTGTTGGGAGGTTCGGTTGGTCAAAACCAAGGAGGATGTGCATGAGCAATTTTCAAAGCCCAGGCTGTCCTAAGTCATTAAACAACAGATTAAGCAAGCAGATATTAATTAAGGGTGCTGTGCAGCATGCGACAACAATGTGCTTGTATAAAACCTAGTATATCTTTAGACCAAAAAAAATGAAAAAACTAGTATATCTGCATTGGTAGCAAGCAATTTTTTTTTTAATCAACATCACAGAGGGCAGATATAACAACGAGAAAAGTTCATAAATTTCGAGAAAATTGAATCATAACAGGTTATTTTTAGTTATTTATTACTTTTTTACAGTGAATAACTTATATTTAAGTTATGTATAATTGATTTACGAGATTTACATGGCATTTTATGAGTCTTTACTTAGTCGGGTCTTCATATGTATACCTTAAATAATGAAAAATAAAAAAGGATCAACGTCCGTACTTGTCTTTCGGATTGGAAAAAAAGGGGGGTCGGATCTCTTATGCTTAATCTATCCCAAAATAGTTGGACATGTTTGAATGAGCCCTAAAGACGCAAAAGGAGATGCAAAATGATAATTTAGAAAAAGAAAAGCAAATAGGTCATTCGCGCTTTGAATCTATAGATTTAACAAAACATACTTTTTTTTTCTTTTTCTCTTTTATCTCGATTGGAAGTTTCTGCTTTTTTTCACTGCAAGACGGTTTGAAAAACCCCACAATTGATTCAGTCTCTCTATTATTGAGAGAATAAAAAAGGATAGAAAAGACATAAATTGATGGTCCCAGAAATTCATTGCCATGGCGCTTTCCATACACCCTTTCTTGATTCTCCACATAGTTCCCGTACATTGGAAAGCATTAAAGGAAAATCTACAGCTCAACTAACTTCTAGATCTCCCACGTGTGGCATTCTAGATGCAGATGTTTCCAATTTAGGGCAGCGCAATTAAGTAGATTTACGGGTAAAGACTTTAATGAAACTAAGCTCTTGAAACTGTATTCCTTTTCATATATAATTTCAAGTTCACTCTTCTCGGCTCGAGCTCGAGCTCGAGGCCGCTCTCTCGGTGGCCATGGAGAGGAGCCATCGAGCCCAACGACGGATGGAATAGTGGGAGGGAGAGATGGCGTGGTGAGGTGGAGACTATGGGCTACGAGGTGGTGGCTTGGCTCGCAGGGATAGGTGGCGACGAAGGGGCAAGCTTCGGCCACACCGGAGAGAGGAGAGGCTGAGCAATCGGTGGTGAGCAAGGGTGTTGGATAATTGAATTGTAGGTATCTTAGGTAAATGTAGAATTAATGGCGGTGTAGAATTGGTGCGAAAATGGCAAAGTTAAAAATAGAACTTGATGTTAGATGTAACTTGATTGAAAGTGAGTATGCCAGTTGTAGATTTTCAAAAGGTGAGGATGCAAATTAATACGAGGGATGAAACCTGAAAATGGCTTTGAAATTTTGCTTTTGTTTTTGCTTATGTAAACCACATTTCTTTCTGTCCCATATAAATTGCTACTTATCAATTTTAGAATCATAATATATATAGGGACGAAATTGTATAGTGTAGAAAAATAGCTTATTGAAAATTAAAATAAATAAGAGGGAGAGGGAAGAAGACAAATCTTCACTACGTGAAATGACAGCATAATATTCCACCAAAAAAAAAAATGACAGCATAATAATTTCCCACGCGGCTTCACCTTTATTTTTATTATTGATGGTGAATCAAGCAGGGGATAAGGTTAAAAACCATAATGATTTGATGTGATGTGAAAAAATTGGGGGAAAAAAAGGTGGGGCCACATCCAAATATGAAAATTGAAATCTGAAATCCTTAAAGCTGAGATCTTGTGTGTCGGGCAAAGTTGATAGTTTGATACTTTAATAGACCGCAAAGTTAAGTTTCATGAAGGAAATATTACATTTTTTTGCTAACATCTAGCAGTTAAATTATTGATTTCTAATTTATTATCGTGTAAAAGCAATTGTCAATCAAACGGGCACATAATTCATCTCACGTTACGCATATCAATTGTACTAGGCCGGTTAGGGTGCGCATGGTAAAATTTCTTGGCTGGGGAAGAGTTTTTTTTCGAAATAGTTCTTTTCTATTTCTATTCAGGAGAACAATTTCGAGTAAAAAAGAACCCGTTTGGTAACTACACAAAATTTCTACTATTGGAATAGAAAAAGAATAGAAATGCGTTTGGTAACGCAACAATTTCTCTTTTGTATTTATTTGTTTTTATTCTTGCCCACGGATCGCCGCGGCCACCGGCCACGCCGATCGCCGTCCGCCCGCCGACCGTCGCGGCCGCACGTCCGACGGTCGCCGCCTCCTGCTGAGCCGCCCGCCGCCAGCCCGATCGGCCGCCCGCAACCGCGGCCGTCTTGGCCGGGCGGTGGAGGTGGGCGGCGGCGGCAGGCGCGGCGAGCGGCAACGGCGCGGCGGATGGCGATCAGCGGCGGGGGCCGGCGATCGCCGGCGACCGGCGGCGGCGGCGGCCGGGGTGGGGCGGCGGCAGCGGGCGTGCGCGGGAGACGAGTCGGTGGCGGACGGCGATCGGGCGGGCGGCGGCGGCGGCGATCGGCGGCCGGTCGTGATCGCCGGCGACCGCGGCGGTGGTGGCGGTGGAGGCGGCGGCCGGCGGGCGTGCGGCAGAGCAGTGGCGACGGACGCGATCGCTCGCGGGGCGGCCGGCAGCAGAATGGCGGGCGGGCGGGCGGCGGCGGCGGCGCGGCGGCGCGGCGGCGCGGGCGGTGGCGGTTGGAGGTGACCGCGGCAAGAGAAAGAAATAAAACAAAAATAAAAAAGAAAATTTGCTTATTTCTAGAAATTGTTCCGGAACAAGCAACTTTTTTTGTTTTCATTTCTATTAAAATTTAACTTTTCTATTCGGGAATAAAAATCAACTTGGCATTACCAAACGGGTTTTGTTCTTTTTTGTTAGGGGAACAAAAGAATAGAAATTTTTGGCCGGGAAGGTTACCATGCGCAGCCTTATAGATCGGATTTGACACTATATGTTTATGGAAATGGGATTTTGCTAAAAAAACATATATGTGAATTTACATGTTAATGTTCAGATATTGTCAAAACTTTAAATTTGTTGCATATAAAAAGTTCGCATAGATTGCAACATGTAAATTACACCAAAAAGGGATAATGACAATAATGATTAGAGGAAGTTCAAAATTTTATGCGGATCGTACACTTGAGACTTAATACTTTATTTTTTTTATCATTTGAATTCTAAAACTTGTTGCTCTCTTTTGAATTAGTCATTCCATTCGGTTCGTCGTCTTTTAATGGACAAAAAAGCAGGGACAGGCCTTTTTTTTTTTTTTTTTAATCTTCATTGTCGTTCGCGTGGCTGCCATTTAACTGACAAGCTTGTTAAAGTCCAGGAGGGTGTTGCTAAGATATTGTGTAAAGGCATTTTTGTTTTGCATTTGAAATTAAACTGATAGTTAAAAATCATGAAAATATAAAATAAAAATAAAGGAGGGAATCACCAAGACTAACACGCACGAGTGCAAGGAGCCTCTCTAGATGGTGGCTCCGGCGAGGGCAAGGCGAGGGCGCCTCTCGTGACAAGGGGCAGCTGCCCTTGGCCGGGGGCAAAGGGATGACACCACTCAGTCTCCTCCTTAACATCTCAACCTCAATACTTTCTTTTTTTTTTTTTTTAATTATAGTTTTTTCTAATTTGCAGTCATTTTTATGTAGTGTCAAATTGGAGCCACAATAATGCCACATCAATGCCACTTGCATGAAAATTTTTAAAAATTAATAAGAAATGCCCCATAAATTTTTCATTCCGGCGGTAATAATTTCAAGGCTTATAGGATAAGAAAAACAAACACTTAAAATCAAAGCTTCGGGTTTCTTACTATTATCATCCCAATAAAAAATTGAAAAAAAAAAAGAAGAAGCAAAAGCCATTTCATAGAATTTTCAAAAGCCTTTGCTTAATTCTTGTGTCAAAACTAGCTAGACAGGCGAATGAGGAGGGGCAAAATTCTTGAAAACAATTAAAGATGAAGAAGGGCATAAATGAAAAATCCGAAAGATTGATGGCACGATGGCCAATGCATTTCGTGGCCTAGCTGCTACACAAATGAGGCATGTGATAGGTGCGATCTTTTATCTAAGTATAAAAAGAAAAGTGGAGAAGAAAAAGAAAAGAAGAAAAGAAAGACGCATGTGATCTTTGCACGTTCCTGTCGCGGCAGTGCGACCGGTAACGTACAGTCCTTACTCTGATTGCAGAAATGACTCTTCCAGATTTGGACCCCACCCGGGATCGTGCTTCGCCTAAGTTTCTTCCAGGAAAGATTTCTCATATGAATCTAGTCGCTGCAAGGGCATAATGGGTCGGTTTGATTTGATAAGATTCACGTGAAATCTGTATAATCACCAACTAACGTGATTGATTTTGTGGCCAAAGCACGGGTAAAGATTTGTCCGAATTTATCATGTGTCGAGTTAGGATCAATGTGTTGATAATATCGCAAAAAATTACAAATTAGTACATCATTAAAAAAATTACTACAAGCCAATTTTTTAACTACCAAAAGTCGTAAATTAGTACATTTGTGGCGAATTTGTCAAAAATTAGATTTTTTATCATTAAAATCTCAAAACTAATATTTTTGTAATAAATTTATCTTTTATTAGTTTTCATAAAATTTGATTAATATCATGAATAACTACAAATTGATACATGTGTAACAAACAGAAAATAAAAACCAAATTGATATACCCATCAATTATCACATGTCATCAAACTCAATAATTTGACTATAAAACTTGACGTAAATTAATGGAGGATAAATTTATTATAAATGTATTATTTTAAAATAGTTTAGAGTAAATTTACTATAAGTGCACTAATTTGGGATTCTTCGTAACGGTATTCCAATAGTTTTTGTAGTGGCCAAGTAGTTTTTGATACGGAAAAATATCCAATCGCTATAAAGTATATCTAGATGCCGAGAGCAACGATGATCCACCACCACTGGCACCCAAGGTCGGGGATAGACTCAAAGGAGAGAGGCCAACGGTGATCGCCGCCTCCTAGCTTTAAGCACTCCGTATAAATTTCCCTTTTTATAATCATAAAATATCTTTGTAACTTTCCTGCCAAATTTCTACATCTCACTCCTTAATATTCCGTAGAATTTCTTAACTCACCCCCACAACTTGTCTTAGACGTTTCTCATCAAATACATATGTCCCGCCCCTCAAAATTGAAATTTTATCAAATTTCTTAGCTAGCCCTCATAACAAAATCTCCACGCTCGCCATGATAGGCGGCAATGGCCATAACTAGCAAATCATGCGAATCTCATGTCAAGCTGACATCGACCGAGTTCAAATGCACTTACGAGAGAGGGTGGTCGGTCCGTAGGGACGGGAGAGCAGGACCCACTGGCTTTATTTTTTTTTCGGGGGGGAGAGGAGATTAAAAACGACAGAGAGACTTCCGCGAGATGAGGGACATGCCCGAAATCGGCGAAGCAAACCCTCCTTTCTTTGCGCATGAGTAGTCGCCCTCCTCTTTGCTGTCACATGCACTTGTTCCTCTCACTCGTTCGCTTTTCCCCGAAGGCCACTTTGAAATCTCGTTTTCTCTCTTTTGCACCGCTTTTCCCCGCGGTTGGTTGCCCAAAAGTCCTTGCACATGCCTTGCCTCCCCCCTCAGATTAGTACCTCATCACTTCCAATTGACAATTCCAAAATCCTCGTGCAAGCGTAGTATCTTGCTCTTGACAAAAACTCGAACTCGTCTTTGTCCTTTCGAATGTCGCCCTCTTTTCCCAAACAAAAGAAGGGTCCGAGCGGTTCGGTTCGGTTCGATTCGGCTTTTCTTGTATCATGACCGAACACTTGTTCCTTCCGCTAGTCGTCGTGGTCGTCGCGCTCCTTCTCGAACCTTCCTTCTTTCCTCCCTTTTCTTTTCAATAATTCAGGTGTGCAAAGACGAGGACTTGACCATTGCGAGACCGACCACGTACCACGTGAGTCTTGCAAATCGATCAAAGTCTAGACTTTTCCATCCGTGCAGGCAATCCTGACCTAGAATGACTGGCGGGTAGATGCTGGAATTCGAACGGGGCTCGGTTCCGCAACTAAAATCGCCCAAGCTTCAAATGACTGCGCCAATCGGGAGTTTTCTTCTTCATTTTTTTCCTTTTAAGCCAAGATTTTCTTCTAATCGTTGTCGACTACACCTTAAATTTTACGGATGCTTATAGCGAATACATACACTTTCGCAAGCTGAATACAACCTACCATGTTATCTCTCTCTCTCTCTTTCGCTTCGGTACGCCTGGTCGGGTTCTTTTATGGTTTGGTCTAGTCTGCTCTGCCCAATGAAGAGAAGGTACGGTTAAAGAAGAGGGACAAGCCAAAGTTCCTCAGGACACGCACCATGCATGCTTTGCTTTTGGAACCGCAAAACAAAAGCAAAAGCATGCCATCTCCCCTCGACACTTTCTTTCTCTTATCTTCTTCCACAAATTGGTGAGCGCCTACGCCACTTAAGCCTTACATTCATTTGTACCTCACCACTCATAAATGGGGGATAATTAATGTGAAAAAAGAGAGTAAAAAATGATAAGAATATCAATTCAATTATAAACCTTTTAATTTGACCGATTTAACCTTAAGCTTTTGGACAATTTACTAATATAATTCTTCTACCCAATTTTGATCGAAAATCGCTGACATGGCCATTGGCAATCCTACATGGCATTATTGGTACTGGTGTGGACAATTTTTGCAAGTTTTTAATACTTTTTTTTTAATTTTTCCTCTATTTTTTTTTTCCTTTTAACTCAAGGATAACAAGGGCGCCACGACCCTCACGAGATTTGAGTGAGGGCATCTTGGCCCTCGCCTGTAGTTGGTAACCTCTACTGAGGTACTAGACTAGCGAGGGAAATGAGAAAAAAAAAAAAGGGAAAAGGGAAAATAAAGAAAAGGAAAAAAAAGAAAAAAATTATTAAAAATTATTAAGTCGGCGATTCCCAATCAAAATTGACAAAAAGACTATAATGACAAATTGTCAATATATTTATAACTCAATAAATAAAATTGAAAGAGTTAGAATTGAAATTGTATCCGTATAATATGCTCCCCAAACATACGCACACCCCTTCCATTTCATCACACATCAGACAAAATAAGTTGCTGGATCGATCCAAATGGGAAAATTTTCGTGGCCGATCCACATCAAAATGTCACACGGTCGAGCCCGCCTTTTTTACTTTTTTAATTTGCCGAATCGTCGAAGAATATTTTCACGATCTCAAAAGGCGATTTTGCGGAAGCAATCTCTAGTTTACTTACAAAGGAGTGTAAATGCGTCGCGTCAATAGGTCGTATCAAGTGCATGCCTCTCTCAAAAGGAGGTGGAAGACGACCGAAACCGAGAGTAGTCCTCTGATCGAAAGCAAAAAAGGGAAAGAGCGTTCTTAGCAAAGCAATGCCCGTGAATAATCTTATAGCGGAAGTCATGAAACAACGCGAGCATTCGTGCAGCTCGCGGTCGGAACCTGAACCCTGTACTCAAATATCAGTCAGCGTCATCGTTCTGAGTTTACCGGCGACACCATCATGCGTAGCTTCGCACGGTTAGGGAAAACCGGTCGCGGTCTCCTGTATTGTATGAGCGAGCGTTGAAGTTTGTTAAGAAGAAAACATGGATCTTACTGATGCTACGTGATGCACCGGCGATAAAGGACCAAAATATAGCTCACGAGGGAACTTCTAATTACGCGTTACACAACGGTGAAGTGACCCGACAAGGCTAGGAAGTGAACTCGATGAGGGAAAGCTTCTCATTCAGGAGTGTGAACGGAAAGATGAATTAAGCGGCTGTCGAGATCTTTACAAAAAGGAAAAGCCGTCGCCTTAGTAAGCTAGCTTTGGTTGCTAAGCAAGCCTGGTTCTTTATGCTCGTTTTGTCTTTCGGTTGGTGAGTTACTTCATTTGTTAGGGCGATTTATAAACCTGCATCCAATAATTCAGTCCTCGCTAGAACCGAATCCTTTCTATCTAATTGAATAGGCAAAGGCAATGCTCTCGAGAATCCCCGGCTAAGTAAAGCTGTGTTTCATGTGGCGCTCATACCACATGCCGACGTGATGTCGTCGATGAAAAACCCCCTGCCCCACGTGCCGAATATCTTGAGATATAGCATCTGATTCCCACGCTGGCCGGCTCGGTGACAAGTAGCCAAATATGCATCGCACGCGGACATCGTACACTTGCTTTTCAGCTAATTAAGAATGATGAAACGGAATCTTGTTCTTAACGTGGTGGATTAAACAATCAGGTTCCACTCACGAACAGGGATTAAAAGCTGGAAAGAGAGGAGTTTGAATTCAAAGGAGAGCCAAAAATATATATAGATAAACAAACTCAACAGTGCTTGTGCATTCCCCATCGCATTGAATCTGTCATGTAAAAAGTAACCAAACAAAGCATCTCTAAATCTAAATAGTCCACTAATAGGTGCTTTGATCCAGAATTTCCATGCCTTGCGCAGACTCGTTTGTATTTAGGTACCGACCCTTATCAAAACTCATTGACTATATACCAGTGCCTTTTCAGTACATTCATTTCTGCTGTGGAAGCTTCATGCATATCAGGTAAAGATTAGCAACTTCACCGGGCATGATAGAGAATATGAATATGTTCTTGACATGAATGGGACATTGATGGTGACAATAATACCTCTGATTTTCTTTTTGCAGACACGATATGGTCGGATAAACTCTGGGGAACGGTAGGGGGGAGTCAAAAGGTATCTAGGAAAGGTGCTATTGGCTGGTGGGCTATATGTGGATAGAGTGAGTGAATGTTTGGCATCATTACTTCTCCTAGTCATATAGCGGTTAGTGGGCATGCGTGGACAGAGAACCCTTAGGATTGAGCATACGTGAATTTGAAGAAGTATTTGCCTGGCACTAAGAAAGAAAGGCAGGAGCAACGACTCACTTGAATGGATATGTCGCAAAAGTTGCTGTGTAAATCATATTTAGCTACGTGAAGAGATGGCAGCAACACTTCCAATGCAGTTGCGGGTGCATCGAGACCCGGAAATTTAAAAGCATAGACCAAACAGAGACAATGCATTTTTAGTCTTGGAAATCTAAAAGCATCTACCAAACAGAGAGAGCGCATCTTACTCCAAACTGTCAGTATATCAAATAACAAAATCAGATATTCAACGGCGCAGTGATCTAATGCTGTGGACAAATCAAGAAGCACACCGTTGTTACAGCTTTAGAAGTACTCTTATTACGTCCAAACCAGATGTTATAAAAGCATCCTCAAGCATATCATATAATTGTACAACAACTCTGAAGTCTCATAGCAATAAGACTATTTACAGGTTAGATAGGAAACCCAGTACATGGATCTCAACCAGACATAGTGAAGAAGAAAGATAACAGTTGCTCAATCATGCATTTTGAGGACAAGAACTTCCTGGGCATGATTCCAGCAAATTATTTCATCCCTCTCTGAGAAAAAGAGGAAAAGCTAGCCTATATGTTAAGAGAAACTACAGAACCATCGTAATGAAGTGCAGCAGCATCACGATGAAGTACCTTATCACAGAGAGGCGAGACAAAACAACTGAAGAATGCTTAAGAGTACACCTCTAGATTGCCCACAGCAACTTCGGGATGGTAATGGAGCATTTCCTTCCACATCATCTCCCTTATCATCTCTTCCTCCAGATCTTCATTGACATCTAAGTCGATGGGAACCTGCGCAGGAGGATTGGTATTCGGATCATACAGCGGCGACATGTACGGGTGTTGGAGAGCCTCAGTGACGCCGATGCGCTTTGATGGGTCGAAAATGAGCATCTTTTGCAGGAGATCAATAGCCAGAGGATGCGCATTAGGGTAAAGACGGGATAATGGAGTCCCTGGGGAATACGGGAGAGACTTTATGAACTTTCTCGCCTTTGGGTTGTCGATAAATTCGATATCCTCCTCTCTTTGGCTGCCGAGGACATTGATGATCAGTTTGAGTTGGTTGAGGCACTCAGTACCAGGGAATAATGGCTTACGTCCGAGAAGCTCGGCGAAGATGCATCCGACAGACCACACGTCGATGGATGTGCCGTAGTTGTCGCAGCACAGAAGGAGTTCTGGGGCCCGGTACCAGCGAGTGACCACATACTCAGTCATGAACTGTCCCTTTCCATTGCTAGCTCGTGCCAACCCAAAATCGCAGATCTTGAGGTCACAGTTTGCATTGATGAGAAGGTTCCCTGGCTTTAAGTCTCGGTGGAGAATGTTTGCTGAATGTAGATACTTCAAGCCTCGTAGCAACTGTGAATTTGAAAGTAGTAGGGCCCAAATCACAAGAGGGAAAGAAAAAGTAATCGGATTGCCAGTTTAGCTTAATACAATCATCAGTAGAAATTCCAGAATTCATGGAAAGCAATAGCAACGAAATTCTGCTGATTATGAGACAAACAAAAGAAATATCTGGATTGCTAATTTTTACTACGTGATTAAATCCATACTAGATAAAAGAAGAGCAAGTAGCACAATAACATTTACAAATTTTCACAATAACATTTCCTACCCTCATTTTGCCATGACAAAAACAGGTTGCACTAACTATGCATGTGCATTTTCACAACCAAGACTGTCCATTTCTTTTACAGGATTCGGAGAAGCAAAATAAGTTGTCATATATTTTGTGCACAAACTCAAGAAGTCAGAGTGATCAATCAGCTTAAGTTCATCTCTTACAATTTTCCAATGTTTTGATGCACTAAGAAGCCATTAAGGCATGACCATAGTAGCTGCAGAACATTTACAGAGGGAAAGTTAAGCCTACTACCCTGTTGAAGAAAACTCCAGAACGCTATGGAAAAGTTGTCCCGGAGAAGTCATACTCGTGTTCGTATCCCCAGTAGACCTCACAGAAACATGAGGCCAAACCATTTTCCTAAGGAAATCATCCTGGCTTGTGGACTCATCTAAGCCTTCCATTGACCATACAGATAGAAGTAGATAAACCGGTAGCCTAAAATGGGGTTTCAACCAAATAAAAAATGTAAACATGATTTTCCATGAAGCAGTTAACTAACACAAACCGTGCATCATTGTGGCAAAACTAAAAGATGTGGTTATCAAGAGCAAATGACTTCCGTTGATTGCAATGGACTTTCGGGTTTTGACAAAGCAAGTTATCACTGCAGCCAAGAAGCACCTTAAGACTGAGTAGTAAATAGTGTTTAGGTGGTATTCAAAACAGGAATGACCCAGTCATCCCGAGAAAAAGTCTCTGGATGCCAAATCTAATCACTACTTCCTCATTCTTCATACTAACTCTTAGCAAGGTCAAACTTAGCACACCGTGAGCCAGCCAACAAGAAGGATGACTTTCATATTTAACTTCCTCATTAACTTCCACAACCGCATATCTACTGAACTATGAAATTTGCATTTTCGGCATGAAGGACAAAGCAACCTAGGGAGCCACTTACTAGCCGAGATGCAAATCACAATGGCAGTAAATGACCATCTCAAGATGCCCAAGGCAACACATTTGCTTTTAGCGAAGATGCATACAAAATCAAACTTTATGTAATATCCATGAACTTTCAACATCTCAATCATCCATGCGGTGACAGAGTAACATATTACAGAGGGATACCTGGAAGAGGAAATATTGGCAGTGGTCATTCGTAAGTGTCTGAGAGGATTTGATAATCTGGTGCAGATCTGTGTCCATAAGCTCATACACCAGATAGACATCTTTGAAACTTTTCCTCTGGATAGGCATCATGACGTCTTTCAGACCAATGACATTCTCATGCCGAAGATGCCTGAGAAGCTTTATCTCACGCAAAGTTCTCAGCGCATCAACCCTATTCTCGAAGGCATTGTGAATCTTCTTTATAGCCACCTTCTCATTGGTTTCTCTGTTCACAGAAGAGCAAACAATGCCATAGGCTCCCGGCCAATGGGCTTGATGGGCACATACTTTGTGTCAATCTCAAACAAGGTCTGCCACATCGAGTAATAGTGCTTTCCCTCGGAATAAACCCCATTTGGCGGCTCAACTGGTGTTGCCATTTGCCTGCAGGCCAAGCATGGATGAGTCGAAACATGTTAATTCTCACTTAGAAGGAATTCTGAAAAAGTAGTACGCGCAAATGACTCTAGGGACAATGGCATGTAAAGCAAGTCATAAACTAGGAACCATTTTAGAATCCAAAGACAAATGCATCTCTGCTCAGCCATATAGGTTGGAAGGCAGGAGTAATACTACATTATGTGAAATTGGACATCTTTAGCTTAGCTACTGAAAGTTTTTGATTCCCATGTAATAACCCCTCATCAGCAAGTTATATCATATTCAATTAACCCTGCCAATCTAGTCCGCTATAAGAACTTCATGTTCAAGCTGCTCGTAAAGAAGCATTCATAAGCATAAATTCAGGAGTAATAGCACCACACGAGTCTATCTCCAACTCAGCCATGAGAGAACAGAATTCAACAACAGAAACACAGGGTCCATTAGGGCAAATCTAAATGCAGGTGAAATCAAGAGGAGACAACACAATAACCTGACACTAGAAGGAAACACGGAAGCCTCTTGATTTCAGTACAAAATTGCAGTTCTTTCTACCTAGGAAAAAAAAATGTTATCTTTTTTTCCATTTCATTTTATTAATAATAGCGATAATGTGCTGATGCCCACCAGACTTGCGATCACATGAAACCCAGAAACAGTGAGGAACGAAAGCGCCAAATTAGCAGTAGCCCGGGAATTGCAAATAGCATAAGACCATGATTAGTGAAAAATTTCGACAATTACTATTACATCAAAATTTCTCCAAAAGGAAATCTATCACCGCGAACCCTTAAACATTCTACTGGTTCTTTATGAGTCCGTGCTTCACTTCTAAATTCCATCCATCCTTCAGACCCAAAAAAAAAAAAAGTTCCGGAAAAATTAAGAACAAAAATTAACGTCTAACTAGCGGATTCTCCAATTCAGAAGCGAACCCAAAAGCTCGTAACTAGAAGAAAGAACGAAAGACTTACTTTTTACGTGATCTTCGAAGCGAATTCAGAGAATGAAGCCACTCTTGCTCAGACCCATCGTCGGATCCCACTCACTCTTCCCCCGAGCAGGCGCAATTCATCAACCCCCCAGCCCGACGCAGCCGCAGAGCCCCTCCTCCTCGCAAGAATTCCCGACAGCAACAGATGCCCAAGATCGCAGCTCCACGCAATCATTCCCCTAACGCATTGGGATCTGCTTGTTGTTCCCTCGGAAGGCACTGTTCTTGTCAAGCGACGAGCCCCACGGATCTGACCCCGCAACAAGAGGAGAGGACTTTCGATCTCAGATTCGCCACCTCGTCGCGATTAGACCCGGCAGAGCGAAGGCCAGTGACGAGGAAAAGAGAAGGGCAGCAATTATTGCTTATCGAGAAACGGGTGATTCCCGGTCTGCTTCGGCTGCGTGTGTGTGTGTTGTTTTTTCTTTAAATTATTATTACTGCGATTGATGGATGCACTGCTCCTTCAGAACCTAACACGCGGGCTTCGCCAATGCCACTGTAGCAGGATTTTTCCTGTCTTTTTTAACTTCTCTGTGGGTCCTGCTTCGGTCATGGCGATTCTTGATTTTTGCCGGATAGGGTCGGGAGGAGGAAGAAGAGGGGGACACCATCACATGGCTTCCGTAAGCCCGAAACGACGGCGTCCAGAGGGTGCCGACCCCGCCGCCGTCGCCGTCGCCGTCACCTGAACGGCGGGGGAAGCATATTCTCCTCGGAACCTTGCTGGATTCTCACGGGACATTTCTAATCTCGTATCGGCCGAATTACGTTGTCTGATTTTTGCCTTTTTAAAAGGTTAGAAAGGAGGCGTGAAAAGCCTTGAAAACGAAGGATAATTAGATGGACCATATGTCTATGACGTTGTCCGTGAAAAGAAACTCTTACTTTTGTCATCAGTTAATAAGGATGGGGCTAATCCCAAATACCGCCGGCATGGACAGAAGGAGAAATAGTCTTGTCCCGATCCGAATTCATGGACCCAAACAAATCGCAGCCGTCGATTACGCGACACCGACTCGTGGAGTCGATATAATCACCGGTCGCAATGACTGCTAATGTTGTTTGAATGGATCAGGTCCAGATTTGAATTTTCCCATCGAAAGGTTCCTCTCCTGTCGGAAGGTGACGCTATGATTTTTCTAATATAATACTTGAGCGAACGAATGAACGATAGTTCCTTATCGAGAGATACGAATTATGGTAATTCTTTTTTGGGTTAATATCATAAAAACTCTTAAACTGGTACATTTATGATAAAATTTATATTATCTTAGATTTCGTTAAATTTCACTCACAAATTGTTAAATTTGATGACACACGACAATTCCAATTTAGGATTTTACCTTGCGTTTATCATATATATATATACTCATTTGTGGTTTTTCGTGATATTAATTTAATTTAGCGGAGAGTAAATATACTAGTTTATGGGATTTTGATGGTCATAAAATTAGTTTAGAGTAAAATTCTTATAAATGTATTAATTTGAGAGTTTTTCTTGATATTAATCTTTTAAAAAATGCCCAAAAAGTGGAAAAGAGGAAGAGACCAGTAACACGTGGTTCTCGTCATTGCTTGAACAATTGGTAAGCCTATTAAGTAACTGATATAATTTAATCGCTTCCCGAAATGGGTGAGCAAAACTTGTAAGCGA
Organism: Eucalyptus tenuipes; assembly: GCA_014182365.1. Lineage (NCBI taxonomy): Eukaryota > Viridiplantae > Streptophyta > Magnoliopsida > Myrtales > Myrtaceae > Eucalyptus > Eucalyptus tenuipes. The sequence continues at coordinate 12,935,158 of CM024542.1, read as the reverse complement.
AACGCAATCATCTTGATCATGAGATGGGAAATGATAATTTTTAAAAACATTAAGGTTGAACACGTATATATTATTATGTACCCTATAAATTTTTTTCCAAATAAAAGATAAGTCCGAACGCGGTAATGATTGAAATAGTCCCACGAACTTCGAGCTCGATTGCATTTTCTCGTATCCGTGCTTTTGCTTTTTAGAGAAATGAAATAAGTGAGCTCCATCTGTGTTCAACTTCCAAGAGGTCAAAGCTAATGAACATCAGGCATGGGGTATGATTTTTGACTTTGGAGTCGGCTTGACTCCAGTTCCAACGCATTGAAAAGTCACGTTTAGGGCGGTCAAACTTATGACCTCTCTGTATGGCTTCTGGAACCAACTTATGATTTCAGGTCGATCCAAATTTTATCCAAAACTCAGAGCTTATCCTCAGTCGGAATCGGTCTTCTAGCTTTTGAAACTTAAACCTATTTTACATATTTTAAAACCTACCATGCGTGCTCTAAAACTTACTTTATCAATTGAGTTCAGGGTCTACTCATGACCCAACTAATTTCTTTTTCTCTTTTATTTCATTTTTTCTATTTTTTTCTATTTTTTTTTCTTTTTAGTGAAGCAAAATAAACAAGAACAATGTAACAATTCATCAAAGATGAACACATAAAAAAGACTATATCATAAAAAAATTCATAACACACAACCACAGTTCATTGGTTCCTAGTTTCCGATTCAGTTCTTACCTAGGAACCCAGAAATCGAATCACAAAGTACAAATTCCACTTTTTTTGGAACCAAGAACTAAATTGGTAACCGCGAGAACCTGAAAGCGGATCAGTTCCTTTAACTAGTTCGGTCCGATTCCCGATTCTACTCTAAACTTATACTCATCCCCATCTATAGCCCAAATAAAAGGACCTTTAACTCATACAAACTAATTACAACTCAAATCGATTTTTTTCTAGCGTGAAATCCTTGTGATATTGCTAATAAGGCACTTATCGTTCTTCCCTGTCTTTTTACTTGTCGAATATTCATAATTGCAGCCATGAGAGCTTGACATTCGACTGGTTTGCGCTTGTTAGGTTATCCCAATACTAAGCATGTGCGTCTCTGGCGAGATACTAAGTCCTGTATAATGATCATTTTCTAAAATTAACGGTTGTAACTTTTCTTGGAGTATCAAAAACAATTATGACAAGATAATCTTTTCTGTTTCCATTTCATCGTGATTGCCCAATTTTGTCTTTTTGTCCATCTAGGTTGTGCTTGTGAACGTCCAGCAATTTTCATTGTAAACGTTCCGACATGAAACTACCATTTTGCTAATAGAATGTAGCGCCTTTTTCTTGTGAGTTCTAGTATCTGCAGTTTATTTTTATTTTAAAGTTGACATCTAGAATAATTTACTAGTTACATAAAAATAATTATTCTCTCTTGTTCTTCAAAAAAATAACTAGTGTTGAGGCTTGCGCATGTGTGATCACGAATAATTATCATGAAACTCGCTGAAATCGGCGTTGGAGACTCTGATGGACTTTGCACAGCTCCAACAGCTTGTGCCGAGGCTGCGGCAATGGTGGCTTTCACGGTCGTAAGCATCTCTGCAGCCGAACTTCCCGAATGTGGAAATGCAGATTAGTCTTTTGCTGAATGCTGATTATTCTTTCTTGTCAAACAGTTTGTATCCCGATCTTCAGATCGAGCAGTCGCCGATCAAGATGCCAGGTCCTGAACGTTGGTAAAACTCCGAGCCTGATGAGCTACGTCGATTCTTGCAACATTTCTGTCCACTGGCGAGGTAGATTCTGGATAGGTGGACAGTGGAGGTATTTAAGCAAACAACCCAGATTCATTCTACTTGTTCTCTACCTCTCTTACCTTGGCATTCTTATAATATATTGCAAGCTGCTTGACACAGTGCATGTTTCTCGTACTAGTCGCGACAGCAGGCAACTTTGTGTGTGTATTGAAAAATGCTCGTGTTCATTCTGTAGCCAAGATTTTAAGTTTGCTGTGTCGCTTTTTCAAGTGAGTGATCACTGACTCTTTCTGGCTTTGTTAAACAGTTTTCCTATCTGTTAAAACTTGAAATGTTGAACAGGAATCCATCTGGCCAAGCCATGCTTTTTCACAGCGAGCATAAATTCTCATGAAACTTCAAATAGGTTTGTCCATTGGAGGCTAGTGTCACAGGTGGCTATTTCAATCAGAGATCAGACGAATGCTCGAGATACTGTTCTACAGACCTGAGATCCTCTCCTAACTCATGAATTTGAAGGCTTAATTGCAACAGACCTTTCATTCGGGAAAACATAAAGATGACCTGTAATTCGGCAGTCACATGTCTTACTAGGAAAATGGTGTTGTCACTTTGTTGAATTTCGCAAGCATAAAAGAAGGAAGATTCAGCTTCAGGATGTAGTGAACGGAACTTAGGTTAAGCAACTTACGTCCAATCTGTTAAAAAAAGTGGGTAGTCCAATTCAATCGAATCATATCAGTCAGCTAAGGTCTCACATTTTATCCCAAACTCGAGAGATAGATAACTGTCTCTATGTATGAGGAATTAGGAGTGTAAAGCAGTCACGAGAAAACTTCCTCATTGGCGTCTGTATGTTGATGATAATGAACATCGGTAGCCTGAAGCAAGATTTGGAAGCCTTGTGAACAATTGTAAAAGAAATGAGAGTACAACAAGATGTTCCAGCGTTCAATGCTGTCGTTGCTCTGCATCAAATCTAAATGCCCGAAAAATTGCCTTATGAATTGTCACTTGCTGCCTGGGATAGGAGGAACGATCTAGAGGAAACAGCACCTCTTGATCTGAATCTTATGAACTTTTACAAGTAGTTTTCACCTTAAGCGGATGTGTCGAAGCAGGCCCAGACCAGGCAAAATTTGATAGGCAATACCAACCTATAACACCATGATAGGGAGATATGTCACATGTATGAACCCTGCATACGAGATTTCAGTTGCTCCACTTGATGTCGTACAGGAATGAATTCTTCAAGCTCTATTCTATGCTATTTCTCAGCTGCTCTTGCACTTGCATTTTGGGAGATCGCTGCTTCAAGTTATTGCAGACGTGGGACTAGAAAGAACATGACATCAAAATATCGGTTGCATCTTCGGGTGAGACGTTTCTTGTTCTAGTTAGAAAATATATGCCTTGGAGCTAGGATGGTTACTGGGAGGCAGAATTTGATAGGCACTACTAACCTATAACACCATAATAGGTGTGTTATATTACATATATGAACCCTGCATACGAGCTCTGTATTCTATGCTACTTTTCGGCTGCTGGAACTCGAGTTTCGGGAGCTCTATCGCTGCTTCGAGTTATTGTGGACGTGGGACTAGAAAGAACGTGACATCGAAATATTGGGTTGCATTTTCGGTTTAGATGTTTCTTATTCTAGTTAGGGAATATATGCCTTGGAGCTGAGATGGTTACTAGCCAGAATCCGATCCGCCTTATTTTCCCTTCAGCCCTTGAAATGAAAGAGAACAAAGAGCGGAATTAATCTAATTCCAGCTTCCGATATATATATGGCTGATGCTACTATTATATGCTTAGCCAATACAGTGCAGGAGTGGGATGAGTGCGAATTTGATATCAAAATGTCGATTCCATTGTCAACTCCCACTTTCCTTTACGATGTTCAACTAAGATGTAGTTAAGTGGGAATCGGATCCCACTCATTTCCTGTTCGGCCGTGAGAACTGAATTAATCTGACCATTGTTTTGGCATAACTGCAAAAAAGAAGAAGGAAAACATGAAGAAGCAGATGTACCTGTTGATTCCAAAAGGCTGACCGAATAGAACCGAAAGCATGGCGATATGTATATTCAGCCGACATGCTTTATAATAACCCAGAAAAAGTTTGGTGTAGCCTGACATGCTCTGCTCTCTAAACAAGCCAACTTCACCACTAATCTGCATTAAGAATTGGATGCTGATTCAGTGCCTTCCATTTGGAATATAGTTTCGCTTGGTCATTTCTTCGACGAGTTTTCAGTGTTGTTGGAGTCGCTTTACTTTGACAATCCGGTACCGACAATGGGAATCGAGTGATGCCTTTCCAATCATCCAAATCTTTGAGCTCGTGGACTAACTTGGATGTGGATGTTGCATGAAAGCGTTAGATACTTCTCGTTCATAAAAGCATGGATTGGTTGGTACGGATTTCGGTCCAGATGAGGAGGAAATGTCGTGAACGTGACTCAATTTTTCGAAGCATCTGAGGGTCGATGACTTCACGCAATCATGCGTTGCTCATCGGCGAACACGGTTGTGAAATGAAAGCAACCTGACTGTGAATAGGAAGATACCCTTTCCAGGATTCGATTCGAATAGACTCTGCTTGCGCTAGAGGGGAGGAGGGAATAGTCCGAGAGCTCGCTCCTTTAAAGTGCATCTTTTATGCATCTGATGTTGAGTTCGTTTGATGACATCGCGATCGAATATGACAGCGAGAAATCACGAACCTTAGCCACCATATCACAGGCGAGTAATGCACAGTAGGACCAACCGAAACACCGTAAATTTGGACTCATGATGGATAGTATTCGCTAGAGGGGAGGAGGGAATAGTCCCAGAGCTCGCTCCTTTGAGGTGCATCTTTTATGCATCTGATGTTAAGTTCATTTGATGACATCGCGACCAAATAAGACAGCAAGAAATCACGAACATTAGCTGCCATATCACAGATGAGTAATGGACATTAGCACCGATCAAAACACGGTAAATTTGGACTAGTGATGGTGCTCGGTTGGGGGTTATACGCTGATGATGCATTCTTCTCTCGGTCTCTGTGATCGCCGTGGGAGAGAGCTTTTGTCACGGGATGCGCCATAACTTCTGGAGACCGCATGCTGCTCTTTACAAAAAGGTGTTTTGGCATGTGCAGCTCCAATCTCCTTTTCGACGAGCATCTCCTTTTGTACAAGCACGCTTGGTGTGAACACGGGTATATTTAGATTGGTTCGATAAATTTGTGCAATAAATGTAACCGCTGCGACCAGCGTTAAATATCGACGGCGACCCACTTGTGTAGAAGCCTGTTCACAGCCAACCATATCGCTTGTATCGTATCGATTTTAGTAGACCGGTTTTGGTACGCGTGTTGAGATCAAGAATTCGGTATGTACCGTCCGGTTATACGAACCGTGGATCTTGACCACGACGGGGTCCAGACAAGAATTTCTCCCTCTACAAAAGCCCCCCACCACCCTTCATTTTCTTCCCTTGTCTTACCATCTCTCTCTCTCTCTCTCTCTCTGTGAAGAACAAGGCAGTCTCACCATGCCAACAACCCAAGAGCTTCCAGATTGCCACCTCCTGAAACCGCCCATACTGATCACCCCGAGCAGCCCAACACCCCACCACGCGCTCTCCCTGTCCAACCTCGATGACCAGAAGTTCCTCAGATTCTCCATCAAGTACCTCTACCTCTTCAGGAAATCCGTGCCCCCGGAATCCCTGAAAGCTTCGCTCGCCAAAGCTCTGGTGGATTACTATCCGCTGGCCGGGAGGTTGAGGAGCGCCGGAAATACGGACGGCGGCGGCGGCGGCGGCGGCGATGTTGATCAGAGGCTGGAGGTGGATTGCAACGGAGAAGGTGCTGTGTTCGCCGAGGCCTCCATGGACATCACCGGGGAGGAGTTCCTGGAGCTCTCGTGGTGGCCCAACAGGTCCTGGAGGAAGCTGCTGTACAAGGTGGAGGCTCACAGCTTCCTCGGCGTCCCTCCCCTCATAGTTCAGGTGAGGCTATTCAGGATCCTATCTCCCTGTCTCTCCTTCTCATGCAAGTCCGCGTGTCTTGTCACTTTAAGTCTGCGTTTCCTGCGGTTTGCACGTGCTCTCCCGGCACACAGAGAGCAGGCGAGATTCTCGAGCAACGCCGGCACGTACTTAACGCCGATTTAGAGAACCGTTGCAGGAAACGATGTTGCAGATATTTGGAGATCTGCAAACGAGTAAAGATCATATTCCACGCTCAATCAAAGCCCATCACATTACTTACTATACACAGCATCATTCAACAAATTTTTTATGATATGCTATCCAACCCAAACTACACAGAGAAACCAAGTTACCATTCTTATCCTCATCATCTGTCAAACTGAAAACGAACTCTACTGGGAAATATTGCTACCTCTTCTTTAAGGCTAAGAGGTTATCTTGAGTTCTTCTTTTCCTCCTTCACTCGCATGCGAACCACCATCTTTCGGGGCTCAAACAAAACCATCGAGAATCAGAATCCAAGGGGGAAAATATCCATACTCCTAAAAGAACCGAGAAGATCTACAGAGAGCAGAAAAACGGAATGATGGAGGGGTGGCATGAGCTGGCGCAAACCCTGGCAGCCTAACAAAAAAAAAGAAACGCGGGTTCAATAATTTGACTGGAAATGCTGGAGCTGCAGCAGCAGCGGAGCAGGGCGGTCGTGTCCGGTCCGGTCCGTTCTCTCCCCCTCTCACCCGCTCCCCCATGATTCCCCCCTTGCGCGCTCTGTTCTGATCGTCGTCATGATGCGAGGTGGACCAAGAAAAGGAGGACAAAAGGCTACAGTGGCCTGGAGTTGGTTCAGTGGCGTCCTGTGCGCGACTGCTATATTCCCTCCTCCCTAATCTCTCTCACTCCCTTTCAAGACAGCGACCCTCCCAAGCCATGCGTCCCCACCCTCTCCTCTCTCCACTCAGTGGCTTTGCTTTTGAGGTTGGTGGCGTATGGTGGTGCCCCAACTTCTCCTCGTTTCCCGCTGGACTATTCCTTTGTCGAGAGTCGATGGATGGATGGATATTTTAATTTTCACTAGTTTAGACTCTAGTGCAAAGCCCACCTAGCATTTTCCAATCGCATTGGGTACTTGAATCTTTTCGATAGGACTTACCCTCATGGGTTGTACACCGACCGTCCCCCGTGTCCACGTGTATCGAGTACCGCATTCGAACAAAGAGGGGCAAAAGCTTGGGGATTAATTCAGGAGGGCTGTTCGAAATGACACCAGAGATGTATTGGATCGAAGTGAAGGAGCTACGGAAGAATCAAATTTGAGGGTGGAGAGAGAGGTGCCCCGTCCTTTAAAATTCTGGCACAAAACCTTTCTCCATATGTGGGGTTTCATCGTATTAGCGATCTTTTAGCAACGTGGTGATAGTTTAGATTTTTTATCGATTCATCTCACATCAATGCACGGAAATTCCAATACCCTCTCCCCACATGCTGTTGTTACAAATACAGTTTTGCTAACATAACAGTCACATCTTGTTATGAGTCATATTCTTGAAAAAATAGTATAGTCTAAAATAAATTATATTCTCATGTGCGTGGAAATGAAGTACGGATTTATGGATGAAGTAGATAGATATCTGTATGTTCGTGTGATTTGAGGATGTTGTCTCTATTGAAATTTCAATTTCTTTGGATTCTTCTGTCTTTCTTCAGGTCACCAATCTCCGCTGCGGAGGCATGATCCTGTGCACCGCCATCAGCCACTGCCTCTGCGACGGCATCGGCACGTCCCAGTTCCTCCACGCGTGGGCCCACCTCACCACGAAGCCTGGGGCCCCCTCCCCGTCCTCCCCTTCCACGGCCGCCACGTGTTGAGGCCTCGACCCCCTCCCCACGCGAGCTCCCCGCACCCGGCCTACACCCGATCCCTCCCCTCCCGAAACGACAAGGCCGCCCCCTCCCCGCCGCCGACGTCCACCGCTACCTCCAGTCCCAGCCGCTGGTCCCCGTCAGCGTCACCTTCTCCCCGCCCCTCATCCTCCGCCTCAAGCGGCGGTGCGTGCCGTCGCTCAAGTGCACCTCCTTCGAGGCCCTCGCCGCCCACACGTGGCGGTCCTGGGCCCGGTCCCTCGCCGACCCCGCCGCCTCCGCCCTGACGCCTCTCCACGCCGTCAAGCTCCTGTTCTCCGTCAACGTCCGGGACAGGGTCGACCCGAAGCTGCCCCACGGCTACTACGGGAACGGGTTCGTGCTCGGGTGCGCCCCGGCCGCCGTGAGGGACCTCGCCGGGAGCAACCTGGCCAGCGCGGTGAAGCTCGTGCAGGCGGCGAAGTCGCGCGTCGACGGGGCTTACGTGAGGTCGACGCTGGAGGTGCTGGAGGACAAGGCGGCGAAGACGGACCTGGCCGCCAGCCTGGTGATATCGCAGTGGGCGAACCTGGGGCTCGAGGGAATCGACTTCGGGGAGGGCAGGGCGGCGTTCATGGGGCCGCTGACCAGCGACGTGTACTGCCTGTTCCTGCCGGTCGCCGAGGAGCCTCACGCGGTGCGGGTGCTGGTGTCGATGCCGGAGTGCGTGGCGGAGAAGTTCGAGTTTTACATGAAGGGTTTTGCGGACAGGGAGGAGGAGAATGGGAATGGGAATGGGAATGGGTGTGGCGGCGACGGAGACGGATTGTGTTGCGAGGACGTGTGAACATGTTCATGCATGCCCTTCTCTCGTGTACGTACGATGTCGATCGATCGAGTTTCTTAATGAAAGCGCACAGCAGATCGACACAGATGTTCCAATAGAATGAAAATGGCCATAAACCCGACGAGATATTGAATCCTGCACCTATAGATACGAGATTAGGGATTATGAATTTACGATTATACACGGGCGATCAATTTATATTAAGTGGACGACAAAAAAATGTACACAGTTTGAACCACTTGAGAAATTTCGACTTTTACATGATATTGTGTAAAATATAATATATATTTACTATAAATTAACTTTCAAGAGTTGGTTAAGTGGTCAAATGCTTGGTTCAAATATCATAAATTCATGTCCAAATCACTTCTTTTGCTCATGATAGCATTGGGAGTCACATACGTTATGTTATTACTGATATTATCTTCTAGTTTTTTTTTTTTTTTTTTTCAAATAAAGTACAAAGGTTAGAATTTTCTCCTTCTTTGAGTCGAGCAAAGTGGCAAAAGAGACATCAGCTGCGGGCTGACTCTGAATACAAATTACGACGACTGATCCAGGATTTGAAAAAAATACTCAGAAAAGAGGGGGAACTCTGCACGTACATGAGTGCGGATTGCACGCGCAGCATCATGCGCCATCGAGACCTTATCGATCTCAACAAGGCGTCTCTCTTTTAATCAGTGCTTTCGATATTATATCGGAGCAAACAACCACGACCGACCCCCTCCAATATCAGCCAGAAAAGATTAAACAAAGCTGTAAAAAAGGAAAGAAAAATCAATATCGGCCCGGACCCAACCGAGGGAGAACTTCATTAAATTACTAAGTCTGGAGAAAAAGGCTGCATTTATCTTGTCCCGATTAGCGACATGATGAGTGATATAGAAACCCAAGTGCTCATGTCGTGCAAAAGCGCCATTGACCCGTGGAATATGTTCATAATATACGCAGGTATACGATCGTGGTACCATCATGAGCATTCTTATTTTTCACCATGCCTCACCCCCGGTCTCTCTGCCGTGCTCTTGATGGGATGGGGAAGCGAATCCGGTGCTCGAGATGTTGCTTGGTTGAACCGGAACGAACCAACGGAAACCAGCTAACAAGATCTGAATTGGGAATCAGACCGTCACCTGATTAAAAATTTGATCGAGCATGTCCCCGATTTACAAAACATTACATCTCATCACGTCAACCGACGGCGATACGATCGAAAAAAGTGTGGCGTGATATAACTGCGGACCGAAGCGAGAAGCCCCACATCTAACCGAAAGTGGTTGATTGAGGGTGCGTTTCTTGAAGTTGCATGTTCGGAAAGATAACCACTGCGTCACCATGTGCTCATCAGAATTTGGCCCCAGAGGGAGTTAGAGATCAGTCGGCATCAAGTTGATGGCTGAACTTGTCCTTGGCTTTTGAGAAAAGGCTAGATGTTGCTTCATGTCAACTCCAAAAGTACGAGGGCCTCCGTTGCCACCAATTCATAGGCACACTCCAGCTCGCATGGAAGGTGGAAGAATGCAGGAGCCAAGGTTAACTTAGCATCCACGCGCTAGGAGGGGCAATTGCTTCAAGACATTATTAGCTGGAAGCCTTGAATTTTGATGTACCAAATTCAAGTTGGTCGTATACTGTTTGATTGGCGCGATCGAGTCCAAGCCTTTTTTTTGAAAGGTGGCATCCGAATCATTACTTCACCACATTTTCATTTATGGAAAAACTCCAATGTGAGCATATTTAGTTATGAAGAAGGTAATCAAAACATTCGAAATAATAGATCGAGAAATTATGATTGAGAATAGAGGATCGTATATGGAAGTAATTTACAGTATAAGGATCGATGGGCTCCATCTTCCCCAGTTGAAGCAAGCTTTCTCCGACCAACACTCTGAATTGGTGAGTTACAACCATGTTCAAATCCTGTTTAATTTGCAAGTGGTTAGGTAGGGCGCATGTTTATAAGCCACCATAATGACTTGGTTGTTGTATATAGGATGGTCAATCTCCTATCGTCATGGTACAAGTAATTTTTAGTACCCCACTAGACCATTGCTCGATTCGTACATAGACCCACATGAAAAAGATAGGTCATCTTGAGAAAATTCAAAAGATTCCCAAGACAGCTAACCCATTTTCATTTCTCACTACGCAGTTCGACCTAGGTACACTGTACCGTGATATCTATGAAGAAATTCAGCAATTTTTATGTTTCTACTCAGAATTAGGTCATCTTGAGAAAATTCAAAAGATTCCCAATACAGCTAATCCCCTTTCGCTTCTCACTACACAGTTCGACTTAAGTGCCTGTCAAAATGTACCGTGATATTTATGGAGAAATTCAGCAAATTTTTATGTTTCTACTCAGAGATGTGACAATACGTTTGAGGACATCGCTGCATTGATGGATTCACCACTCGCCCAAAACTATCAATCGACTTTCGGAGGAATCATCTTTCGCGTCAAAGACAGTCCGTTTGCTTCTTTCTTCTTCATTCTTTTTTCTCAAGAAAACGATCTATCTAGAAAACTTTTGAATTTTCAATAGCCACTTTCCTTGACACGATGAGAATCACGGTCAAAGGAGATTTATTTAATGAAAAGAATTTGCAAGGAAAAGGCTGCTTTTTAGCCTAATCGATCCTCACTTATACGCAATGAGAGAGAGCATGTGACCTCACGAAATCCCCGCGAGCCATGTCGAAGATCGCAGTGCAACGTGGACCGGCCAATCACCATGGAAGGAAGCCGAAGCTCGTGAGATGAAGGTCGATGATGACCGGCATCTTTCAATGATATAAAAGCATCTTTTAAGGAGATCCAAGTCGAAGATCGCGGTATAAATGATATTGATATCTCGTAATGGGCGGGGAATTTTCTCCTTAGTATAATAATGGGGGGAAAAAATAAGGTCACATGCTGTCCGATCTGGATTTGCTAAGGTCGATCGAGGATCTCCACTTGATGGGACCGGCCCATTAATCAAAGTTGAATTGAATTGTTCAATGTGCTTGATCATTGCAATCCTCTCTTCCTGTTTGCTCCCGTTTCCACTAACTTTCATCGTTGCCGGGTCATGCGAATCTGAACTAGCCGAGGACACCCTTTGACAAATGGACGTGAATATAAAAGCCTCCCTACGTTTGCACCTACATTCCAAATGATGTCCACTTATTTGAAACCTACAACTCGCATCTTGAATTTTGTCACTTTCAAAACAATTCACATCGTCATAACTCTACTTATTCATAGAGCTAAAATTACCAAAAAATATCATAAATCTATTATATGTTAATCAATTTAGTTTCGAACTTTTTAATTTGGCTAACTCTTTTTGGAAAAAAGATTTCTTCCGTTGAAGTAATGAAATTTGTAGAACATGAACGAAAAGTCTCTGAACATAACATATCCCAAAGGGTCAGGAAGGTTTAATTTGCCAATTCGGAGGAAGGGTTCTAATTCGCTAGATTTTTACAATCCAATTTGCTTCTCAGTCTTCTTCTCATGGGTAATGGACAATTGTAACTCCTTTCAATTGGGCCAAGTAGCTAGAGCATTCCTCAATGAGGTTTCGAATAGCCCATGGCATATGGGCTTTATCTGATAAGCACTCCACAGTTGGTCAGTGGTTCGAAGCTACTTCCATCCTCATATCACTTCAGTAGTTCAGTCTCATACAACACTTCACTTTATCATGCACAAACATAGACAAGAGCGCCTCTTTCACGGCTAGGGTTTCAACTACAAAGATCGATGAAGCTTGCACTTTCTTTGTGGACCCAACAATTATCAAGCCCTGAGAATCTCGGTACACTCCTGCAATCATACCCTCCAAGGATCCATGAATCGTCGACGTTAGGACTCATGAACCATTGACATGGATGCCGACTGTCTTATGTGGCATGACCGATACTGACATAGATAATTTTTATAGCATTTTTTTTCCTTTTTTTCTTCTAAGCCCAATGAGGGTCGCCATCAACAACCCTCTCCTAGTGGCCTACTTGCCCATTGTCAGCAAGGGCTGGTTGGCAACCCTCACTGGACTTCACAAAGAAAAAGGAAAAGAAATAAATAAATAAATAAGCAAAACAAAAATAATTATAAATTATAAAAATATTCCAAGAGGATGACATATCCAACTCCAACTGACGCTTTAGGCGTTTTATATATCACTATAAGACTGATGAAAAAGTTCTCCATTATTCATATGGTATGCGTTTGAAGTACGTAATTTCTCAATCCATTTAAGATCCATTAAAATGTTAAGCATTTATTTCTTTGAACCCACGTAAACCTGATTTTCAAAGTTAAGGCAACTCATCGATTACTTGCATCATTAAATATGGGTTAAAATCTAAGTTCTAAATCCATTTTGCCACCTCTACTTGGTGACAAGGGGCTTTAGAGGCGATTTTAGGCAGCAATGGTACAATAGTGAGGGATGGAGAGAGAATCTCCACTGTAAGATGAGTGACAGAAGTTGAAAAAGAAAATGGAAAAGTAATGGAGAAAGTTTCTTCTATATTGATTGATCGTATACAAGTATAGAGATACATTTATAATGTAAGAATGAAAGAAAATAAGGAAATAATATACAACGAATTCTAAATTTCCTAATTCTTTGAATCAATCACAAATCACTCTTTCTCTAAATCAATCCAACAGATCGAATCTTTGATACTATCTCCAACACTCCCCCTCAAGCTGGTGGCTTATATATATCAAGGACACCTAGCTTGCTCAATAAGTATTTGTGTTGTCTTTGACATAGCGGTTTAGTGAAGATATCGCAGGTTGATCCATAGTCCCAATTCCTTTAGTTACAAGAACTCCTTCTCGATCTTATCTCGGGTAAAGTGGCAATCAACTTCTATGTGTTTTGTTCTTTCGTGAAAACTAGGATTTGCCAATTTGAGTGCAAAGCATCATTATCACAAAACAAATAAGTTGGTCCACTGACCTGTAATCCAAGATCTGAGAGTAATCCTCGAATCCAAACCACTTCACAAGTAGTCTTTGCCATGGCTCGATACTCTGACTCGGCTGATGACAATGATACGGTTGATTGCTTCTTTGTTTTCCACGAGATCAATGACTTTCCCAATTTAATGCAGAATCCAGTAATAGATCTTCTGGTCATTGGGCAAGTAGCATAATCTGTATCACAGAAAGCTGTCATCTTCATGTTGCAATCACGAGATAGAAATATTCCAAACCCTAGACATCCCTTCAAATATTTCACAACCTTCAAAGCTGCATTCATATGTGATTGTTTTGGGCTATGCATGAATTGACTGAGTATTTGCACTGCATAACATATATCAGGCCTTGTCATGGTAAGGTATATTAACTTTCCCACAAGTCGCTGATATCCAGATGGATCCTTGAGTAGTGCATCCTTATCAGATGAAGAAGAATTCAAATCATACTCATGAGTAGTCAGCTTGATATTTTGTTCAATTGGTATGACAGCTGGTTTGCATCCAGATAATCCCGCTTCAGAAATGATTTCTAGAATAAACTTCCTTTGACTAAGGTTGATACCTTTCTCGGATCGCGCAATCTCAATACCAAGAAAATATTTGGGAGATCCTAAATCCTTAATATGGAAAGTAGAATGCAAGTATTCTTTGAACTTTGCAACATGAGAATCATTGTTTCCCATAACAAGTATATCATCAACATATATTAACAAATAGATTGATGAATTACCTGAATTCCATGTAAACAGGGCATAGTCGTGCTTAGAATGTTGAAATCCTGCACTAGTTAACGCAGCAGTGAACTTGGCATACCATTGCCTAGATGCCTGTTTCAATCCATATAGGGATTTGCGTAGACGACATACTCGAGACTCCCCCTGTCTACGTAATCCCTGTGGAAGTTCCATATAAATCTCTTCATCAAGATCACCATGGAGGAAAGCGTTGTAAACATCCATTTGATGTAATGACCAGTTGCGAATGGCTGCAATGGAGAAGAAAGAACGGACAGTGACCTCTTTGGCAACAGGAGAAAAAGTTTCATGATAATCAAAACCTTCTCGTTGGGTGAATCCTTTAGCCACTAGCCGAGCTTTATAGCGTTCAACCGAACCGTACGCCTTGAACTTGATTTTATATACCCATTTGCATCCAATCGGTTTCCGGTTTAGAGGAAGTGGGACAATATCCCAAGTATGATTCTCTATCAGTGCTTTAAGTTCTGATTCCATTGCACGTTGCCATCGGGGATCACATGATGCTTCATGGAATGAGGAAGGCTCCCTCTCTTCTGAAAGGCGGCTGATGCAACACATATGTCCTGGTGATAGCCGATTAAAAGAGACGTATAAAGAGATAGGATACTTGCTACCTGGAAAGCGCGATGCAGAACAAATGTAGTCCTTTGTCCACGTTGGTGGACGAGTTTGCCGTCCAGAACGTCGAGGCTGCTCAGCTACTATTTCATTAGGTACTGGGAGAGATTCAGATGTAGTTACGGAGGGAGCCATAGCTGAAGAAGCTTCACATAATTCTGGAGATAATTCTGGTAATGCCCCTTCAGAAATTGTTGTTTCCTGTGGAATAGAGATGGATGGTCCCGGAGCAACAAATAGGTATTGCATAGTCATAAGATCCTCTTCAGACAGAAAAGGTCTGTGGCTCTCTGTTGATGAAGTTGATGAAGATATCATATCTTTGAATGGAAAGACATCTTCATGAAAGGTGACATCCCTGCTTATGAAAAAATGCCCCGTAGAAATCTCCATAACTCGGTATCCTTTCTGTGCCGTGGGATATCCCATGAAGACACATTGTGTGGCACGAGGACCCATTTTATCCAAATGACCCACATTTGTGGCATAACATAAACAACCAAACACTCGGAGGTGATTACTTTCTGGTCGTTTCTTGTAAAGCATTTCAAAAGGGGTTTTTCCATCTAATATTCGACTAGGCATGCGGTTAATCGGATATCTTTGCTTTGTAACCACACAATCTCCCCAAAAGCCTCGGGAATGCGGGCTTGATATTTTAGAGCACGAGCTACTTCCAAGAGATGTCTATGCTTGCGCTCAACAATTCCATTTTGTTGTGGAGTATAGGTGCAAGAGCTTTCATGAATTATCCCATGGGAAGATAGAAACTTTGTACAATCAGAAGTGAAAAATTCTCGCCCATTATCTGTACGAATTCGTTGCACAGATCTTTCGAATTGATTCTTAATCAAGGAAATGAAGTTCGAAAGATGTGTAAATGTTTGAGTTTTGGATTGCATAAGATAAACCCAAGTTGCCCGTGTATAATCATCAACAATTGTTAGAAAGAAACGGGATCCATCACGATGAGGAGTGTGATAAGGACCCCAAATATCCATATGAAGTAAGGAAAAAGCTCTATGTGCTCGAGATGTACTTATTGGAAAGGACGTTCGAGCGCTTAGCCGAGAGGACATATTGGGCATTTAGGGTGAGGAAAAGAAGCACTATGACCCAATCTTTGATGAAAAAGGAGATTTTTATTTCGACTAATAGCATTACAAGAAACGCTTTTATTCAATAATTCTAAATCTCCTGGAGAATCAATCCAGAAATATAGTCCTTGTGCGACACTACCCAAGCCCATCAGTTTCCCAGTCAAATGGTCCTGAAAGAAACAATTATCGGAATTGAATATGGCACGACACGAATTATCCAGGCAGACTTTTGAGAGAGAGTAGATTGAATTCAAAATTAGGAATGCCTGAGAACATTTCGAGAACAAAATTTGGGCCAAGATGTACAGTTCAGTCTTCTTAACATAGGTGACGTTTCCATTTGGAAGTCGTACCGATATGGGAGATTGTGATCCTTTGTCAACATGAGAAAATAGATGCTCATTGCATATTATATGATCACTAGCCCCGAGTCGATTATCCATGTATTTCTTGGAAAAGAATTCTCCTTATAAAAGAAAGTACCTGAGAATCCTGCACTTTTGTCCTCGACTTTCAGTTGATTCAGAATGTTCACGATATTCTGGTACTGATCCTGAGTAATTGTCTGTTGTGCTCCATCAATCCGTTGTGTGGAGACCTGATAAGCTAAGGATTCCTTTTCTTTTTTATTCTTATCAGTGGGCTTTCCATGTAATTTCCAGCAAGTATCAATAGTATGATGTGGGCGTTTGCAACAATATTTATTTTTAAATTTACCACTTTGCCCACTCCCTTTCCCTGATGACGTGGCACCTCGTGAGCCGTTGGATCCTCTATAAACTGGAGCAGACGTGGCCTGATATAAGCCGTCCGATCCAACTGAGATGATGGGCGCGCGAGGGCCGTCCGATCCGCCGCGAAATCCCCAGCCGTTCGATCCTTCCTGCGAATTCCAGCCGTCCACTCCTCTGCGATGATCCTGGCCGTCCATTAGTCTGCATTGATCCCAGCCGTTGAAGACAAAAGAGCTAGGGTTTTCTTCACTTTTCCTTGCTGCAGCAGCCGTGCGAACAGAAGGGATTCCAGAGCCTTCGAAGACTCCACCAGCTCCGATCAAGGCACCACCGCTTCCGACCACCATCTTCCCGGCGCCGCTAGTTGTCGGAAAAGCAGCAAGGCTCAAGCTCTCTCCCACTCGAGCGTGTCCAACGGTGGCGAGTCGTTGATTTTCTTCCTGGACGGCCAATTGATACACTCGGCCGAGCAATGGCGGAGGCTCCATTGCAAGGATCTGAGACCGAAACGCCGAGTAAGATTCGTTGAGGATGAGTAGAAACCTCGTAGCTTTTTCTCTGTCCCTAATTTCTTTGTATTGTCTCAGTGTATTTTCGGGTCCCTCTAGGCGTTCCTCTGCCGATTCGAGTTTGTTCCAAAGGGCGGAGAGACGGTTGAAGCAAGCGGTAACCGAAGGTTCCTTGCTTCAATTCCGTCAACGCTTGAGTAATCTTGAAAAGTCTCGCTCGATCGAGACGTCCATACATTTCGCAGATGCTATCCCGAGATCCGCTTAGAGTCTTCGGTCGGCGGAAGCCCGGCGGCGACATCGGGCGCAAGAGTGTTGCCGATCCAAGTGCGAACCAACCGGTTGCACTTCCGCCAATGCCGCCGAAGTCGTTCGTCGGTCGGGAAGGGGACGGTTCCGTCGAGGAAGCCGTCCTTATCTTTGGTGACGAGAGCCCGCCGGAGGTCCCAAGCCCAGGAGGAGTAATTGTCCGGTCCGGTGAGTTGAAGACTAATGAGGCGCAGTTCGGGTCCATCTGCCATCGATGTGTACAGGGGATCGCCAGACTCGGGACGGCCGTTGCTGCCGATCGGGAGAACCATCGGCATGAAACCGGGTTGAAGGGCCGGGTAGGGATTCGTCCCTTGACCCGGCATGGATCCGGGTCTCTGACCCGAATTTGCCTCAGGTAAGTCGGTCGAGTTGGATTGAGCACCAAGGCCTGAGAAATTTTCTCCTGTAGGTGGATACTGAGCCCACGCCTGTCCCGGTCCAGCAGCCCATTGGTACCAGTTGAATGGTGGAAACGAGGGAGCCCATTGAACCGGCCCAGGAATCTGAACCGAAGCAGGAGGAAGTCTGGCTGGGTTGTCGCTCTCTTGATGCTGAACAGAAGACCTTTCTTCGCCAGATAGAATACTCGGATCCGATGGTGGAGGGTTTTGATTTTGAGGTGAGGTAGGTGTCTCTGGTATTTCCTCTGTTGAAGAACTCTCTGCGTGTTTATTTTTTGCCATTGTAGAAAAAAATTTGAATTCCTAATCGATCCTTTGGATTGTTTTGCAGGATGAGGACTTACAATAACTATCCGAGGAAGGAAGAACGAAGGCAATTCGAAAATGCGGAAGCTAGGTCGGGATGAAGCGCTCCGATACCATGACGAAGTTGAAAAAGAAAATGGAAAAGTAATGGAGAAAGTTTCTTCTATATTGATTGATCGTATACAAGTATAGAGATACATTTATAATGTAAGAATGAAAGAAAATAAGGAAATAATATACAACGAATTCTAAATTTCCTAATTCTTGAATCAATCACAAATCACTCTTTCTCTAAATCAATCCAGCAGATCAGAATCTTTGATACTATCTCCAACAATGAGCGTGAGTGAGTAGGTGGGTGGATGAAGAGAGGGGGGGAGGAAAAAGATATATAAGTAAGGTCTTAGGAGATATGTACATTTTGTAGGGCCTATATAAAAGGGACCATCCAAATCACGAACTATCCAGACTGGACCGAATCAACCGATTGTGTCCGGTTCTCGGGAGTGTCGATTTGGTTTTGATTCCTAAAAGTGAAACCAGTGTCTAAGTAGTCCAGTTCCCAATTCCCAATTCCAAGTGGGGGAATAAACCAAATTGACTACGCATCTCAATTCCCAATTTCAAGGGGGAATGGACTAGACTGGCTATGCATACTTTTAAAAAAAAATTCAAAAAATAAAAGTGCTCAGCTTCTTTTTTTCTTTTTTTAATTTCTTTATAACATATGGCATCAAGTAGTGGGGAAAAAAAGTGACCGGTTCCACCTTGGAATCAAATCAGATCAAGGACCGATCACTCCTCATATTTTGAGATTGAAGGAGATATAATTTGAATATTTTAAAAAGTGATGATAGTTTTTGATATGTGGATACTAATTTCAAGATGGTTTTCGCGATTTTTTCTTATCTTAATTGATATAAATTGTAATAGATAATGGATTATTGTTGGTATTTGCGCTAGCCACTGTCTTATTTGGCCGATTGGCGGGCCTGTGAAATTGCATGTCATTTATTTATCCATTCCAAATTTGGCACTCTAGCTAATTATGTAAGGCAACGGGAATAAATACAACTCGGATGCGCAGGTCTGCAACTAAAACTAAATGGAAAAACATATCATACGCCTTCTGTATAAGGAAAATTTAACAGAGACGATCTCGTCCGCCGTTGATTTAAGGATTATGCTACCAACTTTTTGTAATCTATGGCGCATAGAGTCGTTTGTCTAATTCTTTTACACTGTCAGACTATGCTGTAATTACTCAAACTACATTTTCCAAGAGTAATCCATTGACACAATATTTGGACAAATTGACAAACTTCATTTGTTCCATAGAAAATAAATGGTTTTGAAAAATCTTTCTTAAAAATATCGATTATATCGCGTACAAAATTGAATGAGTGAAAAATATTTTTATCGTCCACGAAAATGTTTATATATAAATTGTTGCCGATAATAAAAATATTTTTCAATTTACTAATTATTTTAAGCGAAGTAAGCAATTATTTTTTAGAAAATATTTTTCAAATCATTTATTTTTTAAAAAACAAGCAGAGTCTAATAGTGAACACGTCTAAAAAGCTTTGGGATCATTTTCACCCAAAATTAGTTCAGTTTTAATTGTGAATTTCGAGGAAGATAAAAATCTACTTAGAACATTTCCCATTCATTTATATCAAAGCATCAGCACGTTTTTCCCCCTATGTCAAGCATTGACATTACTAACCAGCTATCATTGGGATGCTCCTATTAATAAAGATGATTATCACTCCTCAATTTTGAAAAAATTACATCACTAGTCATAAATCTCACGTACAAGCTGCAATCGGTTTAGTTTTAATGAAGTGTTCACTCATATTGAGAATCACAATTTAAATCCTACACTTACATTAAAAATGCAACTCAAGGATGTCATGTAGACAATTTTTTAGTGCCATTTAGACAATTTTAGATACCGCTCATCAAAATGAATGCATTATGCTTTTAAAAAAAATCATGATTCAATCAAACCGATTAAAAATTTCAGGACTTGATGTGAGATTTTAAGTTGCTTGCTTTCTTCTACATCAACCACCTTCGCTTGATTCTTCGTTCGTGTTTTTTCTTTTTATTTTATTTTATTTTCTGGCTATTTGTTCTCATATGTTATCCAATGTCCATAGTACATCTGACCCAAATAGAGGAAAATCACATGCATGCAACATCGACATGTCCTTCGTGGATTTTTATAATCTAGAATCTATTCTGGAATTGAATGCCATCTAGGTTTTAGATCAGAATATCTTAATGTACTCACTTTTGATTGTGAATTTAATCTTTATTTATTTATGCACCATAAGAGAAAAGTTTATGCTACGCAGCATGTGCCGCAAATCATGATAGATAGAATTTCAAGGATCAGGAATATATTTTATTGTTTACAAAAGCAAAAGGTTGTTGAGTTTATAATAAATGTACAGTGTACTTTAAGCTACGGTGGCCTTAGATGTTTTCTTCTTTCCATTTATCCTTCGAGGTCAAAGCTTAAAAGGTGGAGTATAAAAATGGGCATGATTGAATTGACTTTACATTTTACCCTTTGCTTGATCAAAATATTGCGGATCGCGCACTTTCACTTTTTTTTTTTTTTTGGTGAAGAATCGCGCACTTTCACTTTTCATAAGCTGAAACACTCAAAACTTTCACAATGCAAATATCGACACATAAATTTTGATATATTTTTTCATATCTTTCTGTGATTTAACTAATATTCTATATTTTAGTGAGGAAGCAAAAAAGTACCATTTGGGCTTAAACTCAAACAATTAAGCCTTTCACTAGGCTTGGTGGGTTTAGGCCCAAAACACGAAAGAGGCCGAATCCGCTGTTTTGCTCATTGTTTTCGACCTTTGAAGTGAACGATGAACTTGCCAGAAAATGGTCTCTTCTGCACGAATTGCAAGTTTGGCTGATGTTTTAGTGCATAAGGTATAGCCAAATCATTGATCAGATAATACCTTTTTGCAACATTAGTGAATAGCGCACATTTGATCCAGTTGCGAATGAATCGAAAAGCAAAATCAAAGATAAAACGATTAGCGATAAACACAAAATTGACTCTCACAGGCCTATATTTCTTCATTGTGGAAGGCATTTTTTTCTTGGCGATAGCCGGAGCGCGGGTGAAGAGCGGAACTGTTGTGATTCACTGCAGTTTGCGCTATTGAAAAGATATCACGTGATCGCGATACTTTAGTTAATGAACTTCTAAAAATTAAGATGGGAGGATATTTACATAATTCTGTAAAATTTAAAACTACATTGCACGGACGAATTTTATTGTCCCAAGTGGTTGTATGTTGATAATTGCTTGAGGAAAAGGAAATTATATCATTATTAAATTTTCCTACAATTTTTTTTCTTATTTTGATTGAATAAAATCGGAGGTCGCCGGTTGGAGAAAGAATACAGAAAAAAAGAAGAAGATATTTTTTGGCCAGAGGGAATCCCTATCCAGTTCACTATGGCAACAAGAAGCCACGTGGCTCGCATCTACGAAACTCGAAATTTTCGGCCGCCGGCGAGGCAAAACATCCAACGATGACGTCGTCCTACGTAAGGGCTCAATTGTCCAAATCCGCTCCCGTTGTCGTTATTTTTCAGGGCATAATGTCGGAACTGCCCCCTCCCTCATTCGTAATTATATTTTTGGCCTTTGCTTCATTTTTTTTTTACTTACTTTGATTTCCCCGTATGGTAGTATTCTAAAAGATGAAACGCAACTTACTCATTTTTATAAACTCCACCAACATCTTTTTTTTTTTTTTTTAATAATGATGAGAAAATCGGGTTATCACCAACCCCACAAAATGTGACTCCGATGTAAGGTCGATGTCTTGATGAGTGACTCGAATATGAAAGTATTTTCATTTATAAACCGAATCAATATTAAGCGCCTAATTTGCATACGCACTCTAATCCAACTCTTTCCAGCCCATAAGATTAATTCTAGTGAAAACAACATTAGCTAGACAAGCTTTTTCTCTTCATTTCCAAGTGGTCGGCCCTACTTAGTCATTATAGAGGCGCTCTTCTATGTTCATTGTGAATAAAATTTTAATTCATTGGGAATTAAAACTCCGTGTCTAGAAAAGAATGGGAGGCGCTTCGCGTCCCATGTGATTTATTAAAAATCCCTTAATAAGATCTCTTGATACTTACGGGAGACCTTTTCAACATAGACAATTTCGAAGTCAATATTAGACCGAGTAAGGCATGACGTCAATTCAACAAAAAAAATAGAAAGTTACAATGTCTTATTGAGAATGCATTTTTCTCTTTGACTCAATTTAAAATAATATAAGAAAATTCTTTTGAAGTCCACTTTTGATCCTGTAATATTATTAATTTACTCATCGATGAAAATTGATGCATCAAGCATGCGATGGAGTGCCGAATGAACGGTGTTTGAGAAAGTAATCCGTATAATCATATTAATTCGAATTCCGTCGCGTCACTGGCTCGGGTGCATCATTTTTCGAATCAACTCCTCACGAGTTGGTAGTTTTTAAGAAAATCCAGTCAGTAATAAGAGCCCTGCACCGAGGCTACAATCGTAAATCGGTATATAACATTATTGGATAAAATTAAAAACCATCCTCGTATTCAATTAAATTCCCGAGTGGAACGCCGTTTATTAATATCGTCTTCCTCTCTTTCTCTCTCTACAGACAGAAGAAAGAATCTCTTATCCCCTCTCTCTCTCTCTTCATCTCTTTCTCTCTCTATCGGCCAGTTTTATCCGATCCTCCCTTCTGCTTGTCGGTCCTTCGATTCCCTTTTCTTCATTCCCTTCTTCCACTCTCTCTCTCTCTTCCGTTTGCTTGTTTCGATCCTTCGTGCTCTCTGAGTTGGCTCTCGCTTTGGATCGAATTCCAGTCTGACTTGCACGCGCACGCCACCTGCCCGCGGACGGAATCTTGGGTTGGGTTTCGCGCGGATTTTCGGTATTGCGATCGGAGGCGGGATTCGGCATCGGCGACTGGTTTCTCGCTCGAGGTGCGTTTCGATGGGTCTTTGTTCATTGTATCGAAAGCACTGGGCGTAGATGATGGGCTAGGGCTTTGGACGATTCACTCGCGATGTTCGAGGCTCGAGCTGAAAGCGTTTGAACTTGTTTGGAATCTTTTTGCTAATGGCGACAGGGTATACTGTAGAGATTGGAGTTTCGTGTATGTTGCAGTTCGATTAGGAGTCGCTGTTTTTGGTTGGGAGTTGCGAATGGCGAAATATCTGTTGACCGAAAAAAGAAAATTCCTTTCTTTTTTATTTTTAGGTAATTTTACGCGCGTCCAATTGGGTTGTGTCCAATATGCTTGCCATGGAAGCATTTTCGTCGTAGCAATTCAAGATCACTCGGAAGTGGAATTCAGTTCGATGCCCTTGTTGTATGGAAAACTCAAAATTTAGAAAACATTTTTCGAAAAATAATTGGTCGTGTCACTTAGAAAAATTAGTCGACGGAAAATATTTTTATTATTGGTAATAATTTAGGACCAACTATTTCCGATAGCGAGAATATTTTTCATTTATTTATTTATGTAAACGATACAAATTATCATTTTTGGGAAAATGTTTTCCAATTTTGAATTTTTCGTGAAACAAACGCATGTTTGCATCTTCAGAAGGTGATGAAAGACAAGGCGATGACTTTTAAGCATGTGTCTGATACGCCCAAGAATAGAAGACTACAACAAAGTTGGGATCTACATTCTTCTATTTTTGATTGATTAGGTTGTCCTGTTTTGTTGTGATTTTTCCTCTGTTGTGTTCTTGTTACCTTTTGGTTTTCCTTGGAACCACGGCACCCTTACACTCTCTTTGACTTGACTGTCTTTTTTTGAGTGTCTGTGTGCCTTGTAGGTCCGGGCCTCCTTCCTTGCTGCAAAATCTATTCATTTCTTAACTTTACCATAAAAAAAAAAAAAAAACGCATGTTTAGTTTCTGCCAAAACTCTTTTCCCCCTACTTCCTGCCAACTCTTTGTCCCCCTACTTCCTCTTTTGAACTTACTGTGATTCTGTTTCTCCATGAATGTTGTCACTCCATAGACTTTGGTAAAGGAGGCATGGGGTCATTACAAGGACCAGTTATTTGTCCCACTGTCCGTGCGAAGCAAGCTGGTGCCTACACTGTCCCTGTGACTGCCCCGTTTACGAAGCCTAAGCTTCTTAGAAGTGAAATTTGGGGAGGCAGGGGATCTTTTAGAGCTAAAACTAAAGCTGCAACCGTTACTCGCCTATCAATTGCTCGAAGATGCTGGGCGCCACAGTGCAGCTTCAGTTCGTCCTCGGACGGTAATGGAAGCACTGCAGAGAACTTCAATGAAAATGATGAAGACTATGTCAATTCCAGTATTGTTGAAGCTGGTATGGAATCCGGATGTTGATCATCTGGTTGCTTCTCCGTCCTCTTAAAATTCATTTATGTTTTCTAGCCGGCTGTTTTTTTCTTTTTTCTGGTAGTTAAGTTAATATTTATTTGCTCAACCAGGGTAAATCATGGGTTGACAAATCCCATTACATGAGAATATCACAACACACCACACTCTTTTTCACAGAACATTGAAAACAAAGGAAGACAGGACAACAAAACAGCCTCAAAGACAACTAAAACAATCTCATTCATCAACGTGCAGTTGATTTCGGTCAATTTGATGACATTCACTTTGGCATTCATCCCTGGCTGAAAAGGGAGGCCATGGTCCGTGCTTAGGTTTCTCCTTGTGGGCTGTTGATTAAATTCGTAAATATGTGTTTAGGGACAACAATGTTAAATCGCATGCTTACAAGTCAAAAGCTTATATTTTATATGCGAGATAGATTCTTTCTATGTTATCTTATTATTGTGACCTAGGTACTACCAAAGACTGAAAGTTTAGTACTTCGAATTTGAATTGCAATGCAGTCATAGCTGCAGTCTGGTTAATGCTTTGATATTAAAATGTTATTGCTTTCATGATTAGCATAGTTAATTCATGTGCCTTATATTAGCGACAAGGTGCAAATAGAAGATATGCATCTTTTTGTAAAAAGGGTAGAGGGTTTAGTACGGTTCAAAGCTAGGTCTACCGCAGTCCTTGAGGCAGGCTGCATTTTCCAACTGAGCAAGCCTTTGATAAAAGATTTCATAAATTTTACAGTAGCACCCACTACACTTTTGACATCATTCATTCACACTGGGTCCAAAATTTTTTTGTACCTGGTACTCTTTTGAAACGTAGCATGGTTATATTAACTTCTGGAATTATATATTTTGAGAATGGGGTTCGACCACTGATGGAAGAATAGTGTGAACTTTTTTTGGATTGATTTCTGAAATAGATTGAAGCTTCAAGTTTCAAGCAATTTCCATGGGGAATGTAAGCCTATTTACTTAAATATGGTTTCCTGATTTTATAAGAATGTTAAGTAATTCTCTACCCTAGTTGAAGTAAAATACTTGCTATTCATAGTCTGGATTGTTGATATTCGTATACCACATTCGTTGTGTATAGTTGAGGTGAAGAGTGGGGCAGAAGGTTTCACAATTAAAATGAGGGATGGAAGGCACTTAAGATGTGTCCATAACAATCCTCAAGGGGGACATCTGCCCGATTATGCTCCACATCCTGCTATTGTCCTAAAGATGGAAGATGGGACTGGTCTTCTCCTCCCTATAATCGTTTGTACGTGCATCTTTTTTCTTTCTTTATTTTTTTTAAGATGATCTCATTGTTGCGTGAGTGTCTTTAAGAGTGCCCCTGGCTGCCCTACGGGAAATGTTCCCATCCTTGTTTAATGCCTTTCTTCCCCTTTGACTGCAGTGGAGATGCCAAGTGTTCTTCTCATGGCTGCTGTGCGGAATGTTCAAATTGTATGTCATTATGTATTTTCTTTCAATTGTTTGTTTTCTGCACTTTGTAGTAGAATGATGGATTCTGTTGGTTTGAGAACGAAACAATCCTCTTTGCTTTTGTTCCAGGCTAGACCAACTTTATATCAAGTGGTTAAGGAAATGATTGACAAGATGGGTTATGAAGTAAGTTTATGCTTTATCTGGTTTTTGTTCAGAATAATGCTCTTTTGCATTGTCATAACTGTGGTTCCTGCAGGTCAGACTTGTCAGGGTCACTAAGAGAGTTCACGAGGCATATTTTGCTCAGTTGTACCTTACAAAGGTTGGATACTTTTACTTGAATTCGTCTTTCTTTTTCTGAAGAAAAATATAGTCTGGATTTATTGCATGTTATGCAGACATCAAGATGTAGTCTTAATACATTAAAGCTGTGTTTATATTGGTCTTTTAGACGGGTAGCGTACATATGCTTGTTAGAAGGAGGATAAATTACCAAAGAACTTTGTGATTTACACGGATGTCAGAAATTGATTTGCCTCTTGTAAAAGTGGGTGATATTTAAGTAGACTTTTATTGTAATCTTGAAGTAGAGTTTTTCTTGATGAATGAGCTTAATCCTTTATTCATCACAGATGGGCAACAAATCAGAATTTGTCAGCTTTGATCTCCGACCTTCAGATGCCATCAACATTGCAGTAAGATGCCAGGTACTCTGGAGTGACAATTTATGATTTAATTATAACGGGTGCGTAATTTGGAAGTTGAGGTTTTGGCCATGAAGGTGAATAACAGGACGAAAGTAAAGTTTTGCGTAACTAGATGCCTTTGTTTAATATATGACCCACTTCACAATCACAACTTAAGGACTGAATGCGAGATCTAATAATCAATCAATTGCATCTCATCTTAAGTATTCTGTTCGTGCGCTGGAGACTGAGTAGTGAATTTAGTATACAATTCAATAAAAAGAAAAATAGAATCTGTATTTGTTAGGTCTTTTGGTACATCTTGATCTTGAAGTTAATTAACTGATTCCATCATTATGAGATTGACATTTCAAGAAGCATTGTTGATGAACGGTGGAGCGGATGGACGAGGATAGTAGATAGGAGTTGTCCTGCAATTTGCTCTTTTTGTGTTTCCTTGAGTGAAGGTGTAGCTTCTGGTTGTTGGCAGGTGCCAATACAAGTGAACAAATATTTGGCTTACAGTGATGGAATGAAGGTTATTGAGTCTGGCAAGCTTTCGGCACAGACCCCTGGATCAGATGGTTGGTTGTTCACAGAACTTGATAGGTTTGTCTAATAAGCTTGTTTGGTTTGCTAATGTCAGTACTTATGGAATTGAGAGCGTCTAGTAGAGTGCATATGTCTTGTGTGCTGGATGTGTGAACAGATGTGATATCCTTTCGTGGAGCATTGTTATGTTAACAATTCGTTTGAAACAGTTGTACTTTAAGCTGTGTTTTAGTGAACATTAATGAAAGATGAGATTAAGACTTCATTGCTTTCAGGCCCAGTGGTCAGCCATGCATTGAAACGAAAGAGTTTGATCTGGTGCGCAACATGCTCATAGCTGCAGTGGAGGAGCGCTACAGAGATGCTGGTATGTCTCGCTTTCTAAATTATTCTTTTTTCCCCTTCTTGGAGCAGGATCTAAATGAGCGAGGGTACCAGTCTTATTCCTCTACATAAAGTTGGTCACTGTGGTTTGTTTGTCTATTCATTTATATTTACCTATTGCATGTATTCCCAAACTGGAAGCTTTCACTTGTGGACTCCAATCCTTTCCGTTCAATGCCCTGAATCTTTAAATTCTTTGTTTTTATTTATGGGTGTCGTCCCTGCCTGGGCTTACTTGTTTTGGTTTTGGTTAGCATACACCTAATAAATTCGGCTAAGATTAGGAAAATATTCGTTTTCACAAATGATTTGAAATAACATCTTAATTGGAGAAAAGTAATGTGGATATTCACGCATCAACTGCTTGTGAAGTGAACTCAGGAGAATGCATGTTCTTTTCCTCTCTAGTCTTTTGTGAATGGGTTTTGTGGTGATCCTTTGTTCTGTGGCAGCTCAATGGAGGGACAAACTAAGCCAGCTGCGGGCTAAAAGAAACTTCACATGACAGGTAAAGGTCTTCGTATCATACTACCCTTAACTCCTCCCTCGTCCACCCTCCTTTTTCCTTTTCCTCCGCTCCTCCCCCATCCATTTTTCTTCTCATGTTAACGGAGAACTTGTTTGTTTTTGTTCCAGATGTTGCCATGAGCTTGAACTGTACATAGACATTATTCGAATCTGATGAGGACGCCATTTCGAGTGATCCATCGTGTCCGCTTCCCCCCTTCTCTGTATGTAACTACGTCTGTGAATATATGTATAGAGACGAACTCCCCAACTGTTAATGCTACGGTAAATGCGAAAGTGGTCTATTGAAGTCGATAATCCAGGCTTGAAATCCATTTATCTGTCTGCATTTTGGTTTCCCGATACGCTTTGTGAAGAGGCGTCGTTCATCACAGAATGCCGACATGTTACTGCCGTCTGAATGATGGGGTCGGTCAGTTCCGGCCCGACATTTAGACCGCATTCATCGTGCGTGGATCGCTTTATTTGGTGCATGTTGAGTTGTTGGTGAAGCGGAGCATCATTGAAAATTACTTGACATGATGATCAGGAGGGCCTAGAGAGGCTTTGATTGATTTTCGCTTGGCTGCGGAGCTCCAGGGCCGTCGGAAATTATATGGTCCGTCTTTGTGGGGCCGGTTCGGCATTGTGGGATAAAAAGCGAGACAATAAAAGGTGATCCAACAGATTTGCTTTTTACGAAATTGAAATTTTTGTCCAATCGCCGGCACGTGGGCTGCAAAAATTTAGCTAGTGTCAACGAAAGTTTACGATTGGTTAGATATTTTATCAACGGTAATATATAAGAAATTTCTCGTGGAATGTTAAAAACTATAGTACAGATCAAATTAGGTATGCCCAAGGAAAGTCACGATTCATGAGGTAAAGTTATTAAGAATGAGAAACTTTTTTTCTTCATGAATAGGCAGACTAATGTTATTTTGAGTAAATATCATGAAAATTTTCAAAGTGGTATTCTTATGATAGCTAAATCAAATTTTTTGATTACAAAAATCCCAAATTGGTATTTTTTTAACAAATTTGTCATTCATAAGTTTTTATTAAATTTTAACATTAACTTGTTAAGCTAAATGATACGTAGCAATTTATAAGTGTATTAATTGGAGGTTTTACTATTTATTTATTACAAGTGTGTCGATTTGTGGTTTTCGTAGTATTAATTTAATTTATCATAAATTAATAGAGGGTAAATTTGTCATAAATGTATTAATTTAGGATTTTTAATGGTTTAAAAATTAATTTAGGGTAAATTTGTGAATTTTTTTTTGTTAGAAAAGTTGTTTTCCGGGGATCTTGTTTGGAGATGAGTAATTTCAGCTAACTCATAAATATCTAGGTGGTCTACTTTTCACTCTTTACTCGAGTACCTTTGGCCTGTCCTACTTGACACAAACAGAGAGTTAGTGGGAACATATGTGCCTTTTGTTCTTCTTAAAAAAAAAAAAGAATTTGTGGTGAGCACATAGCTCAAGTGAGGCGAGCTACAGAACTTTTGGGCCAAATATTAAAAAAAAAAAAGTGTGGATTTATTTATGCCTTCGGGATTAAAATAATCCCATTATTTGAACAACAGAAAAAAAAAAAAACAAATGCATTTTTCTTTCTCGAGAGACAAAAATATTTACGAGTTTATATTCTAGGATTAAAATAACTTCACTTTTCCCCCAAAAAAAAAACACAAACTTCTTTTAGGTAAGAAAAAGCACAATTTTTTACTTAAGAAAAACATTTTTGTCATTATCTTCTTTAAAAAAATTCTTATGCCGCAGCTACCGTGGTTAATGATGGTGGAGTGAGCAATGGACACCTTAACTAAGTCAAACCAACATCGAGTTTTTAAAAAAAAAGTAGAGTTATGGTTAACATCGTATATTTTTAAAACAATAGAGAAGTTTTTTCAATAGGGTTTTTGTCAAATTTTTCAGACAAATTTAGATAAAAGGATTTAGCCCCTACATCAAGTTTGCAGATTCGATGAGTACGAATTTACTTCAAACCGTTCGTAAATTAAGATATCATGTGATCAGATTTGAGCTAATTTGTAGAGTTTGAGCAAATCGGGAAGTTGGATTGGTGTTTCACTCTTGCAAAGTAGGGTTCTTTGTGCCAATCAAAACTAGGGGTCGAAATCATAGATTCAAAGCAAATCAAGTAAATAATCCCTTGTAAGATAAGCAAAATGGCATCATTCTGGCTCAACAGACATGCAACTTCATCGGATCCCAAATAAGCTTTCTTTGAATGAAAGAGTTAACAATAAACATTTTCTGTCCTTCGAGCAAAGGTTTGTCTCTACTTTTTGTTCTTTTTTTCATTCGACCAAAAAATTTTATATGAAATTGAACAATATTACAATACATTTATCAATAATACTCACGTTAAGGGGCGGCGATTCCCACTGCTCATAGATAATGTCAATGCCCCGTCGGCACGAACCGGATCTTGTTTCTCTTCCCATCGGAGCCGTGGGAACTCGCGATTTCTTCTTCTTCTTCTTCTTCTTTTTTCTTTTTCTGGGGACGTGGGTTGGTTGTGGGGTGGGTTTGGTTTAGGTAGGTAGTCGTTTTTCTTGGTCTTCCTGCCGCTGAGTTTTACGTTGACTTTCACTTCTCACTCAAAGTTCCATTCCCGATCATCATTGCTTTCCTTATTTTCTTGCTATCTTCCTCAAATTTCTGGATTCCATCGTGATATAATCAACCTAATAATCCTAAAACTTCCGACTATGAAATCTGCCATGTGAGTCAAACTTCTTTAACTGGGAGAGATATTTCTCTTTTTGGTTAATATTATGAAAAATCATAAATTAATATATTTGTAACAAATTTACTCTCAAATTAATTTTTGATAAAAATAAATAAATTAATACACTTGTGATAAATTGACCCTCTATTAAATTGGAAGAACATCACGAAAAATCACAAATTGACATTGTCACAAATGAAGGGAAAAATCTGAATTAGCTTTTTACGTGTTATTCAACTCAAAGAATTTGATGATAAAATTTAAAGAAAATTAACGATGATTTGAGGTAAATTTATCGTAATTATACAAGTTATGGATTTTTCTGAGATATGAACCCCTTTTTTTTTAATGTAAGTCAACTGCTTGGTGTTTATTTACTTTATCTCCTTTTCTTTCCATCTCAAATAGTAAATCTGTTCTATTATATATATATATATATATATATATATATATATTATTTTTATTATTTTTATTTTTTGGGGGAGGGGGAGGGGCGACAAAATCAGTGGGCACGGTCCTCCCGCCAAAGCACGCGAGCGCTCGAAATCGCCCTCGACTCGACCATCATCATCGCCAATCCGCCATCGCCATCATCTCCTTCGCTCTCGCTCTCAACGTCGCACCGCAACGTACGCCCCTCTGCGTTTCTTCTTCCCCTCTCTCTCTCTCTCTCTCTCTCTCTCTCCTCGTCGGTTGAGCTTTTCGCTTTGGCGTTACACTACGGCCTTGACTTCGTCTTCTTCACCACCCCCGCGGCACATGCAACGCCTAATCCCAGCCGTCGTCGCCGGAGCGCCGGTTCGTCTTTCGAGGGGGGAGGGGAGTCGCCGTTGAACTCCGGCGCCTCGCCGCCTCGGAATTGGCTCCGCGTCGTTGTATTCCGACCGGTCGCTTCTCTCTTCGTCGTCGAGGAGCTCGCGGGGCGGACTGCGCGATCCATGTCTCATCCGGTCGATCAGGCCGCGCGAACGTGTGAGTCTCCTACTCCTTCGTCTCTTCGCTGCTCGTTTCGCAATTATCCGCCTCCGCTTCACTCTACTGTTTCAACTGTTTCATCGGCATTGCTGTCCTTTTCTTTTTCGTTTACCTTGTTCTCGCGGTTTTTCCGATATCTCGGATGAATCGACGAGGCTTCGAGTCCGACGGAATTGCGCCTTTATGATCTGATTTCATTTGCACCGTTGAGTACGCCAACGGAATTTATCACGAAGTTGCCACAGGCGCATGAATTTATCTGCTCGTGAGAATGCGGTCTTCTGATTTTCTCCCTCTCGCGACCGTTTTTTGTGATACGTTGTTCGACTTTGTTTTTTGAAGTTTGGAAATCTACTTTTTAAATTAAAGGTAGAATCAGTCAACTAATGTGGATGCCATTTTCTATGGTATGATTGCGTTTTGGTTCTCCATAGATCGTCTTTCTATGCGGATTGATGAATTCATTCGCAGTCTCCTCTGTTTCCTTGCCGAGTGAGATGTGGACATGTTAGGTGCATGAGGTAATCTCTTTGCCGGAGTTTTGAAACTTTTGTTCTAATGGATATAGAGTAAAAGATAATGTCTGCGCTAATTTTCTCATAGTACAGTAGTAGCACAGATGGTGGATTTGCTTCAATGTAGTATCTTGCTCTTCTTTGACCATCTCGTGATTTGATGAATCCGGGACTTGATGCTTTGATGTATCGTGATCTCTTGACATATGGAAGCAATCGGTATAGTCTATTCAGTGTGTTTCTTGATCAGCTTGAGTTTGAACTTGACTCCTTTAAATGTTGAAGGCTCTGAGGGTCCCTCTGGTCATGATGAAAGAAGGGAAAGGAAGTCCGATTTCGAGACTTCAGAGGATGACCGCAGGACAAAGATTGGTAATCTGAAGAAGAAAGCGATCAATGCATCTAGTAAAATCAGACGCTCTCTGAAAAAGAAAGGCCGCAGGAAAAGTGATCCTCGCCTTAGTTCTGTTTCAATTGAGGATGTTCGCGATGTAGAGGAGTTAAGGGCTGTAGATGCATTTCGAAGGGCACTTATTTCTGATGAATTGCTACCTTCAAGACACGACGACTATCATATGCTCTTGAGGTGAAATTCCTCACTTTTTCTCGTGTGTGCATTTGTGTGCATGTACGAGCTTCATCACACTAAACTGCGAGAGGACTGATTTACTGGATTGCATTTGTTTCATGTGGGCATGTCAAAGTGGAAGCGTCTGTCCTTCTCCTCCTTATTGTTCCTGCTGCTTTTCCTTTGAGACACGTTCAGATTTCAGTGGAGTTTACATCTGAAGATTGTTGATGAGTTTTTGCTTTTTAACAGAATGAAAACTGAGTGATTTGGGTCACCCTGCACTTTGTTGGCTGTCTGTCATGCTTTCTTTATGCTTGACTACTGTTACGGAAGTGAATCAATGAGCAAATGACTTAGTTTTTTTTTTTTTTTTATAAATGCAGTGATTAAAAATTTTGAAACGCTAATGCTGCTCATTAGACAAGCATTTATGAGTTTCATCACCACATTCTATGCTTGAAAAGTTTGTGCTTTGATGTGTTTGAAGTACCAAATGCAAGAAAGCATTTTCTTATTATTGGAATTCTAAATAAGAGCCATCCCTCGGTCATTTACATTGAAGAGATGAGATTGTCAATACAATCTGTCTAAGAGTTTCCTTTTCTTTTCCAGAGACTGCAAAATTTCAAAAAGACAAAGGTTTTCGTAAGAAGGGCATTTATAAGATTTTTTTGCCACAGGCTATTCTTTTTGATTTATGATCTCGAAATCTGAGACGACCTTTCTCTGCTGTCGGAACTATCTCTTGCAGCCCTTTTCTCATGGATTTGTACTTATGGGAATTCCTTCCTCCCATCATTATCCACAATAGTTTGTGGAAATCTTGTTGTGTTAAAGTTCCATGTTTCTTTATTGATGTTGACGATTTTACATTGGAGTTTTCACTTTCACAACTTGCATGCTCAACATTTGTTGCTCCAGTTTGGCTCTCTCGTGAACTAGCTTTTAAATTGTTGGTTATTCAGTTTGGTCACATTCTCTCGTTCTCTACATTTTCTTCAAATTTCTTTATGTGTACAGTGGATTGCATTTTGCTTGCTCACATCCTTGTTGATCTTCTCTTATCAGCTCCATTTATTTATTTCTTGATTGAACAATAGATGATGTACTGTTGGTGTTGCCACCTTAGAACTTCTCAGGCCATCTGTTTTGTTTCTCAGATTCTTGAAAGCAAGGAAATTTGATGTTGAGAAGGCAAAATGCATGTGGGCAGACATGATCAAATGGAGGAAAGAGTTTGGCACAGACACCATTCTCGAGGTATTATGGACTTGTCTTTCTTATGACATCTCTTGTTTTTCAAGAATAAAATTCTTGTAATGTTAATTTTTTTAAATCATGCCCAAAAGAGGAAATTTATAAGGCTAAGCCGCAGTTTTGCATGCTGTTTTTTTCTTGCTTGCTGTTGCTACTGAGTTGAAGACACAAAGAATGCCCTGCATCTTTTCAGGAGTTCAATTTCACTGAGATAAACGAAGTCCTAAAGTACTATCCTCAGGGTTATCACGGAGTTGACAAGGAGGGAAGACCTGTTTATATTGAAAGTCTGGGAAAAGTTGATGTTAACAAACTAATGCAAGTAACTACCATGGATAGATATATCAAATATCATGTTCAGGAGTTCGAAAAGAGCTTTGTGATCAAGTTTCCAGCTTGTTCGATTGCTGCTAAGAGACATATTGATTCAAATACAACTATACTGGATGTGCAAGGAGTGGTATGTTGCTGGATAGGGTATTTCAAGTTCTATTGTTAAAGCATTGTGGTGAACCGTCTTGATTTGTCAAAAACCATATTCTTTTTGCTAATTGTGGTTACAGGGCTTTAAGAATCTGACCAAACCTGCTCGAGAACTTATCATGCGGTTGCAGAAGATTGATAGTGACAATTATCCTGAAGTATGTTTCAAGGAAATGAAATTGTCATTTTTTGTCTTACACACATTGTCATTTAACATTTCAACTTTGGTCTTTATTATCTTATTGTCTTACATAATTATATCACATATTTCAGACACTTTCCAGAATGTTCATCATTAATGCTGGTCCTGGTTTCAAGCTTATCTGGAGCACAGTGAAGTCTTTTCTTGATCCCAAAACTACTAACAAGATACATGTATGTTTCTGTCTGTTGATATTTTTCCTTCACGCTCTTCAAAGAACTATGCAGGGTCTGTGAATGTCATTTTCAGATGCACTCACTTGGAATTTTTCCTTAGGTTCTCAACAACAAGTACCAAACCAAACTATTGGAAATAATTGATGCTAGGTAATTGAAACTCTCCTGCTTCTTTCAATTTTCTCGCTTTTTTTTTCTTGGATAGGTGCGTCCATACAAATTTTGACAGAGTGCCAACTATCATTGCTTTTGTAAAGTTTATTCATCCTGACCTTGGAGTTTTCTTAACTTTGCAAATTTCTTCAGTGAACTACCAGAATTTCTTGGCGGTAGCTGCACTTGTGCTGCGGAGGGGGGTTGCCTAAGGTCTGACAAGGGCCCCTGGAAAGATCCCAGCATTTCCAAGGTCATAGAGTGATATTTTCTGCATTTGACATAGAGTTTAAAATTGTCATCTTGTCAGATTGATGGATTTAACAGGAAAATTTATTTGCAATATATGTGTAGATGGTTCTTAAAGGTGAAGCACAGTGTTCTAGACAAATTGTGACCGTTTCAAGCTGCAATGGCAGAATTGTTGCCTGTCATAAACCAACTCATCCAATGGTATGGTTTACTGAAACACTCTGAACTGGATGTTTAGTTTCTCCATGGCAAGATCAGGATTAAGTATCAATATTGATTTTAACAATTTTGAATGACCCTTGGATGCAGATTAAAACGAGTGATACATCTACAGCCGAGTCAAGCTCTGAAGTGGAAGAAATTGTTTCTCCTGTAGCAACCAGGAGCTATGTACTTCCAATATTGACCCCAGTCTGTGAAGAAGTAAGTGTTAAACAAGTGATGCCCAGAAAAGAAATAAGAGAAAGGAGTTGACGAACATAAATTTTTTGTGGAAGAATGAAGGGCTATTCATTTTTGACTTGGGAGTTATAATTTGATGCAAGTTTTACTGCCTGATTCTAATTTAAAAGATAACACAATCTTAATCTCATATTTAACAAGGAAAAAAAAAAAAAAAGCTTTTCTTTTTGTCCTGCAATGTGGTAATAATGATCCTCTGCATTCCGTGTTGTCAAAGTTCATACTTTGTACTATATAGTGTGCACGCTGACTATGCATCCTCTGTATACCACTGCAATTGTTAAGAAAAAGCTATGAATGTATGCAAAAAATGCAATTGTAAGCTTTAGAACGATTAAGGTTAATAAAAAACTGTTGAATTAAATTTTCCTTGAATAAAAGGATTTGCTTTGGTCAAATGATCTCTTTCATTGGAGAAATGCACATAGCCTTGGTCTTCTTCTTCAGCTTTCAATTAGATATGAAATGGAGTTATACAAAGAAGAAGGAAACCTATGTCAATAGTCTTATAGATTCATCCAACAGAAAATTTCTGTTGTAGCCTTTCTGATCTTGGGCTAGAGAGTTCAACAAATGGCAGTATCTTTTCAGGAAAGGACGTGAACTCTGTTTTGCGGTTTTTTGTGTTGTGTTCACTTTATATAGTCAAACACCACTGTGATTTGTTGTGTCAAAAAACAGTAGAATGCTTAGTGGTTTAAAACTATCCTCAACATCATTGTGCGCACACAGTGTAAGTAAGAAATACCTTAAATGTTTCAGCACCAGGATAGGGCTGGTTGAAACGTATAAATGCAACATTACTATTCTTTTGGTCTTCAGCTGATTTTGTAAGGTTCTGAGGCTGGTGCTCTCTCTCTCCCTCTCTCTCTCACACGCGCGCACGCGCACACAAATATGGTTACAGATACCGTCAATTTCTGAAGTATTTCTAAGACTCTGTGCATGGTGATGTTTTTTTTTTTTTTTTTTTTTCAATTTAAATATTTCATGATATCAATTGCATTAATTGTGGACCATATGTTCTGTATAGCATGTCTTGTAGGGTTCATTTATCACTTGTGTTATATTTGCATGTGGCAATTAAACTTGTCACTTGATTTACATTTTTTGAGGACTGTGACAGGTGAAACTTGTCATGTTGTAGTTGTCTATCTCTTAGGTCTTTGTGGAACTTATCAAATAATCTGTCTCCTAGACTAGATTGGTCATCTCCAGCTAGTTAATCTTCACGGCTAGAAAGTATGGCGATTTGTTGGCGATTTGTTATGCCTGTCATCTCTTGAAGAATGCAAAAAGTGAATGGCAGGCAGAGAGGAAATGTTGGACTGTCAAATTGATTTCCTTAGACCCTTGATGCGTCACCTAAAAAACATATTAACATGGGCTTAAACATACTGCCTGGTTTATCTAATTTAATGTGCTTACAAACAATTCATTGTGGCATTTATGTAGGCAAAGATGATGAATAGGCCTAGCTACGCTAGCCATGGTGTGGTGTATGATGAGTATGTGCCAATGATTGACAAAGCTGTGGATACGGCTTGTGAAAAGCAAGGGCCACTTCAGGAACAACATGTTTCAGGTCAACTACACTTCACCATGTTTGCTTGGTTATGCTTGGACCTCTGCTTTTACTAAAATAGTGATATTGAAGAACCTTATTACATTGTATTGTCTTATTCAAGAATATGGAATTCCCTCGTTCCCATTTCGGTTTCTTTTGAAGTGTGATATCAAGCGTACTGAAGAGCACAATGTTAGAGAAAAGGGAAAGCTTTTGGCATTTGCCTTCTTCAGATTATCGATATTTTTGTATTTTAGTTTCACTTGTAGGTGAAAAATAGATTCTAGTAACACTAGACCCATGACAGGTAAAAATGCAATTAGATCTGTCTGGTCCTTAAAATTTGTTAGATCCCTGCACATTCTATATGGCGCAGTAGAGGACCATTCTTGCCATCCTGACTCCTCATTTTATAAACTCGCTGTGCCCACTGCCTGAAGTTAATACCTGCTGAATTCATATGATCAGAATCTTTGAAATATATTGCAGGGATGGATCCTCTGGTAGCAGAAAATAGAACTGTGGAGGGGTTAAATGCCCGTGTTTATGCTGTGATCATGGCCTTCTTGTTAGCCTTGTTAACTCTTTTCCGTTCAGTCCCATACTGGGTGATTAAGAAACTTCCCAGAAGCATGTGGGGTAATGCTCATGATATTCTCGGCTCCAGCGTTCAACCCAGTGAAGTGTTGCGTCACCGTTCTACTGCACTAAACTATGCAAATATAGAACTTCTGTCATCAGTCTGGAAGAGGCTGGGCAGACTTGAGCAGAGGATAGAAATACTTCAGGCAAAGCCACGTGCAATGCCTCATGAAAAAGAGGAGCTGCTGAATGCTGCTATTTGCCGTGTAGATGCTCTCGAAGCAGAGCTAATCACTACGAAAAAGGTTGGTATGCAGCTTGATCATGAATGATAACATGTGGTTTAGATTTTGCTCACATACAGCCATTGTGAATGCAAAATAGTCGTTTCCACCAATTTGAGATTATCTTTAATTGGCATAAAACCAAACTTTTGTTGCTAAAGCCTGGAATTTGTGCTTGAGAGTAATGTTCAATCTTCATCAGCAGGCGAACTTTTTGTCTTTTTTTTTTTTTTTTTGGTTATAGGCTAGATTTGTAACCCCTCTTGCTTGGCAGGCCTTGTACGAAGCGCTAGCGAGGCAAGAAGAACTCCTTGCATACATAGATAGTCAATCAGCGGCAAAGTCGCAGGTTAGATCAATAATTTTGTATGCAGTAAAATGGAAATACTGATTTGCAGTCTGTCAAGAATTCAAGGCAACCAATTTTGGTTAACCACATTTTCTGTACGCGATGCAGAAAAATTCATGCTGGGGATGAGATCGCTTCTAAGATGGATGGCATCCTAGCCGACCGTGAGATGATTGGACACTTATCGTTCCAGTTGTTACACCAAGATACGCACTATTCTCTACTACAGCGAGGGTTTGTTCACGCTCATATCGCTATCGGCACTCCTTTTCTTTTCTTTTCTGTCACACGTATGTGAATAAGAGCTCCATTTATCGCTCTCTAGCATTCTGTATTTCCCTGAGTGCTGCTCCATCAACATTTGAAACTACCATCACTATATTGTAAAGCACGTCCCGGACGTACGCATTTGTTTTGCACTCACAACTTGAGATAGAATTTAGATGAATCCATCCCCTTTCATCTGTTTCGCTGAAAACACAACTTGTCCTGCGAGTCCCATTGCAATAAAAGGTACCGTCATATGATTACGTTGTTTCTATTTCTCAACTCTTTACACGTGCCGTATTCGATGATCTATCTTCCTGGAGTCGGGACCTTTGTGAAGGCATTGAAGGAGGCACCATCACGCGACGTGAAATGTGGCAAGAGAGGGAAATCAAAGCGAGTCATGTACTGGGAGAAAATATGGGGTACCTTCTCGATGGTCAATGTCGATTCTGCTTCCTTTATACTGGTTGGTGTTGAGTCCACTTCCAAATGGGTAATCTGTTCGAAAAGCGGTATGTTTATGGGGTTTACATGGACATAATATTCATGTAGTCTCCATTTACATCACGATTTAAACTTCTAGAATAATTGAGAGTTCTCTCGTGAAATGTTTGACATTGTATTGCAGTCAAATTCCGCCTTAGGTTTATTTCCCCTGTGAAGTTCTCTGTTTGTCAATTACACTCGCCGTCTTTCGATTTGCATGTGAGTTGATGTTAAAGCATACCATCTATGGGTTTAGATGGGATTCATATGCATACAGCTGCCATATATCTTATTGGTCCGAGGATGATTTGCAATCACTCCTACTTCTCGGTTGGGTGAAGTTGCCTTGATTTCGATGGATGTGTAGAGGGAGGAACTTTTGCTTTCTAGTTTCAATATACCCTCGGTCTCCTTTCTAAATCTCGACTAGGACCTACGTATGCCGGATATGGCAATAACTGGTCGAGTTACGAAATTTTTGTCGAGTAGGTTATTGTTAAATCTATATGGAAAATTATTAAAAACATATTCCCCCAGTCACTTTTTTTTTTTTGGGATAAACATAAGGTACTTCACTAGTCACTTTTAACTCAATGATCAGTTACATATCATAATATCAAATTCACACCAGAGTTTTATCTTTAAAAGATCACTTTACACCTTCATATCAATTATGTTTGTGTCTCAATCTTAGATAATGTTTGGTCCTTATCAGTCTACTAAAAAACCACAGCAAGAATCTGCATTCAAGATCCTCCCATTTGGATTCTTGCGACCTATCGTGGAAAATATAGAAGAAAGAAGAAGAAGGTGGGATTGGGAAGCTTCCATATGTTGCTCGAAAAAGGCGGCATAATCTTGCTTACCTTTTCTTTTCCTTATGAGGCATAGCAATAAAATCATGTATTTATATGTTCAAACTATGCAAAGCTAATTTTTCCTTTTTTTTTTGTTTAAATTTTTGTATGATATTAAAGATCTTAGAACGGTAATAGAGCACATTATCCCGATAATATGCTCTGCACTCGCCTTCATGAGAATCTTA
This sequence comes from Eucalyptus tenuipes, assembly GCA_014182365.1. Lineage (NCBI taxonomy): Eukaryota > Viridiplantae > Streptophyta > Magnoliopsida > Myrtales > Myrtaceae > Eucalyptus > Eucalyptus tenuipes. The sequence continues at coordinate 12,894,603 of CM024542.1, read as the reverse complement.
TGCATAAAAAACTGAGGCTAGAAAACCTTATGTTCAAAATGAAGGTTTAACTAGATACTAAAAGTTAGTCCCAAACAGGGTAAGGACTAAGAGAAGTATTGCAATGGAACTCATTTACTAAGTTCTTGTTCCAAACGTATCCTCTTTCAAAATCGTCAATCTTCAAATCCTAAATTCGCGCATCCACTAAAAATCAAACTTGCACAAATCACAAGCAAGATGCTAAAATGATATCGCAAGGAGGGACAATTTGGTCTTCCGAATACGCTGTTTTGCACATAAAATGCGAACGATAATTACAAAAATGGAAATACGCATGTGGTCTCACCTCCAACCATTTCACGAAGTCAATAAAATACGAACGTTGCTCACTTCCTTAACGTTGGCAGAGACTCGAAGCGTGTCCGGCTGCGGCCACATGCGCAACCCCGCCCCCTCTCGCAAGCTCCCCCGAGGCTCGAGTCGGCTTCCCAGAATCAGACAGTAGGACTCGTGCGGCTACGCATCTCGTCTCCCTTCCTTCCTCGTACCCATCGCGTCCGTTGCCATGGTAATCCCTGCCTTCCCTTCTAATTCCCTCGGTGCACTCGTTCGAGACGCTCGTGCGCGATTGCATTTCTTCTTTTGCGGGTGTAAAATGGTTCGCGGGTTGTGTATCATTTAGCGAAATTAGTGACAAATCCGTAGCTTGACGATCTCTGTTGCTGGCGTTTACACTTGCCGAGGACGTGAAGAGAGAGAGAGAGAGAGAGAGAGAGAGAGAGAGCTGGAATTGGGAGCAGAGCGTAGAAGATCTTTTTGCCGATGTGTTTCGGGTTGTGGAAATTCTATATTTGAATGACGCCATCGTGCCTTCGGTCGGTGTCGCCCGACATCTGATTGTCTCTACGCGCTTTACGTTCAAGCTCAATGTTTGTAACTAGTGTAGGGGGCACCTTATGATTTCCTGGGAACTACTGCGACATTGTGGTGTGAAATGGTAAAGAACTCGCACTTGAAAATGCGCTCTATTTAGATTGTAGCAGGAGCACACAAAACGGCATGAAAATTCCCAACCTTTTTATCGGTAGGATTGAATGTTTAATCAAAATGGTCCTTTTCGTTTGGTAAAGGAGTTGTAGGATCACATAGTGTGCGCTTTCTGCTTTCAGGTTCTCCTATTTTCTCGTAAAGTTGGCTTCTTTATCACCAATTTCGTGTCAAGATCCTCGAATTGGTTTGGGCTTCGTAATGTTGTAGCCAAGTGCGGGTCCTCCTGCTGGCAGTATTCGGTTGTGGCTCATGAAATTGGTGGTGATGGAGATGCAGATGTGCGTGACGTGAGCAAGAGAAGTTACCAAGTTGTCGTGGCGCGACTCGCCACATGGGCATCGGAAAGGATGGGAAGCTGCCATGGAAGTTGCCTTCGGATCTCCAGTTCTTTAAGGAGCTTACATCTACTACCTCGGATCCGAGAAAGAAGAACGCGGTACTGATGGGTAGGAAGACTTGGGAAAGCATCCCTCTCCAGTTTCGGCCTCTACCTGGGCGGTTGAATGTCGTGTTGACCCGCTCTGGGAGGTTGGAGACTAAATTGTCTGAAGATGTTGTTTTATGTGGAAGCAGGGCATCAGCACTTGAGTTGCTTGCGTCGTCTCGCTATTTTTCAGCAATAGAGAATGTTTTTGTCATAGGAGGTGGCCAGTTACTGAGGTGATGTATTTCTTGGTGTCCGGTACAGGAACTTTGCAATTGCGCCATACTTATAGATGAATCTTGATACAGGGAAGCACTTAATGCTCCGGATTGTGTCGCTATACATATTACCGAGATTGAGGATCATGTTGACTGCGACACCTTCATTCCCTCTATCGATTTGTCTGTGTTTCGGCCATGGTATGCATCTCCTCCAATGGTGGAAAACGATATTAGACATTCCTTTGTGACCTATGTTTGCGTGAGGGATTCTCAATTGGAGCACCCTGCATCAGGCAAAACAGCCGACTTTTTTTGTGCTTCAAATTTCAGAAGCTTTGACTTCCTTCCAAAGCTGATTCTTGAGAGACATGAGGAGTTCGCGTATTTGAATCTGATTCAAGAAATCATATCAAGTGGGAAACATAAAATTGACAGGAGAGGGACTGACATTCTGTCAATATTCAGCCGTCAGGTACTTTTTTTTCCCCGACTCCCTAGGGTTCCATCTTTCCTTGAGTTGACTAGATACCGCATTAGCTCTTTTGGATTGCACTTCTGAGTACTTCTTTTACACTTTGCAGATGAGGTTCAATCTTAGGAAATCTTTTCCTCTCTTTACCACAAGAAAGGTTCTATTCCTCTCTAGTGGCTTGCACACCCACTTTGTAATACCATTTTCACAAACTTTATTCTTGACAACAAGATTTTGATAACGTTTTAATCACTGTAGCTGCATAAATTTCTTGTTTGAGCCAAGTGTCCTCAATTGGAAGTTTTTGATATTGATCTGGGGTGTGCGTCTGTTCTATGTTTTCGCCATTTTTCAATGTGATCTTTAGTCTAGGCCAGGCTTTAACTTACAACTCTTGTCATTGCAGGAGCTGCTATGGGGTGAAATTGTTGAAGAACTCCTCTGGTTTGTCAGTGGTTCAGCTGGTGCAAAGGTTAGAGTTACGGCACTTGTGACAGTCGGCATAATCTTTGTGGAGTTTGAATTAAGGTTTCTGCACCTATATAGGTTGTTAAAAATGAGTGTTTAAGATTTTGACGTGTCACTCTATTGGGTTATTTCCATTCTGGCCAGAAGTATCATGATGTGCCGTCTTTGATACATGGCTACTTGGACATTTGTTTGTCTGAATATATAATATCTGCTTCTGTAAACATTGGTGATAGAAAAATACTGTTGTCCACAGGTTCCACCAGAGATGATTGGTCATACTTGGGGTGGCAGAGAACAACTTAAAAGGCAAGTGCATGGCCACCAGAAGGCACCATCTTTGAGTCAATCCATGCAATGTAATATCATTCTTGACAATTCCCTGAAGCAGTTTGACATATAGGGAAGAAGATGATTCGGATGCAATGTTCAAATTTCAGCATAGACAATTATCTGCAAGGTTAGTTAGTGTCTGGTTGAAGATAACATAATTATGTTCTATTTCGTCCAATGCTAACTTACTGTTTTTCTTTTGGCCGAAATTGCTGACTTATTTTGCATGTGCAGAATTGAAGGTGCGTGTGCTGAGTACAAGGGCCAAGGGTTTGACGAGTTGCTCATGATTATTGACAAGATCAACAAAAGATTGGATAATGCACTTGTCATCCTCTCAGTATGTGATCCCTCGGATCCAAAAGTCGCAGAATGTCCACCTGGTTACACATTTGCACAGGTCAGACTTCAAACGTGCTTTGACGCTTGTCTTGTACCTTCCTTGCTACATGTACACGATAATCTAATCCAAGATTCTGGGCAAAGTGCAGTTTTATGTGGAGAAAGGAGAACTTTCCTGTCGAATATGCTGGGCATCTGCTGATGTTGGTCATGGCATCCCATATTATATAGCATCTTATGCTCTCTTGACCTGCCTGATCGCTCATGTCTGCAGTATGCTTCTGTCTCCCTGATGGAAATTCTGAATATATTGCACTTGAAATTCCATGATCTCCACCATGTTCAGTAACCCCCCAACCGAACCCGGATAAAAGAAAATGACATATTTTTTCCTGGATCTTTCGTGACTCCACATCTCTTATGTTGCAGGCTTTGTCCCTGGTGACCTAACTGCTGTACTTGGGGAAGCTTATGTTCATGAAGCTCATATTAAGCCACTCCAAGAGCAGCTTCAGAGATATCCTAAACCTTTCCCTGTAAGGAATGCCGAGTGATGAGCTGGCTAAATTTTTATATTAGGTGACATATACTCATGTTTCCTGGAAGTTACATGATCTTATTACGCTCGTTCAGAAGTAAACCATCTGCACGTCATTCTGGGCCATGTGTACACTGATGAAGTGTGAGCTACGCTATTTGCAGTATCCCTTAGGAACGATACGGTCTTATGGCCACCAATTATCCAGTTTATCTAATTTCTTGCTTGAGCCCAACAAATACTTGTTAATGCAATCCATTATTCCTGCCTTTCAGATTTTGAGGGTCAACCCTAGAAAGAAGGATATCGATTCATTTTTGAAGCCGACTTTGAACTCACAAACTAGCACTCTCTGGGATCAATGGAGAAGATGGTGATGTAGAGCCAAAAGAAGGGTACAAAGAGAATTTGAAGCACCGTCTCCTCCTGGGCAATGTAAAGTTGTCTCTCTTATAACCTTGAGGGACATGCTCTGAACAGTTTTTCGTCTCTTTCAGTGTCTTGGGGGTGAAACTCCTTTTCTACCTACCAACTGTTTATGAAGTTGCTATCGTTCTCTCTTGCTCTCTACAATTCCTCATGCATAGATCGGAGGAGCAGCTTCATGTGCCCTCTCAATTTTTGTGAGAATACATGTGCATAAAATGAAGCTAGTTAATCTGGTCAATTTGATTTTTGGAAAATGGATAAAAATGCTGTCTTATCTAAATAACTAAGGCTCATCATTCTGTCTTGCATTTCTTTTTCGGTAATAGACATTTCCATAGCTGAACATGTCCTATGGAGTTTCGTCGCTCTTGCAACGGAGAAACTTGATCAGGCCTTGAAGTGCGAAATCCGGATGCCTAGTCTTCATGAGCTCGCCTGCAATTTCAGCAGGTGTCGCTTGAACCACGTTCAGCAACTCCTCGACCTCTTCGAACAGTGGATGATCCTGAATCCCCAGGTAGTTAGATGCCAATGTCTTGAAACCGCTGAAAGAGCAATAAGACATGTGGATGTGCAGGTCCATGCGACCGGGTCTCAGTAACGCCGGATCAAGGCGGTCCCTGTGGTTCGTGGTGAATACGATGATGCGTTCGTCTCCACAGCACGACCAAAGGCCATCGATGAAATTGAGCAACCCTGATAGAGTAATCTGCAAAAGCCAAAGCCAAATCAAACTCTAAGCTTCACCTATGTGTCCAAGTATGTGATTTTTCGTGCCCGTCAAGTATGTTGTGAAGGAAAATTTTATCAAAAATCCTTCTAGTTTTCACCAAAAGCCAATCCCTATACACATGCACAGACTAAACTTCTTCCTGTATGAACGAGCAGAACAAATTGGAAGATGGTCTACATATACTGAGCATTCGAAATTGACAGACAAAAACCAAAGCATGTATGCATCTCCGAGAGAACAAAGTAAAAATAAAATCTTACCTTGTCCTCATCTAAAGTTTTGGACTCCTTTGAGCAATCGATGTCCTCGATCACTATAATCGACCGGTTCCCAGTTCCAATCAGCAACCTCCTCAAATCAGAATTGCACTGTACTTCACTCAAGTCCAGATCGTACACGTCGTACTTAAGATAGTTCGCCATGGCGGCTACCAGGCTCGATTTCCCCGTCCCAGGCGGCCCGTACAACAGATACCCTCGCTTCCAAGCCCTTCCCACGCGCTTATAGTACTCCCTCCCCGCAACAAATTGATCAAGGTCATCCATCAAGGCCGCCTTCATCTCGGGTTCCATCGCCATGGTATCGAAAGTCGAAGGATGATTGAGATTGATGGACCCCCAATAGTCCGGTCCACTGTAATCCACCGTATGAAGCTTCACCGTCTTCCTTCCTTCCTTAATTTCCTTCGCCTTGCGTAAAATCCAGGGCAAGTAGGATTTTAGCACCATTTCCTGTGCTTCTTGTGAAAACTGAGCTCGAAGTACTTCGTTTCCGCCTTCGACGCCCCTCGGTCTCTCGACATTTTACCCTCGGATGCCAAGTTCTCGCGGGTCGAGGACATCAATACCCACCTCAACTCCGCGCCCATGAACGAGTCCACCAGCTCCTGGTCCGCGTCCATCCTGAGGACCAGCTCCTCCTCCTGGAGCGGCTTGTGCACGTCGATCCTCTTGGTGGAAGGGGATAGCTTGGCGCCCAAGTAAAGGTGGGAGGCTTCGAACATCCGGTTCGGGGTGAGCCCGTCGGAGTCCCTGATGACCACGGTGAGCCGAGGCGACAGCCTCGCGGACAGGACCCGGAGGCGCGAGAGGAAGCAGTACTCGGCGGCATCGGGAATCCTGTCGAGCAGGCGGAGGGCGAGGGCCGAGAAAGTGACCGACGCGGCCACGGAGAGGATGGTTCTGGAGGAGGAGGGGACGTTTGCCTCTGGTAAGCGAAACATTTTTGGTTCTTCTGCAGTGAAGTTCCGTGGAATTTAAGGGGATGTCAATGGTGTTGGAAATGGAGGGTTTAAGCCATGCCAGGGTTTAGAGGTTTACGGGTATAACTTGAAGAAGAAGAAGATCTTTTGCTTATTTTTTTTTTTTTTTGCAGAGTCGGTTCGTTAGACCGCCCCGCGCACGACCTTGGACTCGGCCCACTAAAAACCGGATTGAGCCCACTAAAATTTGCCAAAATTTTTAAAAAATTAATTGGATTTTAATTTTATACAAACATTGGAAATTCTTATATTAGATTTACCAAAAATTTTATTTGATTATTTATAAATTTCTAATAGTTTCGAAATTTTTTTTTGTTTGATACAACTCGCTTCTAACTTTCGACCGGATATTCTTACTTTCTCTCGAATTAACATATCGAAGTCGCTAACTTTTATATGAAATTATCAAAATTAATTCGAGAGAGTTACTAATTTTTTTCATGAAGTTATCGATCAGGTCCAAATTATCATTTCTTATTATGAACCACCTATTATTATTTATTTGATGGATTATGAGAAGCTAACTTTTCTAACGATCCATCAAATTTGGGAAAATTATCAAAACGGTCATAAACCTATTGCAATTTTTTCAATTTAATCCAAAAATTTTTTTTTTTTTTGCAAATTTAGTTATAAACCTTTTTGCAATTGTGTGTGTCAAGTCCATCTCGACCAAATTTGACCTCGCCGGCCCCTTGCCGACATAGAAGAAGAAGAAGAAGAAGAAGAATTGCAATAAATTTACCCATCAAATTTTATTACGGCTACTACTTTTGTATTAAATTACCAACTTTATTTGAGTTATGTACCAACTAATTTAGAGTTACCAAATCCTATTTGAGTTACTCATCAAGATTTATTTCATTTCTTGTGAGTTGCCAACTTTTTTGGCACCACATCAGCATCACATGTCCTTAAAACATATGGGAAGAACAAGCAATTTTTTATCACTCAAACTAGACAAAATCAATATAACACTTGAGTGTACTAATTGAACAAGTTTTAGGATGTGAGTGTATTTTTTAATAGTGTTAGCTATATCATATTAAAGATTCTAAAGACTTCTATAAAGTAATTACCTATATTAGAGACAATTATAATATTAATGTTGATTATTTATATCTCTTTATATTTTGATTTGATTGTCTTAAATAGCTATCTCATAAAGCCTATATATAGGTTGATGTATTCTTTATTATATAAATTGAAAAATATACAGAAATGTCTCCAATTCTATCTTTCACATTATTATTTCTTAACTAAAAGTTTAAAACTTGATTATACCTTGACAAACTTTAGGATTTGCATTGTATTTATTATTTTTAAACGAAACACCTTATTTTTTTATGATATAGATATACAAAAATTAGCATTGAAAGGCACTCTAATTTTTCTTAAAATTAAAATATTAGTCATTGACTGGAAGGCTCTCAAGAGCTCGACTCTATTCAAATGAAAACATAAAAAGAGAGAGCTGCTTGCTTCAGAGCTCTGGGAACAAAGAAGAGCAGTAAAAGCAATATATGTTGTGGGTGATCAAATGGCAAATAAGCTCCAATGGTTTTCTGCTTCTCTTCTTAAATCTTCGTTCACAATCAAAAAAGCCACTTCGCAATTGGGAATTTCTTGCTTTAAGAAGGTGGGTCATGTAATCATTGGAAACGTCATGAATCACGATCGACTCAGCTGGGTCGTACAAAGCGTCTCTTCTGCTTCAAATTCCGGAACGTACTCATTCAAGCAAAGAACCTTTCGATCTTTGTCGCCACTTCATCATGCTTTGCTCTGATATTATGCCTCCCAAGTTGACCAAGAAAAGGTTCAGAAGGGACCAAGATAAGCTTTGGCTTATTGTGGAAGTGGAGTTCAGTGGACTTATTACGTCAAGCACTGCATGAGAAGCAACCCCAGCCGCAACAACCCCACTCTCAACCGCACGCGTGTCCTCCTGCAGTAGAACGCTGAGATCTTCAGGTTGAAGAAACAATGTTAACTGGACAGTCTCGAGACCTCGTTGCATTGTGTCAGCAGCGTACAGAAGAGAAGGGAGAGCAAGCATGCTTCTTCCTCTGTATCATGCCTGGGCTTGCCTTTGCTTTTGCGCCGCCCTCGTTCTCGGCGGCTACGTGCTTGTGATGATGTTTGGGTTAGTAGGGACGGTCCGGTGGCGGAGAGATTATGAGGAGTTCGAGGTTGATGTCCCTCCCGGAAGTCTAGGACTGCCTGTGATTGGAGAGACACTTCAGTTCATGGCTGCCATCAATAGTGGCAGAGGATTTTATGACTTTGTTGAGAGCCGTCGCCTCCGGTAAGCGCTGCACTTCATATTTGTGCATATTCAACTAGATGATGGAATCCATCGTGATGCCTGAAAAGATACTACCTCTCGGATCTTTTTCGCTTTTCATGTGGCATGCTAGTCTTGGACATTGATCAACATGACCGTAGTAAAGTAAGATGAATCCCTTTGCTTCCTACTGTCTTAGAATCCATTTGATAATCATTCTATCATAAATGATTTTTTTTTTTGTTCGAGAACAAATTTTAAGCATTTTAAGCTATTTAGTAACTGTCCAAAATTTTTATTCCCGAAATAGAATTGCGTTTGGTACGTTCTAAAAATTTCTAATCCAAATCATTTTCTTTTTCTTTTTTAATATTTTATTACTTTTTCTTTTCTTTTCTTTTCTTTTTTTCTTTGCTTTCTCTTCTTCTTCTTCTTCAAGGGTTGCCGGTTGCAAGCCTTGGGATGACTGGTGACCGGCTAGACGAGAGCCGGCAACCTCGCCGGAGTGTCACCAACCTTCGGCAAGGCCGCGCCTCATCGGCTGAGCCTTGGCTAGGTGAGCGGCCTCGCCCGGTCAGGCGAGGCTCGCCGATGGCCGAGGGAGGCCAGTGAGGCCCGCCTCGACCACCAGCGAGGCTCGGCCTCGCTAGGCTCACCTCATGTGAGCTTGCCGGACCTCGTCCCGGCTTGGCAAGCCTCTAGCAAGCTCACCAAACCGGTCACCGGCAGAAGCGACGGCGATGGACGACAACGGCGGCGGTGGCGGCGATTGAAGAAGGAGAGAGAGGGAAGAAGAACAAGAAGAAAGAAGAAAAATAGAAAAAAATGGGTTGACTTGATTTTAGAATTATTCCCAAGAACAAAATCAACTTTTTTTTTACTTCTCAATTCTGTTCCAAATCTACTTCGAGAACTAAAAATAGAAATTTGTTCCTGTAAATAAAAATTTTACCAAACGAATTTTTGTTCCAAATCTACTCCCGAAAACAAAACAACAGAAATTGTTACTATTTAGCAAGCTGTCAAATGCTGCTTTAGTAATCGCCATATCTTTTTCAGTCCCTACTTTAATGAAATATGACAGGAAGTTTCTGTTCATGACATTGAAGTAGAGCACATTCTGATGAACATGTGATGCAAAAATGGAGATGCTACTGCTAGTTGTGTATATGCATGCAAATCGACCGTTGCTACTTACTCGTTTTATTCGTATTCATACACTTAATTGAGTTACACAGTGCTTGATTCGAAATTTCTCTGTGGAGCTCTTCTGACAACTTACCGGCGCATGGCTTCATAAAAAGATGAGTCTCGGTAACTTGTATTCTCGATGTACAGCCACAATGTGGAAGGTCCTGAAATAATGATTCACAATTGACCTCGACATTCTGATAGCTTAGTAACCTTACAATACTATCAGATATGATAGATTGGAATAGTCCAGATCACAGTGGCTACTAATTGGAGGTCGGATGGTTTTGCGCGAATCCGCGTCGCCCACTTCAATAGTGTGCTTAATTCATTCTATCATAGCAGGAGACAGCATCGAGCTCCAAAACGTGACTTCTCTTTCGGAATTAAAGATGGCGATTAAATTTTCTGCAGGTGTGGAAGATGCTTCAAGACGAACATCTTTGGAGAGACCCATGTTTTCGTCTCGACTGCCAAATCGGCCAAGATGATCCTAAATAATGACTCAGGGAAATTCACCAAGAGATACATAAGGTCAATAGCACAGTTAGTGGGCAATCAAAGCCTACTGTGCGCATCCCATCAACAGCACAGGCATATCCGCGGACATCTGAACAACTTTTTCTCCACATGTTCACTATCAGCGTTCATCCAACAATTTGATGTTCTGATCGTGAAGTCTTTAGATGACTGGGAACACAGAGGAACCGTGGTGGTTCTCAATGAAGCACTCGAGGTAAATTTATTGCTTGCAGAGGATATCATGAGAAACTTCGATTACTGAGAAGAGCTTTAGCTGGATGGGACTCTTGTGATCTGAGATATCGTGGTTTCTTGGCACATGATTGGCCGAACTCGCGACCTATTTAAGTCAGATTGATGTTCTTGCTGATTTTTTGGTGCAGATCACTTTCAAAATAATGTGCAGGATGTTGCTGAGTCTAGAGAGCGGACGCCAGCTAGAAATGTTGCAGGAGGACGTCAGTATTGTTTGCAAAGCTATGCTCGCGTTCCCGCTAAGGTTACGCTGGACTAGATTCCAAAGAGGCATTGAGGTAGCCCCAAATCCTAGAGCGTCTATTTTTCATATATGATTCTGTTGCCGACAAAAATCGACTCGTAGGGGAACATAGTCATATGACGCCACTGATTGAGCCAACATCCCCATTTTCCGATTATGCCTTGATATCTGCACTTTGGCTAAGAGAAACAAGTCATCCCGCTATCCCATGCTTTATATTGGAAGTATTTTTTGGCAGTTCGAGCTTATTATGGTGAGTACTATGCAGGCCAGAGAGCGAATTATGAGTGTATTGGAGACTTTGATTACTCAAAGAAGACTCGCAAGAACTTCTCACGAGGATTGTCTTGATCACCTGCTCTCGAATGACGATGAAACAGAGTGCAAGAAAGATCCAAAGCTAACCGCTGGAGAGATAAAAGATAACATCTTGACAATGATAATTGCAGGTGAGACGATTTTGCTATAACCAAAAATTTTATTGCACCGATCGGCCTCTTCACCCCTTGGCAAGAATAAAAAGAACATAGACAGCAAAAGGAAAATCAAAGGATGACCCAATACTTTCGTCCAGAACTTATGAACAAATTCTTTTGAGGAAGGTGCCATTTCCAGTTTTAAGTCATCATAATAAGCCCTTCTCTGCTCCTCATTTTCTGAGACGTCAATTTGCTGCATTAACCGGTCAGTCATGATCGATTCAACTTTACAAAACACTTGGATATTATTTCACCTGCTGAGGAGAAATTTCTTGCAGGTCATGATACGACAGCAAGTGCTATAACTTGGATGGTGAAGTTCTTGGGTGAGAACGAAACAGTTTTAGACAAACTAAGAGTAAGTGACCAAATGGCACAAACTAGAATGCTTCTCAAGTTTCGAATCAATTCTGAGCGATGACCGACATCAATGTTGGCATTGAGGATTAACTTACAAGGGGCATTCTGGTTGAGCAGGCTGAACAAGTATGCTTCGCAAAGAAAATGTCAGGAAGGCCATTTCTGAAACTAGAAGACATCGGCGAGATGTCGTATGCTTCCAAGGTACATGTGGAAGGTTCTGTGCATTATGTCACTGGCTTTGCTCCTAAGAGTTCCCCCTCGTACGTTATCACAGTGACACACCATAAATGTGCTAACTAGAGGTTCGAAGCAGGTCGTCAAGGAATCCTTGAGGATGGCATCTGTGGTGCCGTGGTTTCCAAGGCTAATGCTTCAGGACTGCAATATCGAAGGTTGTCCATATTTCGAAGCCCGAAACTTGCTCAAGTCATTTTGAGAGAATATTTTTCAACTGAAAATCTACCTACATACTTTTCTTTGCCAATTTGCAGGATATAAAATCAAGAAAGGATGGAATGTCAATGTCGATGCGAAATCTGTACATTTTGATCCTGAGGTTCATGACAACCCCTTTGAGTTCAATCCCTCCAGATTTGACGTAATCCTTTATGTTTCTACCTCAGTTTTGGTTATAAGAGATGCAGAAGAAAGGGGTTACGATCCTTAAATTTCTGCTTTTATGCTAATTGATGACCCAATCCTCCTTTGTGTCACTATTAGGATGAGTCGAAATTACCATACAGCTTCTTAGGTTTCGGCGCTGGGGGAAGGACTTGTCTGGGAATGAATATGGCTAAGGCCATGATGCTGGTCTTCCTCCACCGGCTTGTCACCACCTACAAGTGAGTTCTCCTCACGACAGGCCTGATATCTGCGATTGCACGGAAATTAACTGGTTAATCCTCGAATCTTTTATAGGTGGAGGGTCCTTGACCCCGACTCAACTCTAGAGAAGTGGGCGCTCTTTTCGCGATTGAAAAACGGCTGTCCCGTGCTCGTGACACGCCTCGCAGAGGAAACAACGGACGCCTTAGCAGATTGAAGAGCCCTCAGTCAAGCAGATCAGTGTTATCAGTATTGGAGAAAGCTCCCATTCCTAGTTTGATGTTTGTTTCGAATGCCAATTAATAGTTTAAGCTCAGCATTTTGGTGGATGTCAGTACTGCTAGTTCATGTAAATGGTGCAAAAACAATGAAGCAATCTATTTGTCATCAGTTTATTAGTATGCATTCAACATTATGTCATAGTTTTAACGAATCGATCGAACTCAAAATGATGTCTACGACGACCCGATGCAGATGACAAGGGTCTCAGGTTAAAACCTCAGCTCTATCCTCCATAGGAACACATAGTCTGTTCAGCAGATAGACATGTTTGTCTGTTCAGCCTTTCTGAAAGAGCTAGCTCATGATGCCTACAGCGTCAGTCAACACACCACAAGCCTGACAAAGAGAATTGCTGGAATTCATGCTTATTATTATATTTATTTCACTTATACTTCAGATTTAAAAAGGAAAAATAAGGAAAAATAAAATAAAATCTTCATGACAGAACAGTCAAATGGATACCAACTCCTCTCTCTCCACCATCGTCCGCCAAAACAGTCAGAGAAAAGCCCCAAATTTAAGGCAAAGGACAAGACCACTGAATTTGACCAAATCATTTCTCTCTCTATCAGTGCTCTGAACTGGCAGGGGTAGAATCGTAAGTATACGTAAATTTCTAATTTGACCTTTTAGTTTAAGATCATACAGCTAGACATGGAACTGTTGTAGCAGAAAAGACACAACTCTAGTTGTTCTTGAATATAATTCTCCCATTTTGTGGGGCACCTGTATTTTCATATAGAGAAATCATCACCAAGATTCAAAACTAAGAGAAACTCAACCTATCATAGTCGAAGTCCTTGTCAGATATATACCATACCCTGCATTAATACGTACAAATCCCACTTCGTTTCTACACAGACGATGATTATTTTTTCATACCAACGCTACGACATGAACTCCTGCCATATTGTCCTTTTATTTTTTTTATACCGGGGCTGTCAAATTGGGAACTTCTTCAAGGCCTTTGTCATATAATTTAATCGGGTGCCAAGTTCCTAACCAATGGATTTGGCAAAATGGATCAGAACCCCAATTCAGCCATATCATATTCTAAGAACTGTTGCATATATGCTGTATAGGCTAGAGGATCAGATGGTACCTACAAAAGTCATAGGTGGCTCATTATTGGCTTATTCTGGATGAAAGTAGCATGGGCTTTTTTGTTTTCTTTTTTACCTGTTCCTCTGGAAATTGACCCCGCTGTCATAGTCCTCCACTGCATTCATGTCAATAATGAAATATCTGAGATTGGTCTATTTTATCATTAAAGATAGACAAATAATTGATTGGGTTGGTTCACAAGGTATAAATTCATGTCTCTCCATTTTGTGTATATGATAAGGCGTCATTTGGTATCTAAAAACTTCTCTCCATTTTGTGTATATGATAAGGCATCATTTGGTATCTAAAAACTTATAACTTGAGAAGTTATTAGGGTAATTTTTGCCGTCAAATCGACAGCGGTGCTCGTATAAAAGAAAGATCATATCATCATGTACACATGGCAACAATCTGCAAATCAAATCAATATAGACATGATTCATGCTAATAACTTGCAACCTTCTAAGAAGCTTCAAAAGCACATCCACACAAATTGAAGGGAGACAGCACTTTTGACATAAGTATAGATAACCAACCCTCCTGTCAATTCATCCTCCCCTTCGCCATCACCCTTTTTCTCGTCTTTCTCAAAGGTGGAGGGGGTCTAAATGACAAGGAGGGAAAAAAATAAAGGGAGGGGCATGTTTTCTGTTTGACAACAATGGGCCAATGGCTGTCAATTGTTTGTTTCCTCTCGTGGTGAATATAAAATCGCCTACCCAAACAGAAAATTTGTATGTTTCAGGACGTTTGCAAGAGCAGGGAAAGGAAAAAGAGCACCTTGATATCTAGAAAAAAGCAGGTGGGGACAGTGAAATGTGAAGAGTATTTTCACCAGCACCTAATTGAAGCAGGAAGTGTACTCATCTCCCCTTCCACAAAAAATCAAGGTCACAAGTTACAACAGACATCCAAGTCATGATGTGACCCATCCAACAATGAGCGCACGTTCCTTAAGCTTAAGGACTTTTTACAATGATCTTTAATTATTACCCACTTGATCTTGATGGAGTGCTCATCCCGTTTCCTCCACCCTTTCGATTAGGACCATACTGGGCCTGAATAACTTTAAACAAAGGTGAAGACTGCAATGGGAAGGTAAAGATTGAGCTGTTATCCTTTGTTGTGAAGAGAATATTCTATAATCGAACGTGGCTTGTTGCAGAATAAAAACTGCGGCCCATCATTCATCCCGATGCCTCTGTTTAGGTAAAAGATCAAACGGAGATTTTCCCATGATTCGTTCTTTCAAACTAGAAACTTGCTCCTCGGAGACATACATGGGTACCTAGACATTTATAAGAGAAAAAGAGAGAGACACAGGTATTATTGCTTGATAATGGAGACAGCTGCGGTTCGGCAATACATATTTCTCGACCGCTGTCGTCTGTTGGGCTGTCTAATTTTTGCATAGTCAAACACCGTTGCCATTAAAATATTTATGTTCATTGCTAGCTGCATTAATGAGGACAAATAGGCTCCTCTAATAATTGATGGGACGAGGAAGATGATATTGTCGGGTCAATGCAGTGATTCATGAACACGACTCGAATTTGCGAGTGAAATTAGTCCGACTAGGATAATAGGTCAGATTTGGACTCTAATTTCTTCTTATTTTTCCCGGTGTTGAGGTGTTAAAATTCTGTTTTTGCTTTATGTAAAATACATAAAATATTGATCGGGGCCAGATGAAATGCTTCTCATAGGAAAAGGAACATGGAGAAATTAGGGTCTGAACAAACTGCCACATCATTTTCATCGTATAATACTGTCACCACCCTATGGTTTTCTATATGGGCCAGGCGTGTACGGACAACTTGACTCTCCAAGCAAATAATTGAGCAGTTTGTTATAGAGAATTAAGCATGAGGTTGGTGCTGGGGTCCTTAGCGGAGAAGGAACAACGCTTTTGGGTTCTTCTTTTGCATCTGATGGACGGTATAACTTTGAACTTTTGCTTTTTATGTTCCTAAATACTCAAATCTTAAGTGGATAAGAGCGAAGCTGCTGCCTCATAAACAAGGTCCTTAATTTATAATCGTGTGCATGATTAAGTCTTTATACACCCACCCCAATTCCTCTCCTGGTCCATATTGGAGTCAGAGCTGAAAGAGGGAAAAGGAGGATTGTGGATGGGAAAGTTGGGAAGAAATGGGTAAGATTAGGCGCGTGTAGAATAGGGGAAAGTACTCATTGTTGATTTAATGCCTTCACTAGGAGGAAAATTCTTGCATTATCTGCTTTTCTGAATCGTTTGTGTCGTATTATAAATTCTCTACATATTTTTGGTATCAAGAACGAGATTAAGTTTGGAAATACAAGTCTTAAAATGTTTTAAATTTAACATCTTCGTCGAGAGCACCTTGAGAATAATGCATCAAAGTAGTGTGGGAATAATACTTGAAAAGTATTGTGCTGGTACGGGAAATTAAAGAAATCAAGGAATAATAAGAATTAAATGAAATTGATGGGAAGATTAAAAAAAAATCAAGGGGAAATCGAATGCAAACACTGAAAACGAAATAACCGGAACATAAACATCACTAGGTTGAGATCAAAAGAAAAATCACAAACACTTGACGCTGGTACTAGAACACATATACTGTGCCAGTATCCACAATAAAAATTATAAATTACAAATTTGACTTTTAAATCTAAAATCGAAATAGAATGACATTGCTTCAAATGAAAAGGCATTGGAGGAAATTTCGCAATGACTTGAGTGTGTAATTCCTCCTCTAACTCCTGCCACACATTTTCGGATATTTTCCATTTCCCACGATCTTAGCAACTTTTAGGCCCGTCGTGCATCTTACGTCAAGTGTCCTTTCATTCGATCCACTTCATTCTAACCTTGGTCAGTAGACTTTCGGTCAAGCTAGAGCTAGATATGTCTTCTCTCTTGACTCAAACTCACGGCTAAATTCAACCTAACCTTTGGACCGTGATCTTATGCCAACAATCCTAATAATAAAACTTGTACTAAACACATGTTGGTCGGAATGGGGGCTATCGCGAATACCCCCTCACCAATGGTGCATCATGAGAAACATGTACATTCACACAACTAAATCTAAATTATGGAATATACTACGAGCGCAAAAATTGAAGTCCCACATTAAACAAGGAATGACCCTTTTAAGTGATTCATAAGATCCATATCCAAAAGGTTACTTTATCATATAATTACTTCAAGCACTTCTTTTGAGAACTTAACTCATGTGGAACAGATAAGGTATTCTTAATATACCCATAGAACGTGCTGATAATCTCAATGACCAGATTAGACGCCGGTTGAAATCTCAATGGATGATTGATAAAGGAGACTCTTCACGTTGGGTGAAGCAAGGAATTTAACTCATGTCGCGTGACGAATACTTCTCACATAAACAGATCCCATCCCCTTAGTCATTAAACCAACTTGGGCCGTTCGAATATCGTTAACTCATCCGATGAGACACACCGGAGACAGAGATACCAAAAATTTCTCGTACGAGCAAGTGCCAAGTAAAGTTATGATCCCAAGTGTTGCTCCACGATCATCCATGTAATGATGAAGGGTACCAGCTTTTCAACTCTATGATAGCCATGTCGCGGATCATGATTAGCTAAAGCAAGAAAAGAAAAGCGACCTTTGCGAATAGCTGAGCAATTATTTGCATGCAGAATGCTTGATCCATTTTGGGGAGCATGCGCGCAATTCTTGATATTCGTTTCCGCGTGAAGCTGCCTGTCGCGTTCTATTGCTATTCTGTGTAATGCATCTTAGTCTCGCTGCTTTGAGAAACTGTGCCTACATGTGTTGGTTACTCCGATGAATAATCATCAGAAAAATCCTAAATATATTGTATGATAACCAATTCAATCTCAAACCTTTCGATTTTACTAATTGTAGAGATGAATCCATAAATTAATAGATAATTTGATTTTGCCACCCTAGAGAGCCTTCTCATTTGAATTCCAATATTTGTACATGCGTGATTAGTGATGCTCGGATAAAACCGACCCTCGAGTTTAACATGATTACGACAAGTTTAATTCGACCATTGTTCATCCTCTAACTAGGTCACATATTCATAGGCGACTTAAGCTCGAGACATAATCTAATAATGTCAAAATTCAATTGTTTCAATGGATTCCGGCGTGATCAATGAACCGTGCAGGACTTTCTACGGTTCCGACCGGTTGGTGATTAGTCTAATCAGAGCCGTGCGACCGACTTCGCTCATCAACATGACTTCAACAACGGGGCGTCTTTAAAATCTTACTCGAGGCCTCCCCAATCGCAGTGGACCCAAAAGTTTAGGGGCGACAAATTAAATAATCAAGCACGCTAATCGGTGCGGGCTAATCCGTGCCGTCCTTAATTCCAAAAGGCGAGGTCCTGGTGGAAATAATTTGGAGGAGAAACAAAAGAAAAAGAGGGGGGAAGGAGAGGGAGGGATCTTCATGGGTCGCTTTCTCGCCGTGGCCAATTTTGTCTCGTGCCCTAGGCACCCCTAGAGTTCGGCATCTCTATCGGAGGCATCGCTCTCTCGCCCTGGACTTGCGCGAGTAGAAAAATCAGGCACCCTGGAGGGTAATTCCGTAAATTTGGGTCGCATCAAACCTTGGTTCGTGCTGATCTTTGTCAGTGATTATGAGCTGTTAATTTTTACCTCAATTAAGTGGATCTTGTAATTGGAGAAATTTGGAGCGCGCTGACACGCTGCTGATCATCATGATAATCTGCATGAAAATCGCCATCATATATATATCTGCGTGCAAGAAAAAGTACACGATCTCGCAACAGCAGCAGTAGCGACCGACCTAAAATGTCAGAAATATAGCTAAATTAATTACGAAATAACTCTCCTCCGAATTTCCATCTTCTTTTTTTTTTTTCTTTTTTTCTTATGTACTCGACTACTCGCAGCCTTAAAATTCACAAATTTATTTACTCTCTCTCTCTCTCTTTTACTTTTTTTCATAACTGCGACCGACCGAGTGGAAGCTGAGAACGGCGTCCTACTCCTCGGCCATGATCTCCTCCCTCAGGAACCACTTCGTCTTCGCAATGTAATGCTCCACCGTCAGGTTGAACTCCTCGTTGCTCAAGTCCTCCACCGACGGCGACGGCGACGGCGGCCGTCGCTCCTCCTCCCCGCCCCGCGCGATGGCCTGGGCCGCCCGTTGTCCGTCGCCCACCTGCGCAGCTCCGCCCGCGGCCACTCCTCCCCCACCCCCGCCGTCACCTCCGACCGCGTCCTCCGGTAGCGCCTCTCCGCCGCTGCCGCCGCCAGAGGCACCGCCCCCGGCGTGACGTCTTCCTCGCCCGCGCCCTTCTCGACGGCTGCGCTGACGGTCAACGGTAGAGGGTCGGGCTCCGGCACGGGAAGCGGCACCTCCGTTATGATTTTCTCATGCTCCGGGAAGGCTTCGTACGGGACGATCTGCTTGTCCTCATGGACCTCGTCCGGCGTCGACACCGTCCCCGGAGAGGATCCCCGCCGGAGGCTCTTCGCGCGGAGAGGTACTCGTCGTAGATGCGGGACGGCTCGTGGGGGTGGCGGCGGTCGTCGCTCTTCCGGGCCGAGAAGAGGATCATCACGATGATGCCGTTGCTGATGAGGAAGACGACGAGGGGCCTCGCGAGGAGGCGGAGGAAGTCGCCCGCGGCGGCCGAGAGCCCGGAGGAGTACCAGGAGACCAGGAGCAGGGCGACGAGGAGCTCGAGGGCGCGGGCGAGGGTCTTGAGGTTCCGGCTCCGGCGGTACCTGCGCATGGCCTTGGCCTTCTCGGCCTTGACGCTGTCGAACTCGTGGGACGATGGATGGGGGTCCATCCCCTTTTTTCTCGAGAAAGTGCAAGAAAGCGAGAAAGAGGGCGAGAAAAAGATGAAGGGTGACCCGAATATACCCGTGGAAAGGTGGTAAGTTCCGGATTTCTTCTACGAGGATCAGAGAGTCGGATCGGAGTAGAAAAATTTATAGTATGGAGAAGAAAGAATCGGTTCTCTGATGCACAGCATCAGTGTTCAAGCAGCAGTTTCTATTTCGAGTGCTTGCTTGCTCTGGGTTTAGAGAGAGAAAGAGAGGAGGGAGGGAGGGAGAGAGGGTGATGGGTTTTTTCCGTGGATCTGATGGTGGGCTTATATAATTGGAGAGGGAGAGAAGGTTCATAAAGTTGGTTTTTAAAAATAAAAATAAAAATTATTTATTTCATGCATTTATCTTATTTGTGTTTGATATGAGGGTTTGGATAAAGAAGATATTAGGTGAGGGAGATGCTACGTTATGATGGGGGAAGAGAATGTCCTAATTAATAAGGCTCATAATTTGTTTAAAGCAAATTCAAAATGAACCCCGCCCTCATAGAGATTCTCGGTATGCTAAAATTAACATATCAAATTGATTTCATACTAAAGTGAGCAATTAAATAAGTGAACCATACCGTCTATCACGTCACTTTATAAACTGAACTTTGTAAATCGGGTTTTCACAAAGTCAACGTCTCCCAATCCTCCTCTTATTATGCTCTCGAATAAGAGAAGCGTCTAAGTAGATTTAAACCTATCAAACATGAAGAAGCCAATAAGATGCACGCTTGATGTGGAAAAAAGAAACAAACACGTGATTTCGGGTAATTTTCCCACCGTGGTCAATTGATCATTCTATATTTCTTTCTCCATTTATTTGGCAATGGCAACGGGACGTTAGAAACTCTACAAACCCACCACTAACATCAACTGTAGCCATCTCTTATAGTTATGTATGTTGGGCTATGTGGTCTTGGAGGTGACGACTCCGAGAAACTCCATTGATCGGGCTCCTTTATTTATGGCTTAAAGGACTCGGGTCAATCGAATCTTTGGCGTTGGAACGACCACCCCCACCCCCACGCCCGGTTCAGCAGGTGTGCAGTGCACGGATTGACGTCTCGGGCACGTCCCCGCCCTAGTTTTGCTGTTCGCTCCTGACTCATCCTCAGCTACGCCTCTTTGACCATCTCTCTCTCTCTCTCTCTCTCTCTCTCTCTCTCTCTCGTGCCTTTTAGCTCCCAAGATCACCGGCTCCTGGTACGGTTGCAACAATCTTTTACCGGGTCGTCTTCGATCCGTCGCAAGCACGCACATTTCGTACAGTAATTTCAAATGACCGACCCTCATCACGAAGGATCCTCGTGTTTAAATCCTCAGCATGCGGTGCGACCGGGAGCAGCTGCATGGAGGGATCTTAGGAAACGACCCGCACCGCTGTCTCCAACATCGAATCATATGCGCGCTCGGTCTCTTCGATTCTGTTGGCTTTCGCGATGAGCTCCCTTTTTGTTATCTGCTGTTTCGAGCGAAACGTGGAGCCCATCTCGGGTTTTCTCTTTTCTTGGCATCGTCGGCCGAATTATGGTTGTAATCATGAAGAATAAAGTGCTCGCTTTCGTTTATTTATTCTTTATCGTCGGGCATCATAATGCAAAAACCTAGCACTAGGAAGAAATAGAAGAGTGAACTTTAGCTGTAGAGAGGATTGGGACAGGAGAGTAAGTCCAATTTGAGCCGTTCTTTTAGAAACTCGCGGCACCACGCGCGAAACAGGACACACGGGGAAGAGACAGAGAGCATAGAGATTAGGCAGTCGATAGAGCAAAACGCATCCATAAGTAGCGACTTCCTTTAGCATTTCACAATTACGTTCTCCCTGTTTGAGGTGCTTATAAGGTCAAGAAGTTATACTGCTGTAGAAATTGGTAAAATCATCGATTGCTGGGTCGGATTGTAGAAGCCTTGGCGAGAATTCGAATGATAGAGTTCTTGTTTGTTCACGTGAACCAGAGGAAACATCACTTTTCATTAACATTGTACGAAACGCAAGCTCAACTCAACTTGAAAACTAAGATCGCCCTAAACGTACTCTGCTTTTGCTTGAGCATTGGCACACGTGAATTGGGACCACGAAGTTAGATGTGTCCCCGTACTACTTCTCTCTGCCCTTCTCCATCACGAAAAACTAAGACCACGTTGGTTCACCATGGAAATTGAATTATTCATAGAATGAGAATCCTATTGCTGCGATTTTAGAGTGTGATGTTGGCAAGCGCAAGAATTCGAACTATGGTGATTGTCATTATCACTGCAACCCAATTCTAAGTCCACGATGGACAAATTGAGGGCCAGAAACAATCTATCGGAATGATTCCCGATCGGCCATCTGCTCATTTAAGAGAGAGCCAAAAGGCGAAGGAATGAAGCAGGAAAAGGTGTGGACGCTTCCAATAACGTCAACGTGAACTCCGCAGATTGGCCTTGTTTTAATAGGGGGCTCATGACCAATTCCCCTAAAAAGGACACGAGAAGTTGGGAGTTGGAAAAGGAGACAAATCACGATTCATCGGTAGCACTTGGGTTTTGATTTGATGATCCAAAGAAACTCATGAAACCCTCATTAATGGCTCAAAATCCTCATACATTCACTCAAACAAAAGCAATCTCTCTCACAAGAAAAGATGCCAAAGAGGCAAAATATGTCGGGCTGGTTTCTGTACCACAGAAACTCCGGAACACGTGACCCCCCTGAAACCAACTGTACTAAAGCGAGCAACTTTATGACCGAAACTTCAAGAGGGAGATGATCCCATTGAATCCCACATTCCCACTTTTTAGCTTCTTCTCCAAACAGGAGGATTATATGGCGCAGAGAGCGAGAGAGAGAGAGAGAGAGAGAGAGTTATAAAGAAGAGAAAAGAAACAAAAGGGCTGGAGAAAAAGGTGGCGTCCGACACGGGACGTGGACTGTCTGTCCTCCATTGATTCTGCATAAAGTAAGGTAAAGCGTTGCTCCATCTTGTTTTTTATGTTGGGTAAGGGAAAATGGGTGCCTTCGTTTTTGACATGGGCAACAATGGATGGTGGAGATCGGAAAAGAGAAGAGGCAAAAGTTGAAAATAGTGAGTTGGTAGATGAGCAGTTGCAGTCATTACTTCATCAACCTTGGCTTATTTTAATTGGGATCTTGTCATGACATATTTGGGGTAATAATTCAGCTGAACTGAAGTCTCAAACCACGTTTAGCACGGTGCAAGAGTATGACTAGAGATGAGCGAAACATCCGGATTCAATTCAGAAAACTGGCTTATGTAAATGCGGTAGATTGGTTCAAGACCGATTTAAGGAAGAAAGAAGTGGGTTCTCGATTAAAAAAAATGAGAATTGATTAAGTTTGATTGGGCGCTTGAATTGATGATTGAACTCATGAGCTACTCAAAAACCAGATCGATTAGATTAGTTCTAGTGTGGAATCCGTTTTGAACTGGTCAAGAACATGTTTAGGGAAAATTTTTGCTTTATTAATAATTATATACTCAAAGAAACAAAAGATTAAAGGCAAGCACAGGTTGTCGCGAGTCGAGTCTCAAGGCATTTTTTGGCCCGCCTAGAATAGACAAGGCCTGGAAATTCCAAGCCCAATCTGTAGGCCTAGACTGAACTAAACCAAACCCAGCTGTAGTAGTTGAACCTATTCGTGCTTAACTCGAATTTTTTCTTAAAAATAGAAAATAAATGAATCATTATAAGGGTGTGCAGGATAACTATTATATTTCACCATTTTTCTATTTTTCTGTTCCCAATATCAGGTTTGGAATAGAAATGGTAACGCAATATGATTTTTCCATTCATGGAATAAATTTTTGTTCTAGAAGTAGATTTAAAATAGAATTAAGAAGTAAAAATTTTCTACTTTCTATTTATGGAATAAAAAATTTATCATCGTTTGCTTTCGCTACTAACCAGTTACCTACCCATCACTGCCCGCCGTTTGCATCTGCTGACTGCCAATCAAGAGGGAAATATTTTGTGTCATTATCAAGTGAATTTTTATTCGGGAATAGAAATTTTGTGTAGTTATTAAACTTGTATTTTGCTAAAAAAACTCACTTGAGAAATAGAAATAATATAATCTGTTTATGAGCAAAACTTGATTTTAGAACAGAATGATTATCATTCGCATCCTAAGTAAGATCACGAATAAGGTAATTTTCATTATTTACATCCTCATGTCTTATATTTATGATATTAAAAAACTAGGAAACGTCCCTTTTTTTTCAATTAAATCTTTTGTCCTTCTCTCAAGTAAAGCAAAATTATGCGACGAAGTACGTTTTCATTTCACAAGTCCCCCCTTTTGGGTTTTCTTGATTGGGGAAGTGATTGAATGAGAATTTCCGATCGGAGGGGGCGGCAAAAAAAAAAAAAAAGCACACGACCAGAGGGGGCCCTACGGAATCAAAAGGTAATAATAATTGTGCCTTCGAAATTTATGTTTGGTTGGCCCACGAAATATAAAAATAAAAAATAAATGAAAAAAAGGCATTAGCCGCGTGAGCGATTGGCAATATCTTCGTTTAATCCGAGGCAACATTACTATAAGATTTGCCGTCCCGATCGTGTTCCCCCCGAAATCATTTTGCTTGCCATTGCCGAGCATTATTTAATGTAGCGAGTGCCTAAGATGTGAGTGGGAATGTTTTTTTTATGGACATTGATTGATCGGACGACGGTTGTGGTGATACATAACTTCATTACATACATAAAATGCAAGATTTTAGATTAGTAGGGATGCATCGATGCGTTTAACTTTGTTGCATTAAGTCCACATTTTATTGCTTTGGCGAGAGATAGTAGTATGCACTATAAATCTTTTTTTTTTTTTTTTTTTGTAAAACCCGTTTTTAATAAGACAGATAATAAAGTTTGTGCGTGCATGACAACTTTTTGGGGGAATAGTTTTTTTTTTTCAGAAATAGTTCTTTTCTAGTTATATTAGGGGAACAATTTCTAAGTAAAAGAACGTGTTTGGCAACTACAAAAATTTCTACTCTTGGAATAAAAAAGAATATAAATGCATTTGGTAACGCAATAGTTTCTTTTTTGTATTTATTCGTTTTTATTCTAACTCACGGATCGCCAACCGCCCACCGCCGGCCACCATCGCCCATCGTCGCCCGTCGCCACTATTGCACGACCGTCGGCCGCCTACGAATCCGTCTGCCGATCGCGCGCCGCCGGCCATCGCCCCCTCTAGCGGCGGCGGCGGTAGTCGTGCGGCGCGGTGATTTAGCGATGGCGGCCGGCGGCGGTGGCTCGAGCGGTTGAAGGTGGCCACGGCAAAGAGAGGAACAAAAGAAATATAAAAAGAAAATTGGCTTATTTCTAGAAATTGTTCCCGAGAACAAGAAGTAACTTTTTTTTTATTTCTCGTTTCGCTCCAAATCTATTCTCGGGCTAACTTTCTATTCAGGGGAACAGAAAAATAATTTGGCGTTACCAAATGGATTTCTATTATTTTTTTGTTCCAAGAAACAAAAGAACAGAAATTGGGAGGAACAGAAACGTTATCATGCAGACTATAAGTGAGTGTCTTGAATTTCTTTTTTCACGAATCTAGATGGGTTAAGTAACAAAAGTTTGCCGGTTTTTTTGGGGAAGTGGATGTGAAATAGACCAATTTGCTAACCCTTTTCAGTAAAAAGAGTGAAGTTTGGAATTGGAAAGTCTAAAGAGAAACGAAGGAGGCCATTTTCGAAATAGGAATAGGTTGGGTTTTGGTCGACTTCGATATGGCTCGTTATTGTATTGTGTAAATATGAGTTAATTTTAATCAGGTCATCTTCGACCCAACTCGCTTATTTGATCTTAGGAAAAAAAAATTTCGTTATGAATTATTTGTTACATTTGCTCAATTGCCTTTACCTAAGGCAATCATTTTTTTCCCTCATTCTTAACCTTTGGTACTTAAGGCGAAATTTGTATCAAAAGAGACATTTTTTTTTTTATCAAATGCTACTAAGTTGGTGCCAGCGACGATTTCAAAAGCGACAAAATAAGAACTTCTTCAAAGGCGACAAAACTCCAAAAAAAATAATTATCGTCATAGATTGGTCAAGTGCGACAAGATAGGTTTACCCTAAGGTAACGAGATTTCATGTTTGTCATGATGAGTCCAAATTATCCCATTTTAGATTGAATCAGTAGCCGCAAATACGATTTGGAGAACATATATCAGGACCCGACGATGGGCTTGGCAGCAACAGGCCCTTCCCTTGCCAATTGAACTCGATGATTAATTTGGGCAAAAAGCTTGCAAAAGGGCATTTAGATATGAAACCCCACGTCATCTGGATTGAGCTCAAATCAGGCCCAGTTATCCCCCAAGCACTAAATTGATGGATCGCGTTGGGCAACGGGTTGGGCCCAACTGGCCCAAGCCCGCAATTTATCACCTCTAGTCCAAACTTTAGTCCATCGTACGTAACGAGAAATAAGAAGATTTAATGTCTACCTATGCATGTCGAGTATACGGAATTTCATGAGCTCCATTTGCAAAAAATGGACTTGTGGCTGGGCGATCGGGTGCGACTCAATGGGCTTCAAGAGTTCTCTTCCCCTCGGCCAAGTTGGGCTTGAAAGTCGGCGATGGTGGCGGTAGGCTTTTCCATTGCAAGCCCATTGGTCGGGCTTAACTCATTGTCCTGGAATTGCACTTCACTATAATATTCATGTATAAATTTGTCTAGCTAGAACAAGCTTTCTAACTAATCAGCCTAACCCTGGCCATTCCAAAAATGCTCCTCAAGCGCGTTTGGCTCGGGCGAGCCGATGAGCCATCGAGCGATGAGTAGATTGATTTGACGTTATGTCGATCACCCGCCGAGACACCTCATCACTGTTCGATCATCGGGTGCATGAGGATCTAAATAGAGCTCACACTAGGTGGCATGTGGTTTAAGAAAAGCCATTAGCTTTATGTTGAGGCCCTTACAATCAATGTCATATAAGAAAAGGATTGGGGGTCCTTCAGGGGTAAATGTAAAGCTCTGTAATTTTTAACATAAAATTTTTTTTGCAAGAAAATTATTTTATCCAACAATCTCAAAAGAAAAATTCCAAAAAAATTTTCTTTTGAGTTTCGCAAAAATAAAAATAAAAAAACACACGCACATTATAAATTTTCACTTGGTATCACTTTTTATATCTCCCCTTTTAATGAATACCTTACCAGAAATCCTAAAACTTATTCAATTTGTGCATCGAGTATCACCACTAGCTCTATCCAATTGGCCTGATAGAGAAATATGAAGTACTAACAGAGCATCAGATGAGTACCATGTCACAAAAGACCAAAAAAAAATTCCAAAGCTTTGAAGGGACATCGCCAGTGCTGCCGTCCCCCACCTTTGCCAGTCGAGGGCTGTCGACCTTCTCATCACACACTTTGGCAAGGGCCTCACCATATCGAAATACCGCAGCTCTCTTCATGTGCTTAAATTAAAGGGGATAATAACACTAATAATCTTTGAATTTTGGCCACATATATAATTTGATTTCTAAATTTTTAATTTATTCAATATAATCCTTAAATTTTTAATCTATTCAATGTAGTCCATGAATTATCAGTCATTGATGTATTGAACATGTACAAAAAGTTTAGGGATTACATTCAATAAATTAAAAGTTTAAGAATCACATTGCACGTTAGGTTGAAGTTTAGAGATCACTTGA
Organism: Eucalyptus tenuipes; assembly: GCA_014182365.1. Classification (NCBI taxonomy): domain Eukaryota; kingdom Viridiplantae; phylum Streptophyta; class Magnoliopsida; order Myrtales; family Myrtaceae; genus Eucalyptus; species Eucalyptus tenuipes. The sequence continues at coordinate 12,867,264 of CM024542.1, read as the reverse complement.
ACAAATTAAAAGTTTAGGGATTATATTACACACTGAGTCAAAATTCTTCCGTCATTTTCCATCTAATCATCAACTTGCCAAAAAAGGTCATTAGCTGGTGGGCAGACAAATATAAGCCTAAGAGTGATTTTTATATAGTAAGCTTATATTGTTGCGCCTTATATCTGTAATTAGAACTCAGCAATTTTATTTCATTAATTTTTTCAAATATCCAATAATCCAGGCCATCGAAAACAGTAACGATGCTGCCAATTTTGTGAATGGAACGAATAAGCGCATGATATGAAGATTCCGTGCACTGGCACTCCTATGCGGAATGAAAATTTCCATTTACTTACGAAGGATAATCCATACGAAAAGTTCTTCAACGTTGGAAAATAAAATTATCTGTACTATAGTGCTTCTCTTGTTTTGGAAAAGGGGACAGACTCGATGGTGAGTTGGAAATAGGCAAAAAATGAATATGTGACTGACATCTTTCACTAAATGACCACTTAAACACCTCTATTGTTGAAATATAAGATGAATACTCAAGTCTTACTTTTGAAGACCACTTCGCACATTCACATTAATAATTCTCGTGTCTCTACTTTTAAAAAAAAATGTCACTCTCTTTTCGAAAAATGTCAATTAAATCCTAAATTCTTATGCCCACTCAAAACGCTCGAAACCGACTTTTAACCAAACCACCCAGATTCTAAAACGAGTTTACTAGGTAATTTAGGATTTTTTAACGTGAACTTTTGATTAGGCGTATATAAATAATTTTTGCTAAAGTAGCACGTCAGTGGTGATGTATGCTTCGTGCATTTTGGGAAAAAAAAAAAAAAGACGTTTTGGCCACGCGTCGGACGTCGCTATCGTGGAGATCTTTTGTTATATAATTTATAATTCGTGCAAATAATATCAGCCTCGCAAATGAACTTGGAAAAGTCAAGGTCCGGTCCCAGCAGAAGCCTAGTGTCCCCCATTTTCTCATGATCCTGTATTTATTTATTTATTTTTTGTCATTTCCCAACTCAGTAGATAAGCGTCAACACGAATTATCACTTCCTTTAAAAAAAAAAAAAAAAAAGGACGCTACGAAAAAATCGGTTCATTTGATTTATAGGATGTTTTTAGAAGAGCCTTTTGCACATTTTGATGAACGATTTCTTTATGTAATTCGCGAAATTGAATGTCCGGATGTCCATGTCATCTTAAGAAATAATAAAAGAGGTGATGCTTGAAACTTTTGAGTTTCGATTGGGTAAGTAATGGGATTGAGTCTAGCTTCGTATTGAGTAGTTCGGAACTTAAAAATGGATCAAAAGAGAGATATTTATTAATTTTCTTAGTGTGTGGCTAAAAATCACGAGTGGTTATCAGTTTTGAATTTATAGATAAGCATTATATACTTCTCAAACTACTTTAGTCTAGATGATAAGAGTTCAATTCTATCGATTGATTTCAACAAAATAATAAAAGGATTGGATAATTAAGGACATTATCGAAGATACGAGGATGAACACAACATTGAAAATTAAAAAATTAAAAAATGATAAGGAGGGTGACAAACATTTTTGCTCCATGGGGTGGATGCAAAAAATGGCACTCATGCCTTTTCTCACAACTTCCCATTTCGATACCATGCACAATTTTATAAAATAAGTGAAAAAAATGATCTAAAAAGTTAAAATTACCACATGAGTCTACAGTTTCAAATGTGAAAGTATAATTGATGTCCACAGACTAAAAAGTCCACTTCTTTTCAACTATATTCACTTTTCTGCCACTGCATTTATGTGGAATGGTAGTAGTGCCTTTTCATGTATAGAAAGTTTCTTGATCGTGAAATCTGAACAGCCGGTCGCGTCCCCCCATCTCCATCTTCCACGGGCTTCTTTTCCCGACCGATGGCATGTGATGGCTTGATCGCCTCTTAAACTCGCTAAAGCTATGGCGCAAAGATATGATTTTTCTACACTTAACGCACTAATTTAATAATCTTGAATGGGAAAAATCGGTGATCGCGGCTCGGGATTCGAAGTTCCCTGACGGATCGCTGCTAGCACGGACGCTGCCCACGCCACCGCTGCTGAAGAACCAGAGCGACAGAGCTCCTTTAGCTTTCCTTCACGCCAGCTTCACATGCCTCTCGAGCGAGCGAGCCTCAAAGCGTCCTGTCCCTGATCACATTATTCACTCCCTTCCTCGCTTTCGCTCCTCACCTGAAGTCTCGGTGTGGACTGTGGACTTTGCACCACCTTCGTCGGTGATCCGTCTTTCTTTGTTCACATCACCTTTCGACGTACGTACTTTTGTGGCCAAAGTTCTATTTTTTTTCGTAAGCTCTTCTTTCTGCAGTCTTTTGGGAAGTGTTCTTGCGTTTTCTTCTTTCTTTTCTTTCTCTCAGATCGTTCGGTTTGATGACAAGTTGGGATCTTTTTCTTGTGGGTTCTTGGGTTCGTTCGACATTGGGATGCCCATTTAACGGTTGAGCTCGAAATTTATCTGGGTCTGGTTTCTTCGTCTCTGGGTGCGTTTTGTAGGGATGGATTCTTGCTTCGCGACCATGAAGGTCGGTGCGCGACCCGTGCCAGGAGGAGGCATTATCAATTTTAGTGAGTTCTGGGGTGAAAACTTGAGGGTTGGTGCTAATAAGCAATTTGGAGCTCAGTTATGTAAGAGCTTGAGAAGTGAAACAAGGATCGGGCGTGTTAAACCTGGGATTGTTTACTCTGTTCTTACTCCAGAAGTTGACAAAGAGACCATGGTATGGTGGATGTTGCATTTCTCAGCCTACTTTTTTTATGGCTCCGTTTACTTTTGCATTTAGTCTTCATGTTTCAACGAGCGGGGAGTTTAAAAATGGGGAAGTTCTCAGTTGAAGATGCTCTCCTCTCTGTCCTCTTATCTGATATTTACTTTTGATCCCAATATGCTGTTCCCTAATGTGGGTTACTTGTTACTTTCCTTGAACTGTGATTTCAGAGTCTTCAAGCTCCAGTGTTGGAAACTCCAAGAGCAGATCCGAAGAGTGTTGCTTCAATTATACTGGGAGGAGGTGCTGGAACACGACTGTTTCCACTTACTAGCAGAAGGGCCAAGCCGGCAGTAAGTGATTATTTGTATATGCCCATTGTTTACCCACGTAGCACTCTCTCTACTGTATAATCGATTATGTGATTTTGTTAAATCTGCAGGTTCCTATAGGAGGATGCTACCGTTTGATTGATATCCCAATGAGCAATTGCATTAACAGTGGTATCAGAAAAATATTCATCTTAACGCAGTTTAATTCCTTTTCCCTCAATCGCCACCTTTCCCGGACATACAACTTTGATAATGGCGTTAGTTTTGGTGATGGATTTGTGGAGGTATAATTTTTTTCTGATTTATTATTTTGGATTCCTGATGACTTAACTCAAGAAATGACTGAACTTAATATGAAAAAAATTTGGTAACACATATAGGTCCTCGCGGCAACTCAAACTCCAGGTGAAGCTGGAAAGAGGTGGTTCCAGGGGACTGCTGATGCTGTTAGGCAATTCATATGGGTCTTTGAGGCGAGTGCTTAGGGTTTTGGCAATTACTTGTGCAAAGTTGTTTGGAGTTTTTCTTGAAGTTGAATGTTGGTTTCAAATTATTTCCGCAGGATGCCAAGAACAAGAATGTGGAGAATATCTTGATTTTGTCTGGTGACCACCTGTACCGGATGAATTACATGAATTTTGTGCAGGTACTTTGAAGATTTCATCGTAAACTCCTTCATCTAATATGTTTGTGAGTTTAAACTGACCAGTTGTGGCTTGATTGCAGAAGCATATTGATACAAATGCCGATATCACAGTTTCATGTGTCCCAATGGATGACAGGTTCTTATTGTGGTTAAATATATTGCATTAAAAGATTTAAGAGCATATAGAGCTCAGTTCTCCTTGACATTCTACTTATGGTTGGGAAGAACCAAATTTTTGTGATTATATTGTTTCTTACGTCCGTTTTCTGTTGCACTAAATTTAGAGCTACTGATGAGTTTTGCAACTAACCCTTTCTGGTTTTTGTTGCTGCAGTCGTGCATCGGATTATGGACTGATGAAGATTGACAGAACTGGACGGATCATCCAATTTGCCGAAAAACCGAAGGGCAATGAGCTGAAAGCAATGGTATCATTAATGCAATAAACACTTTCTATTATTTGACATGACTGCTTTGGCTGTTTCCTTAGCAGACATCATCTCTGCACATCATGTAATGCGTCAACTAGTTACTAATCTTATCTGGATTCTTGTCTCCTGCACAAACCTCTGCCCACAGCAAGTCGACACTACTCTTCTTGGGCTATCAAAGCAAGATGCTGTGAACTTGCCATACATTGCCTCAATGGGCGTCTATGTATTTAAAACCGACGTGTTACTAAAGCTTCTGAGATGGAGCTACCCCTCATGCAATGATTTTGGCTCTGAAATAATTCCGTCAGCTGTTGCAGAGCATAATGTCCAGGTCAGGACGTTTTCTTTAACATAGACTAAGCTGCGGGCTTTCTCTCTGTTTCTCTCTGTTTCTCTCTCTCTCCTTCATTAGAGATGTGTGTTTATATGTAACTTGTACTTGCAAGCTACCTTAACAGAAATGCTGACTTATCTGGACTCTCCTTCACTAGAGATGTGTGTTTATATGTAACTTGTACTTGCAAGCTACCTTAACAGAAATGCTGACTTATCTGGATGCATTGATTTGTCAGGCATATCTGTTTAATGACTACTGGGAGGACATTGGAACAATCAAGTCATTCTTTGACGCTAATTTGGCCCTAACAGAGCAGGTGCGTGTGTGGTATTGCATCTTCTGCTTGATAACTCAAAGTTGGAGATGTCAATGTGATCTGCTAATTCAGTCATCACCTTCTATAGTCGTTAATCACTTGATATGCTGGCTTAACCTTAGGGCTGGAAAAATACTTACTCTTTAGATCTTTTTGGCTACAATTTCTATGTCAATCTGGGGCCTTATCTCAATCACGTTCTCAGAAAAATCATAGAAGCTTCAAGTTCAAACTTTAGCTGTCATAAAGCGATACTGTTTGTCCTTTGAGGAGACAGTGGCTTTTCTAATAGTGGGTTAATTTCCTGTAATGCAGCCTCCAAAGTTCGAATTTTATGATCCGCAAACACCTTTCTACACGTCTCCAAGATTCTTACCCCCCAGTAAAGCTGATAAATGCAGGGTAAGCTTGTCAACACGGTAAGTCTCTGTTTTTGTTATGGTCTAAACTCTGTCTCTTATCTGAACTGTTTCTGCAGATTGTAGATGCAATAATCTCTCACGGTTGCTTCTTGCAAGAATGTAGCATTGAACACTCCATTGTTGGTGTGCGCTCGCGTCTAGACTATGGTGTTGAGTTTAAGGTGTGCTGCTTTCGTATACATTCTTTGACCTTTTGAAGATCGTAATGGTGATTGCTTGAGAAAATTAATTTTCAGATTCTTGGATGATTTGGTTGGAATGTTGACATATTCAGCTTTCAACTTTTTGGGTTAATAGATCCCATCAGAACATTTTGAGGTGGTGGACCAGATTTGACAGGGGCAAATGATGCCATTCAATTTGTTCATATAACTCTGGTGTACAGTGATATTTTTGAATTGCTGTATTTTCATCTATTGGTTGTATTTCCTCAAGTTGAAGGTATAGTGGACTTAGAACAAGTCAGGATGCTTCTAATACAAGTCTTTTGATTACTTGATGGTCGTTTTACGTGTCCTTTTTTATAGACACTAATTTCCTTTGTCAAGCTAATGTACTAAGCAAGTCATCAGTATAGACATTCCAAATTTGCCAAAAGTTCATAATACTGGGGTTAGTTTGTGTGCCAATTTCTGTAGCAATAGCAACATACTTTAATGGGTGTTGGTTTTTGGGACACGTTTGAATTTGCAGGATACCATGATGATGGGTGCAGATTACTATCAGACTGAAGCTGAAATCGCATCTCTTCTGGCACAAGGGAAGGTTCCTATTGGGGTCGGACAAAATACTAAAATCAGGTAATTTTTCATTCTTTGAATAGGCATGTCTACAGGAAATTCTGAATTGACGACTTGTTAATAGAATAGTTCACAATCCTTCCACTGACAAATTCCCTTGCTTTTCCTTTCTCAAGGAACTGCATAATTGACAAGAATGCCCGGATAGGGAAAAATGTGGTTATTCACAACACCGATGTAAGTATTGCCTTTTGCAATCCAGATACTTCAATTCCATCCGGATTTATGACTGGATGTGATCCTTCCATTTACAGGGTGTTCAAGAAGCAGATAGACCAGAAGAAGGATTCTACATCAGGTCAGGGATAACAGTCATACTGAAAAACGCAACAATCAAAGATGGAACCGTCGTTTGAGAAGAAAACAAGAAAAAAGAAGGCCGGCGGAGTCTCTGACGTCATAGCACTTGTGATTCAGAAGAAAGCTGGCTAAATCCATACACAACCTTGCTGTTTTCATGGCTTTTCTGTGTCCAGAGAAACTAGATGCTGTGCTGCTCGGTTGTGAAGTAGGTCTCAGTTATGTGACTAAGCTAGTGAGAGGCATATAACCTGAGTTAGCTAGTGGGATGCATATTCTGTATAAGAGAAGATAGTATACGCTTGAGGGGTGTGCCATCCTGTGGGAGGATGTACTGAGCTGTACATATTAAGAGTAGAGAGAATTAGACCACGTGAATATGAGACGGTTATGGTACCCGGCATAAATGCTACTCCCTCTCTCTCCCTTAGTCCTTATTTTTCTCATGCCTAACATGCTGGTGCTCGCGCGCCATTTACGCTGCCGAAATAAGCAGATTTGGTAAGACGAATTGACAGTTTTCTGTCCCATTCGTTGTCAGTATGTTATACTGTTCGTTTCAGTCTCTTTGTTCTGCCTTTCGTTTATTAATCGATGAGCTTTTAGGGTCTCCTCTTCCCAGGTCTCCGCCTGCAAAACTACCCTCCATGGAATCGTCTAAGTTACTGCTAATCTAATCTTTTTTAAACCTTTAAGCATGAGTAGATTGCACAAACTGAACGTCCCGAGCTCAAGACGTGGAGATGCCTAGCTATCTGTGAAAGCTGCAAGTCGGGTTATGACAGTTTCTTAGTTTGGTGACTTGTTTCAGCGCGGGAAGAATGCTTCCGCATTTTCGTTTTTGGTCGAAGAGGGAAGGGCACCCCAGCACATGAAGACTATGGAACGCGTGTCAATGTTGCGATGGAGATCTGATCTCGCGACATTCCACGTGTCCATATGGACAGAGGAAGAGGCCTTGGAGTTCAGACGACAAGCGTCCAATCTCCAGTTGCCAACTCGGGACATATGCAGAAACATTTTTTGCACTGATGGATTGACGTGGACCTGGACCGAACGAACTGGTGAGTACACAATAAGACGAAACCAAGAAACAAGATGTGAAGCGAGGGTTGGACAGCGGCAACAAGGACGTTCTTGGATTATCAGGCGGGGGAATGAGGGGCGTAGGTGATCTTTAGGGCCATCGCGTGAAGACCAAACCCACAATTTGGCAAGCACGTTTGGCTCTAATTCCAACCCGAGAGAGAGAGAGAGAGAGAGAGAGAGAGAGAGAGAGGGTTTTCTTGATTGGAGAAGGTCAGAAAGTTAGGTTGGTTGGTGAAGTTTCTTGATCTTGAGGGGGCTGGCCGTTGGGTTTTGTATTGTTTGTACAGGGAATCCGTCGCCCCAAGAACCGCAATTCCTTTCGTCGTCGCCAGGTCTAAAATTCAAGTCACTGCATTTTGTTCCCTACTCCATAGTCATCTTCTTCAGGAGCTCCACTTTGAGATTAGGAATTCAGGCTGGTTGGTGAACATTTTCCTAATTTTGAAGGGAGCCTGTTAGGTTTCTGCCCTTTTGTGTTAGCTACCCAAAATTATGTTGAATTTTTTTTATTTTTTTTACCTATATTATTCATAATCGCTAGCCGCCGTTGCTGCTCGAGGCCTTTATTCAAATCACCACATTTTACTTTGCCCACGCATGAGTTTGGATTGTTTTGCATTGAGCGCAAAAAAAGGGACAAGTACACCATGCTCGGTGGGGACTATCGGGATATTTTACTAAAGTACATCACTGGCGCTACAAGAAAATCTGTAAACCCGACACTTACAAAGAAAGAAGGAAACTTAGAAAATTGCAAAAATTATCTATTTTGTCCGTTCGTTTCGCGAAAAACGACTTTCGAAAAAATATTTTCCGGATTTTTCGGTGTTCGTTTCATGGAAAATAAACTAGTTAAGAAAAATATTTTCTATCATTGGAAAAAACAACTTTTAAAATGAGGAAAACGTTTTCCACTTTTGAAAAGTGAAAAACGTTTTCATGACTTCTTCCCTCTTACTTTTTTTATTAATATATTTTCATTTTATTTTTATGCTTTCTTTTTTTAAATCGAATTTTTAATTTCTTTTCTTTTCTTTTTTTCTTTCCTATTCATTTTCTTCTTTAGCCCGACCGGCCACGGCGGCATCCGGCGACGGGCCGGCGGCCGGCGACCGGCCACAAGCTAGCGGCGGCGACCTCGCCGCCTCGCCCCAGCCGGCGAGGCTCGCCTAGCCCGATCCGGCGGCCGAGATCGAGCCTCGCCGGATCGGGCGAGGCGGAGCTCTCGCCGCACAGGCGGAGCTCGCGGCTCGCCGGATTCGACGAGCCGGGCGGGGCTCGGGCCTCGTCCGAGCTCGCCGCGAGCTCGTCGGCCCGGTGGCGGAGCTCGGGCTCCCGATCCGGCGAGCCCGAGCTCCACCGCCGGGGCATCCGGCGAGCTCGCGGCTCGCCGAGCTCTGGCGAAGCTCGCGATGAGCTCGGGCGAGATCGGCCGAGCCTCGAGCTCGCCGGATCGGCCACGGGCGGCAAAGGCCATCGTCGGGCGGGGAAGGAGGCGGCGACGGCGAGAAGGAGGAGGAGGAAGGAGGCGGCGGCGGAGGAAGGGGGAAGGAGAAAAAAAAAATCGATTTTTTAAAAATATAAATAATTAAAAATTCATTTTTTAAAAAATATAAAAAAATAAAATTAATTTTTTGGTCAATTAAAAATATTAAAATTCAATTTTTGATAATTTTTCCAAACAATTAAATGAGCTAACGAACGGTGGAAAATATTTTCCACTCAAATTTTAAGTTACGAACACCTGGAAAATAGAGTTATTTTTCTGGAAAATGACTTCCAAGAAAATGTTTTCCGAAAACATGATATTTTTCGTGAAACGAACGGACTCTTAGTGCTTTCCTCCCTCTTTTTCCTTTGAAGTGTTTCTACCATGGGAAATCCCAGGGACCATCCTTTATGAGGGTTCCAAATTAGTGTGGCTATTGGTAAGTTTCTAATATTGAAAGTGAATGAACTCTAGAGATATGGGTATTGTTAACAAATGTTTCAAGAGCATTTGTTAAGCATGCTCAACCTTTAAGGTATTGATTGTGCATAACACAATAACAATCAGCACACTAAAAACTGTAAAATTTCATTAATTAGTTATTTACCAAGTGTCTTCTTAATAAAATCCCGATAATATTGTCAGAGTTCGTGACCATGATCCCTTTTCCACCGGCGGCTAATCTACTAATTAATTTGCTCTGTATTTTTGTATACATATAAATTCTTCTCTTGAAAGCCTTCATGGATTCAAATGAAGGGGCTCAAAGACTTTAAATTTTTGTTGTTTACACATATCATAAGACAAATTTGCACGTCACATATGGTAATTTTTTTGTTGTTTAATCACTTAACATATGTTTTGTACATACTCTTTCAATAAAATCCAATCAAAATTACGCAAGACTCAATATTCCCATGTATTACCTCCATCTATGGCCCCTCATCGTTTATTTTCTTCTGCAAAACATGTTCAAATTCAATTATCAAAGTTTGTCGAGCAAAGCATCAGTAAGATTGCATCATGAAATCGATCCAAATAACATGGCAGATTCTCTCACTCCATTCAAAATTATCCAATACCTCAATCTTGTCCGACTGATTTTAGTACTAACCTTGACATTACCCCCCAATGTATTGTCTCACAAGATGTGCTAAAGAGTGTCAATTTTGCTAACTAGAAACTTCAATTTTATATCAAGCAATTCTTTTGTCTATATCAAATGGAAAAGTTAAGGTTTTGGGAGTGGGTGGGGCAGCGAGGTGCCAACGACCACGCACGTGCCATAGCTGTCAGGTGGGGAGGGTTTGAGCGGTAGATGATCGGGTTTTTTATATCCTCCGCTTTAATTGAGTCACATACCATATTATAAGCCCATGCAAATTCCACACACACTCCACCAGCCAAAAGCCATCACCTTGCAAGATCAGAAAGCCGACGAAAGAAAAGCCAACTTCTCACCTTCAATCAAAGAAGGACAAGGAGAAGAACCAGCGGCAGCTATGGGATCGGAATCGCAAGTCGTGTGCGTCACCGGCGCCGCCGGGTTCATCGGCTCGTGGCTCGTCATGAGGCTGCTCGAGCGCGGCTACACCGTCCGCGCCACCGTCCGTGACCCCAGTTAGTCTCTTCGATCGTCCTTAGATTTATCCTCGTGCTGCTGCACGATCGATATATCCCAATTTGCCGGATTGAGCATAAGCCGATGATGTCTGGAGAGGTGAAGTGTTCTTTTTCACTGCGTTCGATGGTCTTGACTTTCGTGTGCCTTTGGTGTTGACACAGACAACATGAAGAAGGTGAAGCATCTGCTGGACCTGCCCCAAGCGAAAACGCACCTGACGCTCTGGAAGGCCGACCTCAACGAAGCAGGAAGCTTCGACGAGGCCATCAATGGCTGCACCGGCGTCTTTCATGTGGCCACTCCCATGGACTTCGAGTCCAAGGACCCCGAGGTTCGTAACTTCGCTCCTACTCCGTGGACGCTCATTTATACAAATTGCATGCGCGCGTGTGCTCGAGCTTCCCTTCTCATGTTTCTTCATAAGCTTGTGAGCTGCAGCCGCCTGCAGCGCGTTAGAGTAGAGGAAGGGGGAGGGGGAGGGGGTCAAAATGGCAAGAACAGGAAGATTGAACATTTCTTTTTCTTAATTTTGTAAATCTGATTGTCTTGTTTCCTTGCTTACTTAGTGTTTATTGAGAGTTTTACTGGATTAGAGGCAGTTCTTGTCAAGTAAGTCTAATTCGTATAGACTGGCTCCAGTTGAATGTCAGATGATGCAATGCAATTAAATAAAAAAACTGAGGGGTACCTTGGGGACTTCCTAATTTCTCTTTTCCCAGAATGAAGTGATAAAACCGACGGTGGAGGGAGTTCTGAGCATCATGAGAGCATGCGCCAAGGCCAAGACGGTCCGGCGGCTCGTGTTCACCTCCTCGGCTGGGACCCTCGACGTCCAAGAGCACCGGAAGCCCGTCTACCACGAGGACGACTGGAGCGACATGGACTTCGTGCTCGCCACGAAAATGACCGGATGGGTCGGTAAAACCGCGCGCGTCGCCTTTTTCCCTTCGATTCCTGATCTCTGTCTTCTGCTCTTTCCTGTGAACACTGTTTTCCTAAGTTTCGTCAATCATGAATGGATTTTCGTGCTGGTCACGCAGATGTATTTCGTGTCCAAGACACTGGCAGAGAAAGCAGCTTGGAAATTTGCGGAAGAGAACAACATTGACCTCATCAGCATCATTCCAAGTCTGGTTGTGGGACCCTTTATCATGTCCTCAATGCCACCTAGTCTTATCACTGGCCTCTCACCAATCACAAGTAGGGTCCCTTTTTCTGTTCTGTCACTCATTGCTTGCTGAATTAGTACAACTCTCATGTTATCATCAAACTCAAGACTTATCCAAACACTGGCGGGACACAATTTGTAAATTGATAAGAAAAAAAAAAGGAAGATATCAGCTTACAAATTCAAACTCTGAGGTAAGGTGAAAGGAAATTTCCTATGCGGTTGTGAATTGCCTAAGATGCCCATGTGTTAGATTGAATGGGCTCTAGCATGGCCCAATGCAATGAGATGTTCTGGTCTTTACTTTTGGGCCAAGGCCAGCCTAAGTGAGAGTCTGGCGGGTTTACAGCCCAAGATTCACCTCATACCCATTGCAGCTTTCATGGTGTGAAACAGCATCCATTATACACATCAGACCAATCTTTCCTCTTTGATCATTTTGCACGATGTTTCACTTCTGACCCAGGAAATGAAGCTCATTACTCCATCATGAAGCATGGTCACTTCGTCCACACCGACGATCTCTGCGAATCCCACATCTTCTTGTTCGAGCACCCGGAAGCCAAGGGACGGTACATCAGCTCCTCCCACGATGCCTCCATCCTCGAGGTCGCAAATTTGCTCAGGAAGAAATACCCAGAATATGATATTCCCACGGAGTACGTCATTTCATTCGTGTATAGGAGTAGTCCCGGATAGAGAATTGGGCATCGGATCATATTAATGATGGTAGTGATTTTGCAGGTTCGAGGGAGTGGATGAGAATATGCAGGAAGTCACTTTCTCTACCAAGAAGCTGTTGGACTTGGGGTTTCAGTACAAGTACACCTTAGAGGACATATTCGTGGGAGCCGTGGAGACATGCAGAGAGAAAGGACTGCTTCCTCTTTCGCACGAGAAGCACGTGAAGGGCCCATGCTGAGACATACCTCCGTCTGCGGCGCTGCACTCTTTTCATTTTTCCTTGTCTGTCGTCTCGCATAATGCGCAATCGATTGATGAACTGGAATTATCCCTGCTTTAATTCGATGTACCATTCACTCATTTATCATGAGTCAAAAGTTATAGAGGAGAGAATGCTCCTTGTACTGCAGATTTCACTACACATGGTGATAACGAATAAAGAAGGCCTGTTTTTATCAAAAGTTATCATCAATGGTATCTCACTGATGGCTCGGGCCCCCCGGAAGGATTGAATACCCGGATCGAATCAGAGTTCACGCCGCCCGCCCGGAACAAATAGGAGGCGTATGCTAATATTACACATTGAATTTCTAGTAGTAGATCCATAATCAAAAAAGTGTTTGTGATTGTTTCTTGATTGCCCGTTCTGGTGTGCAAGTCTTGCTTTCACACGTAACCCTTCTTTTAAGAAATCTTAGTGAACCCTTGGGCCATTAAGAGAGTCATCTTATAGTCTGAGTCAGGGGAGGAAGTCAATGAATATTGTTTAGATATCCCCGCCCAGTCAAAGCAAGGAGCTCTTTTCGCAGCAATTGAGTGAGTGGTTAAGATTAGTTTTATTTAGTATTGCGTTAAGAGATGAGATTAAGTTTAATTGTGGAAGAAATGCAGAGGCTGCATGAAACTTTATGCTTGCTTAGCCATGAATCGTTGGAGAGGTGGCTCACTAGTTGATGCTTATGATTATCACATGGTGTATGAATGTCATCTTGGAGTGCTTGAAGGATTTTTGTCAAAGATCAGGCCAGATCGTCTAAAACCAAACTTTTCTACTCAAAAATACTTCTCTAGGACTGAAACACATTTTAAAGCGATATCTCTAGCTTTGCAATATGTTTAGATCTAGGCAAATATCTAGGTGTGCCTTTGATTCGTGGAAGAATATCTTCAAGCCTTTTTCAACCGTTATTTAAGAAGACAACAAACAGACTTAGTGGATGGAAGTCGGATAGCTTGTCAATGGTAGGCCGCGTAACGTTAGCTCAATCTGCAGTTATGTCTATACCTACCTATCAAGTGCAATGTTGTACTTGTCAATTGATTGAAAAAAGGCTGTCGTGCTTTCATTCAGGGAAATACCAGAGATAAGCATCGCATGCACCTTTTGAATTAGAAGACTGTTTGTAAGCCTAAAAAATGTAGTGATCTTAGACCCCTTGAAGTTTAGTACGAAGGTTTCTTGATGAAACTAGCATGGGGCTTCAAGACGTAACCCCGCTCTTTATGGTCATAGGCTAAGAAGACCGACACTCTTCGGGGACCCTTCGTATCGTGTTCGACACTCCAACACGCGGTCAACTATCTCCGACACACTCGACACGCGAGTCGGAAATTCCGACATGCACAGGTTATTTTACAAATTTCCAATACTTCTAGGGTCTAAATATAAATATATGAAAATAATAATAATAATAATAATAATAATAATAATAATAATAATAATAATAATAATAATAATAAAAGCTAAAATAAATTTCCAATACTTCTGGACTCTTCTCAGTCGCATGCACCTGAGGCACCTCTCGTTCTCTTCTTTCGCCGTGAGTCTCTTGCCGGTGTTGCTTCGTCGACCGTGCGGCCCACCCCACCAGTCGCCATAGCCCCCCGCGCCTCAGCCCCACCCGTCGCCACAACCGCCTCTAACCCCACCTTTGTCTCTCGAAAGCATCGGGCCGTCGCCCCGACTGAGTGACTAGCGCCTTTGCCTCTCACAGGCGTTGCCGCGTTGCTTCTCTTCGTCTCGCGATTTCATCTTTTTGCTCATCTCAGGTTAGCAAATTGTGTTATTCCGTTTTCTTTTTCGACTTAGCATCTTGGATTTCTTTATAATGCGATTTGGGATTTTTTTTGCAAACCCTACAGTTAGTTCAGGGAAAGGGGGATTTGGGTCGTTTAATTGATGGATGATGATGAGGGTGAGATGATGTACATGACGGCCAAGTTCGAGAGGATCGTGGGGTCAAGAGACTGCGAGGCCTTCTACATGATGAATCCATATTGCAATTGAGCTCCCAAGCTCAGTGTCTATCTGCTCAGGGTTTGAAGAGCAAGATGAATGCCATGGATGCTGCTCTCTTTGTCTCTCTGAGCTCAGTCCTTGGAGAGACTTTTTCTTTTGGGCCTTTTGGGTTTTGGTGCAAGAAGGATGCTAATGGTCATCTTGTTTAGCTGATCTTCAAATCGAGGCCTAGTTTAGTTCCTGTCTTTCCTCTGTTCTTTTGTCTCTGTTTCTTTCCTCTGTTCTATTGTCTCTATTTGTTATGTTCTTTGCTTTCTTGGGAGGTAGGGAAATGGTATACGAGAGGGGGTATAATGTGGTTTTTCTCTTTGGGGTTGGTGGGCAGTGGGGATCAGGTGATAAGGTGAAGTTGTATATGTATAGTTTCTAATGAGTAATCATTAATGACGAGGAGGAGGGTTTATGCAATCAATGATTGTTGTTCGCATTATTCATTCATGTCCTTCATCTCGCTTTGCCTGAATTAACTCTTGAGTAGAACCTTGTCTCGACTTTACATGAATTTTCTTGTTTGCTCTTTTCTTCAACACCGACCCTAAATTTTCATGCCCTATCTGGTCCTCATCTTCACTGCTAAGGAGAAAGAAGATCATGTCTAAAGCTTCTACATATTGTCATCTAGTGAAATTTGTACTGACTGCTTTATGTGGACTGATGAACCATTTTGTTTGTTAAGATTAGTGACTTGAGTTGCTCAATGTCTGGGAGCTGAAATCCGAGAGATGGATTTTTGTGGTTTGGTGCATGATTGTTATTGCTCTAGGATGGATAATGTGGATGAATGACTTTTTGTTATATTTGATGATGGAATGTTGATTGTTTATTTTCTTATTGTTAAATTTTAAATTTAATAGTGGAATGTGGATTACTTTTTTTTTTTCCTCCAAGTTTTATGTATTATTACAATGAAATGTAGTTGAATTTGTTAAATTAAAATAATGAATGATATTAACATATGTAGGATTAATGTTTTTAGTATAGATTAATTCTAGACTCTTTTATTATTATTATTTAGTTATCTATGCATTTATATATAAAAATATTTATTTAATATATAACGTGTCGGAACGTGTTGGAATTCTCTACTTTTTGAGAAATGACGTATCGGCATGTCGTGTTGTGTTGCGTGTCGCTTATCCGTGTCGATGCTACATAGATTGTAATCCCTTACCATTTTATTTGTAATATTTCTCCGAAGCATGTTTATCCCCATTGCCTACTCATTTGATGTATCATCTACAATGTCCAAATGGGTACTCCAAATCTCCATATAGGGAAAAGTTTTTGTCCATCCTATATTGGTCATGAACATAATTATGAAGAGCACAATATGCAATTACAATAATGCTTGCTTTTTAATTGTAAATGGAGGCATGTGTCTCAAAATGGTGAAGCGATTCTTTCATGCCCCAAATGACCTCTCAATGACATTCCTTAAAGAAGAATGTCTATAGTTGAATAATTCTCTTACTATTATTGGCCGTCTTCCATTCCCCATATAATCTTTTAGATGATATCGTTCACCTTTAAATAGAGTTAAAAATCCCAAGAGTGCTACATAACCAGAATCTATCACATAATATTTGCCTATCATGTATATATATAAATTAGTTATGATATGCAACCATGATACAATCATAAAATGAATTTCTCCTTATAAACAAATCAAATACTTGGTGGCGATCGAGGAAATTGCAATTGAGGAGTCTCAAGTGCTGCCGAAAGCACTCGACAATCGTTGGCAGATCCTTCCCACCCAGAATACACAAAAGTAAATTTCATATCAAACGAACAAATACATAACACGTTCTGAGTGATATTTTCTTTTCTGCCTCTAAATGGGATTTGTTGAGACGTGGGGACGGTAGCATTCAACCTTGTGAATTTATTTCGAAAAAAAAAATCATGTGAATTTATGAAAATTCAAAGATTATCAACTACATGTATTTGATGATGTAAAATTGATATGAAAATTATACCTTGAAGTAGCATTCGTTATTAGGATTCATAAGAATTTCCGGTGGAACAACATCAAAGGATGGTGGTTTGATAACCTCTTTTACAAGTTTGAGAACTACTTTCAACACTAAATTAAAATACTTGCTGATTGTTTCTCCTGAACATTGGAATCTCTCACATAAATCTCTAGTTGAGTTATTATGACCAACCAAAGATAAGAAGATCCCAACTTGTTCATCTATCCTAACATACCGACTATATTTTAACCAACCTCTTACCCTTATCAAATCACATAGGTTCAGAAAAACATGTCTCTTCATCCTGAAGGCTTCATATATTATATCTAAATGTCCAAATAATCTCTCTTATCCATTCAAGTCCCGATAGTATACTGTCCCTAATAGGTTCTTTCGTATGCACGGATATGTCCATCGCAACAATGCATAATCATGCTATCAATATGTCAAGATTATCGTCATCCAAGAATTGGTCAACTGGTTCAACCTGCTCATTAGACATACTATCTAATCCCTCTTCCATAGTACCTATATCATCACACAAATACAATAACATCAATAAAGATAAAGAATCCAATAACAATCAACAGTATAAGTTGTAAAATAAAAGCAAATCAAATAAAAAAATCTCAAACAATCAATTGTATCCATACAACCACACAAAAGAGTTTCAACAATTAAATCACACAATCAAGTGAAACCACATGTAATCCACAAAACATATCTCAACATCTACTAAAGACATTAAAGAAGTCCATGTCTCCTTTCAGCTGGGGATATGATGAAAGCTTCTCTCCATGTGGCACTAATACATGCTCGTTCCACTGCTTTGTTGTAAAAATCTTGCTCCAACTCATTCATGCTAACAAGGACATCAATCACAGATGATATAAACAAGGGGTCTATAGGTGGTGGTGTGACTTGTGAGGTGGCAGAACCGCTCCCAGATTGACTTGACCTAGCTTTGAGCATGACCATATAAGCTACTCTTCCTTCTCCTCTTGACATTTGGAGTCCCACTCAACTTATACTTGTTATGAATAGGAGTTGAAGTATAGTCGGATGTAAAAACTTCATCATCAATGTGATGTTCACTTAAGTCCGAATCATTGGCCGCATCGCCACCACCATTGTCACCTACCTCTGACACCGTCAAATCATTGGCATTTCCTATGGCATGCTCTCCAGTAGCATATGTATCACCAAATACAATGCACAAGTCGGAATATTGAGGAATCTATCATTCTTAAATTTTGTCCACCCATTATTGTCCTGCAATTTTCACAATAATAACATATGTCAATAACATAATCAAACCTTCTAAAAGTTACATCTACAATAAAATCAAAATGATCAAAACTTAAAAGATACCTTAATGTGAGAGTCTCAAATACTTGGATTGTTGACAACACTGTTTTATTCACATTATCCCAGCCAAAGCCAAATTGTGAAATGAGCTTCTTAAAACTACCATACTATTT
Organism: Eucalyptus tenuipes; assembly: GCA_014182365.1. Taxonomy (NCBI): domain Eukaryota; kingdom Viridiplantae; phylum Streptophyta; class Magnoliopsida; order Myrtales; family Myrtaceae; genus Eucalyptus; species Eucalyptus tenuipes. Next base: position 12,849,124 of record CM024542.1, on the reverse strand, counting down.
TCTCAGTTCGTTCACCTTATTCTTCAACTGCAATAGATTATATTGGTATCCCGTCTGTTTAATGAATTCAGCTCGTATGTTGTTCCACCCTACTTTGTTAAAAGTAGAAGATGTGCGATTTCCCTTTTTCACCTCCTCTACTAACAAACTTACAAATAAGTTGGTTAAAGGCTTGGTCCATTTTGCATTGAATATCTCTTTCTAGCATGCCATTTAACCTTGACTGGTTGAGCATCATATAAGTTAATAACATAGTCATGTAGGAAGTATAAATAATACACAAACATTTTCATGCCTGTCATTGTAAAAATGCCCTTTTTATGGCATAATAATCACGTCGTATCAAATGAAGATGATTACATATACATGTCTAGCCCGGACGCAACTATTTATATTTTATGTGACGTTAAAACCTAAAAATTTAAGAAATAATTATAGTACATAAACATGTGAGTTAGATATATAAACGTGTATAATGGTATTTGCATGTGTATAAATGCATTGCATTAACACAAACAAGCTCACGTATTTGATTAAAGAAGTCTAAAATTGTTTAAACGGTTGTAGATGACTATCTTGCATGCATCACACCTTTAATTTCCACTTTAAACAAATAGGCCTATCTATGCCACAAACATAATTGAGATTCTACATGCCCGACACATCATTGATGAGCAACGCGACCATCCCAGAAGATGTCAATGTGATCATTTAGGGACACTTAAGTAGTTCTTTGTTATGATCTAAACATGATTTCCTTCCTCATTGGCCTCCAACTTCACTACCAACCTCCAACATTCAAAGAAACCATGACAACTCTGCCGAGTAATGACCAAAATTCCAATGACCACAACCCAGACAATTCAAAGCAAAGAAAAAGAATGAGAAAATCCACCTTGCACATACTTTTCCAATCAACCTAGAAGCTTTACATGAGCATTGATTAAAAAGCGAAGCAATAGACAGAGAAGCAGCAAGCAAAAGTAGCGAACAAAGAACACTAAGAAAAGAGATACCGGATTTTGGAGATACGCAAGGTCGACTATGCACCAATGTCAATAGAATTGCGCAATTAGTAAAATAGGAGGTTAGGCGAGCCATTATCAAACGCAAGAAAACAAAAAATCAGAGAAACAACGCAATTTGCCCTCGCTCAAGGGAGCCCTTGCCCAAAGCGAGGATCGAGGATGGCAGCAAGGGCGTTTATCGATCTAAGCGAGGGCTAACTCAAGTGAGCGAGGGTTGAGGATGACGGTGGAGAGCGAGCCCTTAAGGCTTGAGGAATATGGGGAGGGCGTCCGCCAATCTAGGTAAGGGCACTCGTCGTCATCCGTCGTCTAGGTGACGACTCATGCAAGTGACCCCTTGCCCAGATCGACCCTCGCCATCGTCCGTCGTCCGAGCTAACATCAGAACACGCAAGAAGAAGGTAGACACTTTCAAACGTTTTTAGGGTTCATGTCTAGTGTGTAAACTAAAGGATGAACAGTTATGCTCCATTATTTCAGAGCTCAATTTTCTTCGATGACTTGCAGGAGTGAGCCCTCGTTCGGATACCTGGTCAAGGGCTCTCTCGAAGACGACGGCAAGATGGACGACTGCAAGGGCGTTCGTCGAGGCGACGGCTAGCGAGAGCGAGCCTGGGCTCGAGTCGACGGTCGCCCTCGCCGATTTGGCTAAGGGCTCACTCGCCCGAGTGAGCCCTCGGCCAGATCAACCAGGGCAACCGCCAACTCGAGCCCGGGCACGCTCCACCAGCCGTCGCAAACGACGAACAACGGCGATGGTGAGCGAGCCATCTTCCAGATTAGCCAATGACCTCCCATATGCACGACGGCGACCACCCCATAGTTGCGAGTGAAGGGAACTCACCTTGAACAAGCCACTTCAATCGATGAAGAAGCACCGGTCACTGTTCTTGAGGAGAGAATGAACGAGAGAATAAGTTTTGGTGATGTGCAGAAGAGTGAGTTTTGTGATGTGCAAAAGAAAAAAGAATGGATTTGAGCAGAGGAGAGAACGTAGGGTTGTGAGATTTGTTTTACTTTTGATTCTTTTTTTTTTGTCGGAAACAAGAATCAACTTGTTTTTTTTTTATTCTTGATTCTACTCCAAATCTGTTCTCGAGAACAAAAATTTTACCAAACGCGATTCTATTCCAAATCTACTATTTGGAACAAAAAAATAGAAATTAGCACTATTTGGCCGGTTACTTACAGACCCTTAATATTCCTCACCTCAATCTTTGGAAACAGCCACACATTTGGAAAGAATGGCTCAGAACTTTTCTACTCATAATTATTTCAGAGCATAAATTACAGGTTAGTTTGCTCACAATAGAAAAAAAAAAAAAACAAGGAATAGCATTTTCAGGGTACACACAGGTCTCATCTTTCTTCGGCGCTGCTGAACTTGTTCCACGCTTCCTGGAATAACATAATCAACAATAAAAACATCCTCGTTACGAAGTGTGAAACTAAAATCAGGATTTTGCTTTCAAGTGAAGGTGGTTAGTTGTCGCAATGAAAGATGAAAGTTTATCTCAACTATTGTGATGGAAGTGATGAAAGCTCAAGATTATAATGGCAACAGACCTTTAAGAGATCGAAAACCTTTTCGCAGATGTACTTCTGCTGCAAGCTAGCACCTCGCTGCTGCAATTTGTCTGGATGGACACAAAGGGTGGCTTTCCGGTATGCTTTCTTCACAGCAGCCGTAGTTACAATTTCTGTCAAGGTAACAGGCTGCCAACCGCTATCAGGCCCTAATATCTGCAATTAAGGATAAAAGATCATTGAGATGTGCGGCTGTCTTAATGAACTGTCTAAACTGAACATCTCCATCTGTTTCTCGCTAAGAAGCCAAAGGTACATTCAGCATAAGAAGTGAATTCGCAAGTGGCTTCTCGACGATAGTAACGAAAAATGATGTAAAGAGGGATCTTGAATACTGACATAAATAGGGTGGAACCTCTTGAGAGGTAAAAGTCAAAGTTGCGCTATATAATAATGGCAACACACTGATAGGATTCTTTTTATGCTAGTTTACCTTCAAGAAAAGTTATTGGTCTACAACATCAGATCTAAAGCAAAGCCATCAACCGAGGGTATCTAGGCACCCCCTTCGTTTTAAGCAAGTAAATTTTTTAATAAGTCGAGCAAGTTTTATCTATCAAATGAAGTGTAGAGAGAGAGAGAGAGAGAGAGAGGGAGGGAGAAGAAATTAGCCCGTACATATTGTAGCGTTGACAGCAGAGCACGCAAGTTTCCTAGCTTCCCACTAGACCACCTTTTAATATCAGCATCAAGAGATTCCGCCAACCTCTGCGGTCGAAGCCAAAGAAAATAAGCCAATTTTTTTTTGCACTGCAAATATCTCTGCCCTCTTGGCTAAAGGAGCGAAAAATTATCAAACTAAGTCACAAAAACTTACATTTCTTTCCACTTGCTCTCTCTGAGCAAGAAGATCGCGCTTGTTCTTCTCTGCAAGAGCCTTTGCCTGAGAGGAGAGAGCACAATATTAAGCTCATCACATGTCAGAAAAATCTATTTATTTTAAAGCGTAAAGAAAAGCAGGAGCCATACCGCACGTTCTGCTGTTCTTTGATACCTCTCCAATCTAGCTTTACGCCTCTGAGCTGATTCATTATTTGTCCCTTCAGATTTCTCAACTGAACCAGCAGCTTCATGAGACAAGGGATAGTGCTTAGAGTTACTAATCAGGACTCCGAACAATTCTTTTTGAAAGGTAACGTATAAAAAAGCATGAAAGCGTTTCGTCTAGTGAAACATCAACTAAGGGGGTGAATGATAACCATTCTATTCCAAAAATAGGTTTTGGAAGAGAAATAGATTTTTCTATTTCTATTTCTAGAAGAGTTTCTAAGCAAAAATAACCGTTTGATAACGATACAAAATTTCTACTCTAAAAATAGAAATTCGTTTGATAAGGACACAATTTTTTTTCTTTTCAGACGGCGGTGCCGGCGGCCGGCGGGGGTAGCAGCGGGCGGTGACCGACAGACGGTAGTCGACGGCGACGGATGAAGGACCGGCTGACGAACGATGAGAAGAATTTTTATTTCTCATTTTTGTTCCAGAAATAGAAAAGTAGAAAATTTTTACTTCTGATTTCTATTCCAAACCTATTTCTGGAACAAGAATCTATTTCAGAAATAGAAAAATTGATTAGGTTTATCAAACGGATTTCTATTTCAAAAACAGGTCTGGAATAGAAAAATTATTTCTGGAATAGAAATAGGCAGTTGTCATGCACCCCCTAAGAGTTACTAGGATTCACCCATTTCCTTTGCTTGCTTGGCCACATATTGTAAAACATACAGTGAACTGCATACGTGCAGATGCACGTGAGCAGGTGTCATCAAAGGTAGTGAAATTCTTTAAGACATACCATTAGTATCTGAAGACTTTGGATGTCTTGAATCACTGGAAGGGCACGAGCCTCTATGTTGTGGATCCTACAAAGATAGTAAGATGAGCTCCTCCACCATGTGTCATATCCCACAAAGAAGAGAACAGAGATCATTAATGGAAAATACTTACATGTGACGATCTCTGTCCGAGTTTGCGATCTTTGCCAGCCCCAGACAACTTTTCAGCCAATGCCTTTTCAAGGGCACGCTCCCGTGCTTCTGCAGTTGCTCTTTCTACAGCAGCACGTTCAGCTTTAAGTCTGGCCTCTACAGAAATTTTTTCACTTAATTTACCATTTGTTTCAGTAGAAGCCTTCCCTGTCTTCTCCCGAGCTTGGCCCATTACTCGCTGTCGGGCTTCAATGGTTGCTTTTCCCACAGCAGCCTTTTCTGCCCTTTCCCGCGCCTCAGCATAAGCCCTCTCACGTGCTTCCCGGATTGCTCTTTCAACTGCTAATCTTTCCTTTTCACGTGCCCTTTCCCTCTCTTTTGCCTCATCAATTTTCTTAAAGCATTCTTTGTCCAGCCCTATTTCCTTTTGTTGACAATCTTCAGATATCCTCTCTTCCATTTTCAGGGTTGTGTAATGATTCTCCTCGATTTTTACCTCACTTTGACTAGTTTCAATACTTTGATGCGCTTCCCGAGTTCTCTCTTTCCGCTTGCAGGTACCATTAATCTGCTCAGGTTGGATAGTCATTTCATCATCAAAACTTCCACCTTTATCAGAAGATCCTACATCACTATTCACTTCTTCGGATTTGGAGGATTCAGCCTCTTCTTTCCAGTTCAAGGAAATTTCAGCCTCATTCAGATCATCACCGTAGTTGTTCAATTCAGGAGCCAATCCTTGCACAGGCACTTCCAAATTTGGAATCGTATTGGATTCTGGTACGTCTTGTTCATTTTGTTTTTCTGCACTACTCATCCCTGCATCGCTCAAGTTCACATAATTCTCCCTCAAGTTCACGTAATTCTCCCTAAATTCAAGGGTCGCAGTGGCTTCACCTACCTCTGGATTCGTTTCATTGGTTCTCAACATGAAGCAGGTTATATCACTTGCTTCAACTTTACATCTTTTCTCCAAGTCATAATCATCTGTAGAGGATCCTGAGCTGCAGTCATCTTCTTCCTCTCGAACAGAAGAGTTCATTTCCACCATCCTTTCATCCCCTTCATTTTCCTTTTCATCCATCATATGTACATCCATATTTTCAATGGAATCGTTGGGTTCATCACCTTCTTGAGTACTGATAAACTCCTCACACGCCACCCTGCTAGATGTACAAATTGTATTATGATCGCTATTCTGACTTTCATGACTTTCTTCTACTTCATCTTCCACTCCCTTTTCAACGAGTTCCTCCATATTATCAGTCTCTATGCTAATAAAAGCTTCTTGCTGTCCAGCATCAGCATTCATCTGCTTAGTATCCTCGTGTATCTCTCCATTCACGTCTGCTCGTGCAACCTTGGGAATATCTCCCACTTCTTTTTCTTCTTCAAGTCCTTTGACTTCCTTAGATTCAACTAAATCATGAGGTCTCTCCATCAATCTTTCCTGCTGATGGAGTGTCTCTAGCCTTGCTTCACTATCTGATCCCATGCCAAAGTTGTCATGCTCATCATCATTTTCTTTAGGGTTGCAAGTCTCCTCTCGTTCTCTCTCAACTACCAACCTCTCACAAGTATCTTGCAGTGCCTCATCTTCTTGGCTACTCATCTCTTTCAATGTGCCATTGCTCATCTCACCCTCACATTTATGATTATGTGCATTAATCGGTTCTCCCTCGTGAGCTTCTATTTGTTTCATCTCATTCCCTTCCCAATCACACTCCTCCCCTAGACTCCGTAAATTATTTTCCTCCAACTCCTGAGCTTCAAGCCTTTTCTCAAACTCAGATTTGTTCAATTCCTTTGGTTTATCCTGATACTGCCAAGGATTAAAAATTTTCATGAACTTCCACAGACTGCCTTCTTGCTCTGGTGTTACTTCTCCCTTAATTTCACTCTCTACTGTATGATTCAATCCTTGAGCAGATTGGACCTTGACTTCTTGCTTGTCACCTTCTTGTGTCCCTCTTACTCCAAGCAGATTTTCATCAAGTTTCTCCTGATCCAGAGTCTCTTCAACAGTTGTCAGTGAATAACCAACTTCTGCTGCCTTCTCAAAATCTATCTTTGCCAGGGTTTCACTTGAACGCTCATCACAAGATGGCGTCATATCATTCACTCCAATCCCTTCCTTCTGCTGCTCTATCGTCGCTGATGCATGTTGCTTTGTTTCAGCAGCTTGATAAGAATTTTCTGCTTCTTCCCCCACCTTTCGTAGCCTCAAATCTGCATGAATTTCTTTGTTTGCCTGCTGAAGTATGCCTCCAGAGAATGCTTTTGAACTGGCAAGGTTCTCCTCATCACCAGATTCTACATTTACAGAGCCTGGTTTTACATTATTGTCCCCTCTAGCCCTTGCAGTCAACTGTGCTGGAGTATCGGTTTCACGTACTACCTGATGTTCCTTCACCTTGTCACTGCATCTGTTAGCTTTCCTAGCCATTTTCCGTGCCCTCTTGTCTTCGGCCCAGATCTTTTCCTTAAAGTTTACATGGCCTTGAAGACCTTCCTTCCGTCTTTCCATCAGTTCCCTTGCAACTTTGATTTTTGCTTGAGCCTTCTCAATTGCTTTCTTCACTGCAGCTGCAGAGGCAGCTGCAACTGAATTTGCATCCACATTCTCATCAAAGTCAGGTGGCGAATAAACACCTGCAGCATCTTCGAAAGCACTGCTTGGAGAAACCCCAAATCTTTTTGAGTTAGATGAGACATTAATGGGAGTTTGAGCTCCAAAAGGTTCCTTTCTAAACCCATACTCATATGCGTCAAATAACAGATCATTTGAAAAAGATCTGTTTCGATCAGATTTCTGAATGGAGATTCCTTCTTTGGTATAAGGTTTGTCAGAACCAGTAGCTGAGACTCCTAACTTGGCTTTCTCGTAGTTGTTGGCTTTGACCACTCCATCACCAGCATCTTTACTAGCATGACCATTCTCGACCACAGACTTTGGCTCATTACCTTTTGACTGTTCCAAGAGAGCAGATTCTTCAATTACATGGGCATATCCTGGTACATCTCCAAGCTGGGTAATGTGCACTCTCTTATTCGTTTCGTCATTGGTTTCCAAATTTACTTTGCTATAGGAGACATTGAACTTCTTCTCCCTATTACGTGAATGGTATGATGCTTCATGAGACGAAACCTGAGTCTCATTCAAACTACTGGCAGACAACTTTGAAGAGGACTTCATGCTATCTTGTGTCCTAGACAAGTAGAAATGTAAATCCAGTCACATCACATGGTCACGAGTTTAGCTCAAGCACAAACAAAGATACAGTCAAGGGTGAACTGGGTCAGAAAATATGACAATAGAAGAGCAAATGGAATCATGAGCTATTTCAAGTACTTGGTGTCCGGTGTCCAACTTGTACATAGTGAAAATCATCTCTCTTGAATCCAAAAGCTCCCTTTTTGAGAAACCTTATAAGTTCTCCACAGATTCGTATCAATATAAGACTAATTAAGCTGGGTTGACAAGCATTGAATGAATTAAGCCCTAAACAAGAAATATCCTTTGCCAGAGTACTCTATCTCCGGAGTTCTTGCTTCTCCTCCTTTAGAATTCAAATTTCCTCTATAGCAGAGAGCCTAGATTGAAGAGGAGGGCGTACCTCGTAAAAATCCGAAAGTTAAATGTTTCTGCCACGCATACACCATTTCAAACGATGACCCACAAAACAAAGGCATCCCTGTCCGAAATAGCCCACTCTAAAATCTAACTAAAGAAAAGCTATTACAATGTGCAAACACGGCCATTCTTTAGCCAGCAAAACCGCATTCTTCAGCCTTTTGACTTACCAAAAGTCCATACTCAGTACTGGATGAAGCTCATGGAAATAAAAGATAGAACTTGCGCATTATCACAGAGAACAGAGGCCATTCAAAGCCGATCGCAACAACGCAACAACGCACTCCTATTCCGGTCAGCACAACAGCAACCCCCAGCAACTGGAGTCGCTACGTGCTCGTCATTCAACGCCCATTCAACGGACACACCACCGCATGCAAAGCGAGCCGAAAAAAACAGGGACGCGAACTTGCCTCGCTCCATCCGCGACGCTCCTCCTCTCGGCGCGCCCGTTCGCCAGCTCCTCGTACGACGCCACGTCGCCCCCGAGATCGCCGAAGCCGCCGAAGATTCTGGAGTAATCGAGCTTCGAGCTCCGAACGTCCACCGAGGCCTTCCGCTCGCGGAGGCCGGGGAAGTGGAGCACGGGGATCGAGCACCGGCGCGCGTCCCCGGAGGAGCCCCCGAAGATCTCGGCGTAGTCCTCCGACGGGGAAGAGGCGCCGGCGGCCCCGCACTTGCCCGCGCCGGCGAAGACGCCGTCGTAGACGCTCGTCCCGCCGAAGCTCCGCCCGCTCGCCAGCTTCCTCGCGAGCGGAGGGGCCGGCGCCTGGTACTCCGTCGACATGGCTCGACGCTACGGCTCGGCGCGCGGCTCGGCGCGATGAGGTCCCGGCTTCTTCCTCTCCTCCTCCTCTGCGCTCGTCACTTCTGTCCGTGCGCAGAGCGGCAGAGAGAGAAAGAAGAGATAGAGGGAGATGAGAAAATGAGAGTTTCTCGCCGTTTCCTCTCGCGAGAAAATGAGGAGAGAGAAAGCGAGTGCGCGGCGTAACTGTCGACCAGCAGCGTTTGGACTGGCCGTGGCGTTTTGACGGGGAATCGGCGATTTTTGGGGACAGAGACGGGCCCCCGAGAGGGTTACCGGCAGAGCCGGTGGACGGTTCTGTGGTCGGAGGAGATCGGTGCGCGTCGTAGTTGTCGAACCGTCCGTCCGGCCACCGTCCCCGCCACCCCAAAAAAATGATTGGATTACTCGATCGTCGGTTTGTCGCTGAGAGCTAAAAAAAAAAAGGCAATGCGAAGCGGGGTCGCCGAGGACCCGGACAACTACCACCATCATCATCGTCATCGAGAAGGACCCGTCTTGGCATTTTGCGGGAAGTTGCCGTTCCGGACAACTTTGGCACATCATTTGATTTTTGATATGGGGAAAAAAAGTAAAAAAGAGAGAGCGAAGAGTGATGTTTTGAGCTTTGTTGAGACTTCTTGCAGCAGATGATAATTGTATGGTTCCTTTTGGGCGGATTTCTGATCGATGTGGACCATCTTGTGTACTAATAATCAATGTTGACACTGATTCTACATGGCAAGGAAGGGAGGAGAGAGAGAGAGAGAGGGAGACATCGGTTGAATGGGTGGACCAGAGTTAGTCGGCCGGAGACTGGGTCTTTACCGTATTGTCCTGGTCGACCCTTGGAGGAAAGATATTTTGCGTCTGTTGCATTGTGACACGGCAGACCCGTAAAAAAGCGTTTTATCCGCGTCGTGTGCTTAATATCTCTCGTGACGCTTGGTTTTCAGTATCGCTCAAACCGTAATTGACCCGTTACACCGCGTGTGTCGCAGCACGATTTGACAAGGACATGAAATTATCTTTTTTTCGCGTGCATGACAAATTTTTTATATCTCTATTTCTTTGTTTTTTTGTTTCACAAAACAGGTTTTGAAAAGAAATGCGTTTGGAATTACAATTTTATTTTTCTATTTCGAAATAGGAATATATTCCAAAAATAAATTTGGAAGAAAAATTGGAAGTTATAATTGTTAGCTTTTCTATTTTCGGAATAGAAATGAAAAATCAAAATTCTTTTCATCGTTCACTCTCGTCACTGCCCATCGCCCACTTGCCGCCAGTGGGATGCTGGATGCCCGCCTCCGGTTACCGGCCGCTCGCCACCAGCCACCGGATGTTGGCCGCCCGCACCCGCCGCCAAACTCCGACCACCGGCCACCCGCCGCTAACCTCCTATCGCCAAACTCTGGATGTCGGACGTCAAACGCGAACTCTAGATGTTGGACGCTGGTTGCCGGTCATCGGACTCCATACTTTGGCCGCCCGCCGCTGGTCGCTGGACTTGGCGCCGGACGCCGAACGTTGGACTTCGGACTTCAGCCGTTCACCACCGATCACCAGACGCCAAACGTCGAATTTCGGATGCCAGTCGTTGCCGCTCCTAGAAATAGAAAATTTATTCTATTATCAAATGAATTTTTATTTCAGAAATAGAAATTTTAAATTATTATCAAACGCATTTCTTTATTCAGAAACTCGTCCATGGATTTTGTTCCATAAATTTTATCATGCGCGCCCTTAGGAAACAATAAAATGAAGAGAAAATCAACAGGTCCATTCCCCGAATCCTGCACAAAAAAGGAAAAAAAAAAAACGGAATGAGTCCATGTTGTTTGGGAGAAAAAAGGAGGAAAATGAGAGGAATAGAAGTGTGGGTGGAAAATCGAATAAATTCTGAAATTTTTTTCATGAGGAGAGTATGGAGTGAGAGTCTAAAAAGAATTAGTCAATTTCACGGAAAACATGCAAATGGAGGATGTCGGAGGGAATTATAAAATGACGATGTCCCCCGATCTTTGGTTCTTGCCTCTCTGTATTCCTCCTAGTCAAACCCCTAACGTCGAAGACAGCTATATATAAACATTGCACGAGCGTTAGGTCGATGTCGCTTCGCATCGAGATGCAATGCGTCGGTTTCTAGGAAATGAAAAAAAAGTCTTCCACGAGGGCTTCTCACATGGACATGCGACAGAGAGAGAGAGAGAGACGCTTCATTTGCCGGTGGATTCTGGGACCACCAGACCCCAATCATTCAATGGCTTTTCCCCCATCCCTCTCTTTTGACCAAAGCTCCTGGGATCTGACCGTTTAGGACACGTCCAACGCCCGGTCTAGGGGTGAGTATGGTCCCAAATTCTCCAAAATCCGAGTTCAGATTTCAAAATATACATAATAGATTTCTAGGTCTAAAAGTAAGAGAACATGTTTCGATGGGTAAATTCCAAATTATAGATAGATGAAACCTCAAATAATTTTTTATGCTTTTCCTTCTTTTATGTCTTCACGTGATTCTGTGATATTTCGTGATGTCCAATAATGAGTGTGCAATACAGACCCACTAATTTCATTTTATAACTAAGACTTTTACTTTGTTAATATTTCATATGTTCGTGTATCTAAATATAAATTGCAGTTAATGGCCAGAATCGAAATCCTGACGTGGTATCTACTTTCACCACCGTGAGGCCCCCTAATTTCCTGTCTATCTTTATTTTCTCGACCGAGAGGGAATAGGAGGACAGCACGGGGTCTCCCACCCCAGGGCAGAGTTCTCGCCTGTTTTCTCCGTGAGCTTTTTAAGGACTTGCTTAGGTCTAGATTAGCAATAAATTGTGATTATTAGAAACAATAATTCACATCAATCAAACATACAAGTGGAATTGGGTATACTCTAAAATCTGTGATAGATAGGTTCCAGATTTCAAAATATGTAGCGTGTGTTCAGGGTTAAACTTGTTTGAATAAGTTGATTTTAGGTTTAAGGTGAAACTTAAAACCATTTACCCTTACAATCTATTGCTTGGAGAGCGCTCGGTCTTAAAATCAATTCGCAGAGCTCGTCAAATCTGCGTAGTGTACTATTTCCGTCGATCTTAAGTTCAATCACAGGAAATTAGATCCATGAATCCGTTCTTTGTTGTTTTCTCATCTGTGATTTGATGGGTAATTCTCAATTTTCAAAAGAATGGAGAAATACAAAAAACAGTTCCCTTCGGAGAAAGGAACGACACAGCATGTCGTGTTCCTGGATATCTTGGTCGAATCGATCAAATTGAGATGGAGGAGATGAACAAATTAAAGAGGCGGTGCTGCCGAATGATTGCAAAAGAGCAATTCGCCATTCGAGAATCAAAGTGAAAAATGGAAAGGTTGTGCTTTTGTGTGGGGATTTGAAATCGAGACGTTAGCCGGCCTTTTTAGCTGGTAGCGTCCCACCGCAAGTCAAGTCAATCGCAGGAAAAAGCCAAAGGCTCTCTCTATTTAATTATGTTGGCTGGATAATTCGAAGAGGATGTCGAGGGTTGATCTATTTTGGCCGCCTTTGAATTATTATGTGAGTTTCACAATCGCTATCATTAACTTTTTTTGTTGAAAGAAGATTATATTCATTACTCAAAATAATATAAAAATACTTAATCTTCATGACAAAGTAAAGCAAAACAGAACGTGAATACTGAAAAACAAAGCAAAATCCATAAAACAACGAGGATCAATGGAGCAATAGCAAAATTAAGCACAAACTCATTCTACAAGAACGAATATATCAAATAAAATCTATGACCGATCATTAGATATTATGTTTTTTTTAGTGATAAGCATATGTTGAAAATTATTTCTTCAATAATTACGAAGTTGCCAGTTAGCAATGCGGGCCTAAGTTCGGCTTTCTTTACACTATTGTCGTATGGAGACAATCATAATAGGTTAAACAAACATGTATCTAATATATATAGGAGCAAATTTTCGTAATTCAAATAAGAGCTTGAAGTTGACATTATTTCAAATAAAGGCATAAAACGACCAAATCGATCATAAAGAAGGATATGAAGTAATTATGGCTATTTTAAATAAGGGTCTAGCCTTGTCGGCGGGCAAAATATCCCAACCAATTAGGGATATTTTCATTAAAACAAAAATTAAATTAAAATTATATTATATTAAAAATTTTAAAAAGCTAAAAAAAAAAAAAAAAAAGGAAAAACATAGGTGGGAGGGAGCACCTCTCGCCTATGGCTGCCCCACCATTGCCAGTGGGGTGGTGGTGAAGACCAGTGGGGTTACTAATGCTTGGGTGCGGGTCAACAATCTTTGCCAACTAGAGGTAAGGGCCAAAGAGCGGCAACCCTCTCCTAGATTTGGGCAAGGGTCACCCATCTTGCCCAGCGCCTCCAAACCTCCACCTTAGGTTTGGGACCACTTGGCAAGGGCTGCTAGGACAAGCCAAGCTCGGGTGACCCTCACCTAAATTTGGGAGAGACTTGCCACCACCCTCTCTTACTTCCAGTGATCGGTGAGGTTCGTCGACCCTCGCCTAGGTGTCGACCTTCGCTGCCTCCCCACTAGCGATGGGGTGGTGACCACAAGCCCCTCCCTCCCACTTGTGTTTACCTTTTTAATTTTTAAAAAAAAATAAAAAATAGAAAAAAATTAATAATTTTAAAAGATGAAATTGCCATTCATAACCTTTACGATTGATATGGATAATTTAGGTCATTATTTAAGAAAATGAATGTATTTCGAACTCTTATTTGAAATAATATTCACTTTAGACATTTTTAAGCAAATAAGAGCGCTTTTAGGACTTTATTTAGAATTTTTCCTTAATTAATTCGACGAATCAATTAGACCGGTCAATTAAAGAATTTGTTGCACGAATAGAGAAGAATAGCAACATCGAACTTAGACGATGAAATCGCAAATGTCCTGAAAAAGTTAGAATGCGCTCCGATCGATCGGAACAAGAATTAGAGAACCGAAAAGGGGCACGAGCGCAAATTTAAACGATGAAATCCGTCCTCGATAACATCGCGATCGATCCATGAAAATGGCGGGGCCCTGTCGATGAAGCTCTTCCTGTCACTTCGCAATCCTGTGCAGCAGCAGCATTGGTTGGGACCCACCCCGACATTATGGCATCTTGCGTTTTTTAAAATTGCTTGCCATTTTAGCTTTCCCAAGGCACATGGTGATGATGCCAAAAGCAAAAAACAAAAAAAAAAAAAAAAAAAAAAAAAGAAGAAGAGAATTTGAGTAATTTCGAACTTATTATTAACCTTCTCCGTTTAGGATATGTTTGACTTTGGCGAAACGAATCTACCAATTCACGCACTTTAGCTTTTACCATCGTACGCAATTTGTTGAGTTTGGACACGAGTTATTGAACTATCCGATATATAAAGCTCAACCGAATCAAATAATGTTTTGAGACGGAACACGCTCACGACTTGCATTAATACTGTCGAAATGGTAAATTCGTTCTTTAGTTCCTAAAGAACATTTCAAAAAAGAAATATCTTAAAGAACAGGTCCAATGGTTGCTTTGCACGTAGATCTTCGTAAAGTAATGTTTGCATTTAATATTTGACAAATTAACTGTACTTTCTTAAGATATCACGGGTCTCACTTTCTAACTTCGAATTTATCTTTATAGCTTAATATAGTTTATTAGTAAATGCAAAAGTTATTGATTCAAGCCATTACGTTGCTCCACCCCTAAAAACCAAAAAATACATTTATAAGAAATCCCAATCGACCGATATCACCTTGATCTCAAGTTTAGACATACAAATTCGAAAAATGTCAAAACTAAAAAGATGTCAGATATTCCTTATTGAGCAAAACCGAATTATAGAAAAAGTTCGAAAAAGTATTTTGAAAACATAATGTTAATAAACACGTCACTTAGTAACATCTCCTGCTAATACCAAGAGCAAAGGAGCTGAAAAATCGATCATTATTACGAAAACTTTCTAATCAAATGACTGCCTGCCTTTTTCTTTTAATGGAGAATCTTTTGAACATTGGGTTTATCCCAAATGATGGCACGAAGAACTCAGGATCTTAAAAAGCCAAAAAGCAGGAGGCTTTATAATGACACTGCTTTTTGTCCTTTGAGAGCTTTTCATTTTCTCCCTCCTCTTTTAATTACTTTTAATTATAAATTTTCCAAGGGTCTTTTGCTTTGAAATCGACACAGCACTTCAGATCGATCTTTTACTTCCCAACACGAAAGCCTTGAAGTCGCGGAATATACGTAGACAGTCTCGTCCACGCTGACTTGTAAAGATTCAAAAGCAAAATCCACATCCATGGTATTTGAGTTCCGGCTTTTTTAATAGATCGAAGCAAGATCTAAAATTCTCTCTTTCTATTCCTCGACCATTCTATGACTTAATATGTAATATATTTTCATTCTAGTTGCGCGATAAGTTATTGAGATAGTAAGTTCATCTTTAATCCTAATAAAAACTCTTATTTTTTAATTTAATTTGCTAAATGTGATACCAACATTATAGTTTTTCTCAAGCGGCCTATATAGCTCTTGACTGGGAACCTTGAGATAATTAAGGTAGTATGTATCCCAACATTGACAACTATAGAAGTATGTGTATATCGAGATTGTGAGATTGTATGTTAAAAGCATATATTTTTTTCATAGGCCTTTGGCTTATGGTTCTCAATGAAAATCCTATACATGTCACTGGCGAGAATACCAAGAGATCAAGCTAATTGAAAATCTCCTTTCTATTAGAGAGTTCTTAATATGATCTCGATAGTTATTCTTAACTCAACCACTTTAAGGGCGTGTATATATGCATCTACAATACCTAAGTGGCAAGCTCTAGAGCCCATCACATGCATGTCGAGGACGCCGCGGATGACACTAAATAAAACCCAATTTTCTTAATAGAATTTTGTTAATGTGCATCTTGAGACACTATCCATTAAGCCAAGAAATAAAGAAAATTCACGCTTGCCAATGGATTGCTCTTTTCCACATCCCGTGCCCTCGATACTCGGAATCTTTTCTTTCTTCTGGGCCCGCAGCACTTGGTATCGTCCAATGCCACGGAAAGACGGCGAAAACGAAAATAGCCCGGCCCGTCTCGGCCCGACCAAGTCCAACTCGACCGGCCCTCCACAGGCCCAATATAATGGGCCGAGTCCTCTCAACGGAGAGCCCATATAGGTTGGGCCTTGAAGGCCCATTTCAGGACCCGGCCCATCTCGGGCCTCACTCCCTCATACGATTCGCATCTTCTTCTTCCTCCTCCTTGCCTTGCTCAAAAAGAAAACCACGAAAACACACAGACAAAAAGCCTCACTCCTCTCCCCTCCATTGACGCCCCCAACCATTTCGCACCTCGAGCGAGAGCAAGCTCTCACATTCCTACAGTCCTCCCAAGCATCGTCGTCTTCGCCTTCTTCTCGTTCTTCGGAACCATGTTCAGGAACCAGTACGACACGGACGTGACCACCTGGAGCCCCGCGGGGCGGCTCTTCCAGGTGGAGTACGCCATGGAGGCCGTGAAGCAGGGCTCCGCCGCGATCGGCCTCCGATCCAGGACCCACGTCGTCCTGGCCTGCGTCAACAAGGCCAACAACGAGCTCTCCTCCCACCAGAAGAAGATCTTCAAGGTCGACGACCACATCGGCGTCGCCATCGCCGGCCTCACCGCCGACGGCCGCGTCCTCTCCCGGTACATGCGCTCCGAGTGCATCAACCACGCCTTCACCTACGAGTCGCCGCTCCCGGTGGGGAGGCTGGTGGTCCAGCTGGCCGACAAGGCTCAGGTGATTTGTCTCGATTCGATTGGATTGGATTTTTGGCGCAGTTTCGCTTGTTGTTGCGGATTGGAATTTGCGTTTGTAGTTGCTGCTGTTTAGTGATTTGTGCGATTCCCTTTGTCGAATTGAGAGGCTTTGGGGGCATTAGGGTTTTAGAGCGGGGTGGGTTGGAATTGACTGTGAAGAGTGCGTGCGATTTGTTCTGTTCTTAGGGAATTAGGGATTGCTGGGTATAAAGTATGGATTTGGTGGGATTTTGGAGGGGTTTATAAGCATGAGCTTAGTTTTAGGAGTCCGTGTCATAATGTCATTACTGAAGCCTATCTAGTGTGGAAAAAGCAGTTCTTTTAAGCTCAATTCTTAGTCTTTTTCTGGATTTTTTGACCTAGGCTCTTTCGCTTCCTGAAAAGTTATCTGTGTTTGTTTCAAAAGCACTGGGAGGGAATTGGATTCTAGTAGTATGGGTTGAAACAGAGATAGAAGAGAAGGTTCACTACAGATTCAAACAGCCCAGGAGATGCCCTGGGAGAACTTTGTTGTGCTGATGGAAATATAGCTTATATCTCGTTCATTGACTGTCGAAAGACCTATCATCTGTTTGTGCCTTACCCCTGGATTGTATTGAAGAACTCAGTAACATGTCAATAATTTTCTTCTTGTTGCCACAATGACAGGAGTTTTGCTTGTTTTGACTTCACATTTTCACAAATGATGCATTCATCTTCTGGCCAAAATACAGTACTATAAGGACCTTAGATATGCAGTGGAAAAGAAAGAAATGTAATGATCATACAATGTGGCTGTCACTTCGTGACTGAAAATTTAACTTAGTGCTCATGGTTTAAATTGTCTGCAGTGCTTGCTACACATGGAACTATGTTTTCATTATAAACGCAACTTAGCTGTGATTTTGAAATTTGTCCCTAGTTCTAGGCTTTTACATTGTTAACAAACTGTAGCAGTTAAGTGCACTTGACGTTAATGAATTCTGTTCCACCCGTCAGTATTTTTTCCTCGCTAATTTCATGATTTCATATATGTCCAACCGCTACATAGGTGGCCTTATAAGCAGTTTCCAATTCATGTTTAACCTTAGGTTTCTCTAAAACTAACTCATCTTATTTTACTGGTCGCTTCTACCTTCATTTCTTTAGTTTACGCTTTTGATTGCCTATACTGGATCTGTTGGAATTTGTTGATTGGATCAGAAAGTGACTAAATTCGAGAAATGGGTTGTACATTAGATTTTCTAGTACCTTCTACTTTTGGATGCATCTTCATCTCCTTTATTAGAGATTTGGGCGGCTACTTCATTTCTGGAAGCATTGCCTTTGGATGTGGTTAAGTATAAGAATGTTGCCCTCATTTCTGGATTGTTCCCAATTTCTTTCTCTCTTTATTTTTTTATTGCATGCACTTTTGATCTACTACCCTTTCTACTGAGAATAAGTTGTCAATCTTACGCTGTTAGACTGCAATGCTTCTACATTCATGTTGTGATTGGTTCTATTTCAAGACATTGTCATCATTTAACTATTGTTGTTGCGCAGAATTTTATGCCAAGACAATCTTAAAGGCATGATCCACATGATTGCCTTGCTACATCCGGGCGAAAATGTTGCTTTAAAGATTCTTAGCCAATATCCTGCAGTTTATTGGATCACTTGGTGGCCTTGTCATAGAATCCTTAATTTTGTGCTTAGAATCTGACTGTGCGGATTATGGTTTTAGAATCAGCCGTGCAGGGCACACTAGGGTTGTTATGATCAACCATGCAGTACTGACTATGCCTTGAGACGGCACCAACTTGAATGCTTTTCAGGGTTTCATGTTTCTAGAAATGCCAAAGTGACATGATAAGTAGTGGAAAAGAAGTCCAGTAGGATTTTTAATGCCATGCCCTGCATAGTTTGTGCCTCAAGTCCCACTCGACTTTAAGTTCAAACTGCTGGAAATTCCATTTGACGTTCAGAAATATTGAAAACGATATTGTTGTGAAAATCCTCAAAATCTAATCCCTCAATTCATTCAATTGAAGCCTGTAAATTTTGGGTGGTACTGCAGTCACTTTCTTACAGGATATACGGGTTTCTCTCTGGTTATTAACGTTGGTTCTAGTATTTCTTGTGACTAAAGATTACCTTAATAACCTAATAAATGTTGGCAGGTTTGCACCCAACGCTCCTGGAAACGACCTTATGGTGTTGGTCTTTTGGTAGCTGGACTAGATGAATCTGGAGCTCACCTCTATTACAATTGTCCAAGTGGAAACTACTTTGAATATCAGGCTTTTGCCATTGGGTCCCGCTCACAAGCTGCCAAAACTTACTTGGAACGCAGGTTTGAGAACTTCATGGATTCCTCACGTGATGATCTGGTTAAAGATGCCCTCATTGCCATAAGGGAAACTTTGCAAGGAGAGAAGTTGACGAGTAACATATGCACTGTCGCTGTGGTTGGAGTAGGCGAGCCGTTCCACATATTGGACCAGAAAACAGTACAACAACTAATTGATGCGTTTGAGATTGTAGGTGAGGAAGAACCACCTGCTGCAGAAGCGGGGGATGCTGCTGATCAGGAAACTGCTGCAGGGGAAGGCGCCCCTGCTGAGGAAGGTGCTGCTCCCATGGATATCTAAACATGCCAGAGCCTGCACATCGCTTGTCTTATGTTAGAGGTCTTGCACGCATTGTCTTCCAGAGATGAGACAAGGAAATTTGGGTGGCAACTTGTGATCAATGCTGTTTGGTTCTGTCTTTGGACTGTTATCCAATTCATCTTCTTCCTTAGCTGCTAATGTTTGTTGCCCTCCTCTGTATGAATTCTCGATTTTTACATTTTCATCTCTTCAAGGACTAATTGAGCTTGGTAGCGATAGCCTGGAAACATATATTTAAGTCTTTGATAGATGAAACCCCCTCTCCTTGCTTGTTAAATGCTGTTGGGGCTGCTGAAATTGGTGAAAATGCAAATTGGTTGTTGATCATCTGTCTTGAGTTGGGACAGTGAAGGCTTCCATTTGCAACCTTTGCTAGAATACCCTTTCATGTCAATAACAGGCAGTGCTCAACCTTCCTCCAGATCAACTTGAGGTTGCCGCAGTTTTGCCTTAACAGGACAGTGCCACATTCCAAAGGTGCCGTTTGGCGTCTACAGTGCACCCCTAACCCAATTCGTCAAATTATTTCGAACCACATTTCCCGCATGATATGGTGAAATTTCTGAAAATTGCTAGAGAGATGTGGATTTAATCAAAAGGGTGCCTGGAGTTTGATGAGGAATCTGGGTGCTTAGGCTAAAGCGGCACGGTTGGTTTAGGCTAAAAATTCCCAAAATTTGGCCTTGGTAATTTGTTAATCATCCTAAATAGATTGCCCACTTCCGATATGACGAACAGAATGGTGTGATGTGAACAATCTTTGCAAGCTCTGTAAATTGCATCCAGAGTCTAGAAGCGTCTGTTTTCCAATTGCAAGTTTTGTAGGCAGATTTGGGGTTATATCCTTCCATTGTGGGGGTGAATCTAGGGGCTCATTGGCGAACGGGAGAGTGAGTTTTCTTGGGTATGAACATTCTCGAAGGTAAAATTCAGCTGCCTATTTTCTATGGAAGGGAAGGAACAAGGCTCTTCATCATGGGCTTGATCCTCAAATACAGAGAGCGATCTCTAGCACTAAGTCGTTGCGCAGAGTATCATTTGAATCTCTACTGCGTAACGACTCTCGCTCCATTCCTTTGGAGGTTCTTATTCTCTGTAGAAATTGGAAAATCCAGTGCTAGCTTGTGCATTGATCTGTGCTGGTGTTTGCAGGAGGTTGTTTGACTGAGTTTGCCGATGTTCATTCCAGTTGTTGCGGAGTTGGAGTGGCCTTGGTGCATGGGGGCACTTGCGTTTGGAGTCGTTCTTATAACCCTGTTTCGGCACATACTCCATCTATACCTCCACTTCATGCTTGAGGACAAGGCTTGCAGCGGGGGTCAGTCAACCCACATTTGGCCGTGATGGTAAATTTTCAAATTGTTTAGTAAATTCCATGTCGCTAACCTCCATTCTTTCTGTTGGTAACTTCTTAAGCATGCAAGGAATCGATCTAAACATGGGCATTGACCCGGAAATCATCAAGGCCGGACCTATTTCCGCAGCCTTATTTGGTTGCGAAAATGCGACAAGAGTCTTTGGTAGAATAATGAAAAAACCAGAGTGAAACGTCATCTCTCAAAAGAAGCCTCTTTTCCTTCTCCCCTTTTCTAGCACTGCATGTACCAAGCGCTCAATCGATGCTAGAAACTTGTTGGTGGAAAACGCCGTTTCAAATGCTCTCTACTTCGGTTGGAACTTCTGTAGAGAGAGATCCAATAAGAAATTTTCGCTTAAAGATAATCATCAATGGAGTAGTTACTAGGTCGAATACTGAAAGGCTCATATCCTTCGCGGTTGAAGCTAACTGTAGATGCGTTCGGCTATTGGGAAAATATAGCCGGATAGGATAGAATCGGGCAAGTTCATGCATGAAACTCTTGAATTAATTTCTCATTACCCGTTATCTTTTTAGGAGATGTACCTTGTAAACTATTTGTTAAATCCAATTGAAAAAAAGAAGAAGACGAATTTGGTGATAGTTGCTTTTGCCAAATGGTGGTGATTGTTGCTCCATACATTAGCCTTGACTACGATGGTTTTTCTGGCTTTTGGGTCCTTTACTATCTAGATTGGCTAATAGGTAAGCGTTTTTATTTGGTTAATAATTAAAAATGACCTAATGAAGGACATGTGATCGGTCCCCGCTACTAAGCACATGTTCTTGTCCGGAAAAAGTACAAAAGAATTAACTTCCATCAAGATGTAAGTCAACTTAAATTTCCAAGTCAAATAACAAATTGATTCCTCCCATTTCCTGACGGCGTTGACCCGACTTGCACATGACGCTGCCATGGCGCGATGGCCCTCCAACCTACGGAACTGCCACGTTCGGCACCAATGGAAGCGAGAGATCACAACGAGAGAAACTTAGGAGGTTTGATTCTAATTCAAACTCGAAATAGTCTTAAATAAAAATCTAGCTCATTTCAACTCCAAGTTGGGTTTCCAAATAGGAATCTCAAACATTAAACCCGAAACTTAATCAATTTACTCTATTGGTAGATTTTGAATAAAAATATTATTAATATAAGCGACGCAATCCACACTTCTCCTTCAACCTGCTCAGTTGCATGCAAGTTGAATTTAAAAATCCCCAATCGAATGTTTACAATTTCTTTTTCTATTCATCAACAACTACATCATCATAACAAATTGAAATCAGTTTCCGATAATGACAACTTTTCCTTTACATCTCATTTTACTGGATAGTGCAGTCTCCCTCATGATCCATATCATATTTTAATTTAGAACCTCAAATGAGATCAAAACATTAATTTATTGTTCATGTAACTTAAGTAACCTTTTCCCTTCAATAAAAATTTCAGGAGGCTAGCACCTAGTGGTGGCAGGGTCGAATATCCAAGGGGCATCGAAGGGCCATCCTGTAATTCCATCCCCCCAGTAAACGACGTCGCCAACCCGCTTTACGACCGCCCTCGCAAGGCCTGCGAATTATTTTTTTCGGCCCCTTCTCGGTTCTAACTTCTTGTTTGACCCTTCTCTCCGTGACTTTCTCGCTTTGCCCAAATCAAAACGACGAAGATCGACGGCGCCGCCGCAGACGACGGCCGGTATCTCGCCAGATCGCCTCTCCCCGCCGCCGCCTTCCTCCCTCTCCCTCTCCCGCCGGCGACCGCCGCCGCCGCCGTGATAACCCGAGGCTGCTTCGCTTGCTTCTGCAGGTAAACAATCTCGCGGCCTTGCCTCGCTTTCCTCCTTCGGGTTCCCCGTCGATTTCGCCCGGCGGTGATTCCTCGCGGCATTGCCTGCTCGCGCGGGGGCCCCTTCTTAGAGCCTTTCTTGGTGTCGGATTAGCTCGGAGACGTTCCCCGTGCGGGTGCGCGGGGTTTTGTTAGGTTTTCCAATGGCGATCGTTCTTGCTCGTTTGGTGATTGTGCGGAGAAGGTTTAGGCGTGTCGTTTTGGTTGCTTCGTCGAATTGGATGCCGATGGTTTAGTTTTCTTGAGTTCGATTTACGACTGCGAGTAGACGGTTCAATAATAGCAACTGAAGAATAGGGGAAAAGAGAGAGCGCTCTCGGTCCAAGTAGATGATTATTGAATAGTGGCGATTCGCACGCCTTATGTGACGTTGGATTCTTTGCTGACTGGCAGGAAGGAAGGAAGGCGTGCTTAAGGAATTCTATGGACGGAGCTGGGGGTGATGGCGCCACGGCGCCTCTGGCCAAGTGGAGAAACGATTTCTCGAGGGAGTTTCAGAGATTTCTAGACCGATCGACCCCTCATGTGGTGGAGCGGTGGCTGGGAACTCTTGTTGCGGCGTTGATTTATATGTTGAGGGTTTACTATGTTCAAGGGTTTTACATCGTCTCATATGGGCTCGGAATCTATATCTTGAACTTGTTGATCGGGTTCCTTTCGCCTAAGGTTGATCCGGAGTTAGAAGTGCTGGATGGGGCTTCGTTGCCGATGAAAGGATCAGATGAGTTTAAGCCTTTCATCCGCCGCCTTCCTGAATTCAAGTTCTGGTAATCTGAAATTCCACTGCTGTGGTTTACTCAAATCATTTGCTTTTCAGATATTGAATTCTCTTCTGACTTTATTAGTAATGGGAGTAATCTTAGTATTAGTGTTAAGATAAATTCTTGCAAAGATTTGAACTTGATGACTCTATTCTGGACCGTTACCACTTTATCTTCTTTAGATGGACTTTTGTAGGTTATGACTTGTGTATAGATTGTCCTTTTGTCTGTTTTCATTACACATATGGGTGACTGTGTTTTTGTACTCTTCCTTAGTAAGTCATATTTTGGTGATTAAGGAGCAAGATCGAAGTTTATATCTGTGACTATCAGGCAATCAAATTGGCTTATTGCATTCAGCAGATAGTTTTAAAACCTCATTGCTTATCACGGTCAGACAATATGAAAAGATTTAGGTTTTAAAATTGTGTTGCATTAGGGACCGGCTTCGTTGAGCCAAATCAACCACTTGGAAGTGGTGGAGATCTTCCAAAATAATTTCGATTAAAGAAGGCAGTTTTATCTTGATGCTAAAACAAACCTATGAGTTTCATCAGTGATATTATAATATCCTTTTGCAGGATAAAATAAGATGATCGTGTAACACCTGTAGATTTTTCTTGCTAACAAATTGGTCGTCCAGAATGGCTCACAATTTGTTCTCATCTCAATTACCAATGAAATGAGCTATGGATAATACTGTGATTAACCCTAGCTAGGTAAATGCATCTTATTTCCAATTTCAGATATTAGAAGCCTCTCCTGTTTGCTGGTGCTATATAATTTAGATCAACAATTTTTCTGATAGGACCACTTATAATGACGATCAAATGATGTCATGATTAAACTCGATCAGGGTGTGGTGGCATAGGGGCCCATGCAGGCTTGCCAGGCCAAATTGTTAGATGGTCCTGGGCAGCCTTTAGTTATAAAGCCCAGTCCAGTTGGATTGGGCCTGAGCTAGGCCAAAAAAAAAACTATATTTGTTGTTGATGGACAGGTCCACCAAAGCAACAAGTTAGGCCCAACCAGAGAGTCCTACCTGGGGTCGATGATCACCTCTGGTTTTGCACATGAACAATTGATGATTATTAGAATGATCTCACTATCACGTAGAACACTGAAATCATAAGTGATATATGCATGAATTGAGCAAATTGCTGCTTTAGTTTACTTGTATTGTCGCGCCATCTTTACTGTGAAGATGCTTGGAAATTGAATAATGGAAGGCCTTTCTGATATGTAAGTAAGTAATAGAATAACAGCTGCAAGTGATGGAAGGGACAATCATGTTTTGGTATTTGTCTTGTTCAGAACAAGCTTAATGCATGTTAATTAGATCATTTTGGTAAAGCTATGAAAGTTTTGGTGCTTGCTTCAGAACAAGTCACTATTTTATCACCTTATTTGAATTTTGTTGTTAAACCATTTAATATTTATTCGCATCCCCATCCCTCGCATGCTCTGTGGGCCTTATATTAGGGAATACTAGAGGGAGTATGAAAGTTTTGGTGCTCGCTTCAGCACAAGTCACTATTTCATCACCTTGTTGGAACTTTGTTGTTAAATCATTTAATATTTAGTCCCATCCCACCACTCGGATGCTCTTTGGGGCTTACATTGGTCAGGACTACTTGAGGGAAGTATGCTACAATTTTTTGTTTATAGGGAAAGATGCACATTTTCTTTTGCAATCTTAGCACCATTCCCCGTCTCTTAACTTTATTGCTATCCTCAATGTAGCTTGACTCGGTGGGTGTTATAGTTCACAATATATCGGTGGGTGTTATAGTTCACAATATAGCTTTTTTTCTTTATCACAGGTTGTTCACCGTTTAACTTGCTATTCGTGAACATACACACGCATCCTGTCATCAAGCTCCTAATGTGATCTGAAAGGTTTTGTTTTGGTGATTTCAGGTATGCAATCACAAAAGCTTTCTGCGTGGCTTTTGTGATGACCTTCTTTTCAGTATTTGACGTTCCTGTGTTCTGGCCAATATTACTCTGCTACTGGCTTGTACTTTTTGTCCTCACGATGAAGCGCCAAATTATGCACATGATGAAGTACAAATATGTGCCATTCAGCATTGGAAAACAGGTTAGTGGTGTGGGTATTCTTCGCAAACTACTACGCAATATGACGCTATCTTTATGAACCAATTCCACTTTTCTCTGTAACAATCTCAGGCCTCTCCCTCTTCCTCCCTCCGTCCAACCCCTCTTCTTTTATTAAGCACTAATTTTATTTATCTTGCTGTAACAGAGGTATACGGGAAAGAAGACAGGTGCAAGTAGCAGTAGCTCAATGAGAGACTGAAGCTCTTGCCAAATCTGTTATTCAGGAAGTGAGAAGCTGAGGAAATAATGGAAGACTCGTGCATCGATACTCATGCTTCTTTCCTTTTTCTCAAACACAGTCCAAACGTAGTTAAATGTTTCTCGTATTGTGCTCTGATGTTACACCTGTTCTCGTTATTGTCAGTTGTAACTTGCATCTCTTAGTATTCTTTTCCTTAGATATATTCTTAATGCACTACCAACCACCTTTTTCTTCCTTTGTATCTTAGACAGACTTCTGGGCGATAATGATTGACTACTTGTTCTCTAATCATAGAACTGTAGCCGATAACGATTGACTACTTGTTCTTCCCTCATCTCTTGAGTAAGTATGAGCTGGTAGCTAGTTTACAATGAGAAGATTTCGGACCGACCTTGAGGTTAGAGGGCGTAGGTAGGAGGGATTACCTGGTCTTCCTAAAACCTAATCTATGCGACTTTTCGTGGCAGTCTTCTCATTTTCTGGTTTTGCACACGGTGCCATCTGAGTCGCTTTTCCAAGCTACGGGATTGTGTTGCTTCTTTTGAGTATCTCTTTGCATATTTGTTTCGAGTTCGCAAGTGCTACAACGGGGAAAAATATGCTGCCGTGAATTGATCATTCGTCCTTTAGAGGAGGGAATACTTAGAAGTTATGATTCACGACAACTGAAGATCTGTCCCCCAACTGAAATGGTGGGATGCGGTACGCTTCTCTCCTCGAACCAGAAGACGTTGTAGGGACTAGGAATTGATGTGGACGGGAGACTACGACACCGTTGGCAGAATCTGCAGCATTAATGTTGGCTGCTTCGGCTAATTGACTAATAACAAAGCAGAAGGCCAAAAGGAGGGTGTATTTGCTGAATCAGCTTTGATCGTTGACGTTCGAGCGGACAGAGCAGTCGTGCAGGCACACATTCTTGCACAATAATTTGCGCCGAGTCTTTTAAATGCCAACTCTAGATCCTGTAGACCTGGTCTGTCCTCTTATTTTTCGGGCCTGTGGCATTATGTTGAGGAGTTATGGCATTGCATTCTTGGCACAAAGCTTTGCTGAATTGCCATTTTTAAGTTGCAGAAATAGCTGTTTGTGCATTTTGAAAGCCGGTTTGATGTGATCTAGCCGTTGATTTTACTGAGGGAGCATCTCCTTCACGTTGACGGGACTGTGATTCACGAATTGCTGGTGCATTAGCTGGGAGAGTCTTGCCTGGAACAAGAACACGGAACGCGAATTTCTTGAGAGTACGATAGCCTCGCTTGTTCGAACTCTAATTAAATGATTCGGTTCGAACTCTAATTAGGTGATTCAATTCGAACTCTAATTAGATGATTCGATCCCTCTTAATTTCTACTTCTACTTCTTACCCACCCATTACAAATTGATCGGATCAAGGTTCAGCTGGGGCACACGAGAGAAATGACGGACAGTGACATGCAGAAATTTGGCCTTAGCCTGATTGATGGGTTGTTTTTTAGGCAATCGAACTTGGTATAACAACCCTCCAACTACTAACCAGTGGGAACTGAGGATGTCATTGTTTAAGTACTCGACTTTCCTTGTGGGAATTGGGAATGTATAAGAATCCCAAACCAACAGAGTCTTAAATAAATTTTCTAATCACTTCGCTCCATAAACATGGCCAGCTAAGGCTGTTGAGGCATCTCTCTCTCCCTCTCCCCCCTCCTCTCTCTCTCCCCTTATAATTAAAACCTTCCAGGAGCATCTCAAGTGCATCAGTCTGTCTTTTTTCCTTACGACAGATGAGTGGAAGAATTATTGTGGTGATATTCTTCTTCTGGGCTCTCCTGACATTCGTCACGCCGACACTAGTTCATCTGTCTGAGTCTTCCAAGCTCAAGCTGAAGCTAAATGGTAAGAGTTACATGTGATTCTTCATATGAGGGACGAGTGTTCTGCTCACGTAGCTTTGGCCTTAATAAGTCCATTTCTGATTGTGCTTTTCGCAGGTGAAAATATTGATACCGAAGCATTGAGGGCCAGAAAAGAGTTTGGATTCCTGAAGAAACCATTAGCAAGTAAAAAGTTGGACATGGCACGCACCAAGGCACCAGTTCCAGCATCAGTTCCAGCGCCGTCGCCATCACCGGCGCCAGAACCTCAGCCAGCTTCTTCGAGGGTCAACAGGAATCAAGCTCAATGAGATTTTGGACGAGGAAATCAACTCAGCGTCGCATGGATTGGTCCTCCAAAATCTCTCAGCTATGAAGCTGCCTCACATTGGACAATGTTCAGCTATATATATTTGCATGTAAGCCGGTTGTGGATTCAGATTGAACGGCCAGAGAACTCGAGGGTGAAGCACAGTGGTCATGGCCTGGAAGAGAGTTCCACTCATCATCACAGCCTCAACAGTGGTTTTGGGGATGGCTCCTTGATTGAATTAGGACGCAAGTGGAATTATTCATCTTTAACTTGAGACTTTTAATATTTCATCATGGTCCTTCATACAACTCTGTCACTGTTGTACATAGACAGAGGGATTAAATTGTTGACAATATTGACTGATTTACTTGTATTGCCAAATAACGTTGTATTAACAAGAGTTCGAATATCATCCACCCAAATTTAGAGGCAGCCTTGAGCATTCCTAGTTTTGCCACTCTCTCGAAGTCAAATGTCACAATAGACAGCACCGCTTAGATATATCTTTTGCTGAAAGAAGACTTTATACAGAGCTATACCAGAGTTAGATGTGATTTTTGCGTTTTCTGCTATAGAGATAAGCTCATAACCTGAAGTGCTGGGTTCCACAAGATGCAGAATTGGCAATGACAAAGATGAAAATGTCAGCATTATGGATTTCGGTGTTTAAAGTTCATAATGTGCTCGATTTGTATATGGTCAACCATGCTTAACACCTATTTACTGTAGTTAAAAATTGGCGATCAGGTTGTACACATACTATTAGTAGAAGATGCAAAATCTGCAATGATGCAGATGACAGTACATGGCACAAGCGGTCTATAGATAAATATTGATTCATCTTTTGTCAACTTTGGAGGGGAGTTGGTTGTCGAGGAATAAGCATAAGGTAGTTTTCAGGATTCATATTTTTGATGGATTGAACTTGAAATGTTCTATGCTTCTATATCTGTTACACACAAAATCACAAATTTCTATAGTAGTGAAATTGAGATTGTTTGTCCAATTACTTCCTTTGATTTAAGGGGCTTGATTAGGTTTACAATTTACTCGGCATTGCATTTATCAAAGGTCTGAGTTGATCGTTTGAATTTTACTTGAGAAACATATGGGCAACTCGTCTCTTAGGAAGTTCCAGAAGGATGAAGATCCAAGCTGTAAAGCGTTGGGCTGGCATCGCCGGTTAAAGATCCCTCAACTATTAATACACAGTGGACCCATGTATGAGAGATGAAATATATCAGACAAGCAAAGTTAATTTCAACAACCTGGGAAATTCATGGATACCACAGCAATGGAAAGCAAATACATGTCCAAGAAGACCAAGAAGAATATGACATCAGAGACAATTTTAGATAAGACCGTGACCTTTGATTCTCTTTCTTTAGGTGTACAACCTTTTAATACATATCAACTGTCCACCCGTCATGGTAACTCGCTCCGTGAAGAACAGGAGACGCATGGCCTTAATTTAGACAAAATTTTCGAGGTATTCTTCCACTGTAGTGTACTTCACATCTGGGTACAGCTCAGAAGCCTCGACACCAAACAACTCCTCGATCTCAAAATTGGCACCGTCGCCCTTAACAAAGATTGAATGGTTCACTGCTAATATGACATTGATGGGAATTGGGGACTCTGAAAAAAAGGGGAACAATAACCCATGTCATGAATTTCAGTCGTGAGAAGAATATAAGAATGGGCTTCAATGCATTCTGGGAATTCAAGAAAAAGCATACCCTGGATTTGCTTCAGGACTTGCTCTTCAGGAAGGTAAATCTTCTCGAGGGTCTTGCCAATTTTCTTCTCCCACAAGGCAACAAGCTCATTGAATGAGTAAACGTTCTTAGGAGGCCTGATGTAAAGGATCTTGTTCAGCGTTCTCGGATCATCCACCGCCTTGATGGTGAAGGTCGCAATGTCGTCTTCCTTGTTGAAAATTGCTGCAGAAGTACCAGAGATCAAACCCCACGAAACATACACTTGCTATTGTCATAGCAAAACCAAGTTCAGTCCGGTAGCACAAATTCAAAAGGCCTAGAGGAAGATCCACTATCTCTACTTAAGTCATATAAAGAAGACTTATGCAAATTCAATCGAGAAAGGGCAGGCACAAAGAAAAGGCTTAGTTACACTACTTTAGTATTTAGGACGTTTTCTCCAAACCTACCACCCGCACCAACTCCTCGTAGATAAGTGAAATATCATCAATCGAGCGTACCAAAATTACGCGCCATTAGAGAGGACATTCCTTGCTAAGGTCAGTAAATTCGATGGATCCTATTGCTAGGTATATGTCCCAGCATCCATCTGCTATGATCACTAATATGCATATTTATCTATTTGATCCGACTCAAAAACAACTGGCATACTAGCAGTAGTCAATTACCCTTTGCATTTCCGTCGCCCATGATGGTGACTTTGTCCTTCGGAGGAGCAGTGACTCCTGGCTGCGCCAGTGTTGGGAGGAAGTAGGTGGCGAAGCAGCCGCATGGGACGTAGGTGTGAGGGATGCCTGCTGCCTCCACGGCACGGCGGATCTGGGCCTTCACTTCAAAAGCAGACTTCGCTGGCTCCACAGCATGCACCCTGTCCACATCATTGCCGAATTCGGAAGGAAAGAATCTCTGCAATCATGCGTGATCGATCCCATCATGACATTGTCAGTTACCAAGAAGCCTGATCTTAATATGAAGATATCAGATACATCTCTTTCGGTATAAAGAGTCCAAATTGCCTTCTATTGATTTTCACCGTCTCATATACTGACTCGAATCTGATTCTCAGATCCACTTATGTCGTTGCTCCATTCTCGACACATAATTAGACAAGGACAGCTTTCACATAAGACTCATTCTCTACTTTTCTGGTACAGATAAAGCGAGCTAGTGTATTTTAGGATCGATCTCCAGGCTAGGTTGCTTTATACACAGCCTTCCATTTTAATGATCAAGTGGTCGCATTAAGATCTACTGAGTTAGGAACCATTGAATGAATGTGATAAGATTCAGTCAGACCTACTCCACCTAATATAGTTCTAATTTCAATTTCTTCCTGGAAAAACGAAAACAATCGACATAAAGATTCTGAAAATAAAGAAACCAAGAAAGCTGAGAAAAAGAAATGAAAGCAGAGCAACTCCCCAAACCAAAATCAAATGAACCGACCAACAAACCTTAACGTTGCCAGCTTCTTTAATGGCGTCGACGATCTTGGTCTGATCCGCCATTTGCATGTGCCCCACCGTCGATATCACCACGTCGGCTTTCTTGATCGCCTTCACCAAGCTCTCATGATCGTACAGATCACCCTGTGCCAATCACACAACCGCACAAACACAAACACACGTTAATCCTCTGACTCTCTGCCGGCCGAATGATCGTCGAAACACGAGGAGGCGAGATTGTTTCGGTCGTGTATCACGTACGATGAGCAGAGTGATGCCCAAGCTCTTGAAGCTCTCGAAGAGCTTGCCCTTGACGGGGTCGGACACCGTGCTCTGCCTCACCAGCGCGAACGTGGGATGCCCTGCTTTTGCACTCGCTTCGACGATGAACTTGCCGATGTAGCCCGTCCCTCCGATGATCAGGACCTTGCTCTTCTCGGCCATTGTCGTCGACGGACTCCTTTCACAATATCGAAACGAGGAAACGGAGGAGAAGCGGAAGAAAGAAGATGAAGAAAAGCAAATGGTTAGCGATGGATGAAACTGTCGGGAAGCGGGAGCTTCAGGGAGTTCTATTTATGGGACGAAACAGGGGAGGGGAAATGAATTTACCAAGATGCCATTCTTGGTGGGATTGGACATGGAGCAGCACGACCGTCGTCCCATCACGAAGAGTCTTGCTCTTTGGTCCACATGCATCGACCTTATCCGACCGGTTCCAAGCTCGTCCTTGAAAAAGGTTTCGAACCTTGAAAAAGGCTTAAGAGATGTATCAATGCCTCAACCATTATTCCATGTTCACATAATATTTGGCCCAGTTTGCAGGTCAATTTTGGAGTAGCCCGGTTCAATTCCAATCCGGCTCCCGATTCCAAAATTCATTGGGAACAAATTTTGACACGATCGGGTATTTTTGGTCTAAGACCCTACCCAATTTTAGAACTGTACACTCTTGCTTTATCCCAAAATAAAATTGTCAATTAGTCAACATTTCACACTTGATGATGGATTAAGTAGATGGATGACATGGGTCTTTTAAAAAGCATCCAATGACTTCCTCGACTTAAGGAATTACATAAAATGTAACGACAGCTCCAAGAGCCAAAGACGCTCCCTCCTCCTTGACCATCAAGTCTTCGGTACAATATTATTAAACAGAGTGCTGTACAAAATTTTGATAATCGAGATTAAATTATCATAACCGCCTTATCGTTCTTTTTGTCTGACTCCAGAGATCGACAATGCCATCCTCTTCTTCATGGGGCCCCATATGGTAGGTGAGTGGGTACCGGCCGAACCCGAACGCCAATCGGGGCGGGCGTTGGCGAGTGGTGGGGACAAGCATCAAGAAATTAAAGGGGCTAGGAGGAGACTTGGAGTGGGAGTGAACGAGACTTTTCTTGAGGGAAAGCTTGGATTGAAAGCAAGCTATGTTGGGGTTGGTGAGGGGTCGCCCTTGAGGTGGTCAAATGGCATGATAATTATAATCCGGATTAGGAGGGTTTGGTTGTGTGTCTCTAGAAGAAGATGCTTGCACAGGCGACCTTGAACCAGGACGGTTTTCGTGGGAATGTTAAGAGTTAAACTTAGTGAGAAAGAGAGAGAGGCCGACAAAGCGGTCGTAAGGCCTTCGCAGTTATTAAAAGAATTAGAATGAGTGATCAAGCACTGGATTCGAATACGACAAGTCATACACTCAAAGAACTTCAAGAGCTACGTTCCTGCTTTTTTTTATGTCGAGCTGTTGTTCCATCACCACTGAATTTATTTTTCTAACTTAGACATTTTTCATTGGTCACGTAAGTAAATTCGATATCGATTGTAGTTACTACTTTCAAAATGTTAGGGAAAGTGAAACAAGAACCCGCGATCTTCACGAGAGGTTTCTAAGATGAGATTTAAAAATTCGAACCCTTCCATGCATCCAGGTCGATTTATGGTTCAAATGCTTAATTCACCGATATGGACTGACTTGGTATCGTTAATTTTCTTTTTCAAACTTTTAACGTGAGATTTTCTAATGTACTGGTTTCAGGGTTTAATTTATTCAGCCAAAAGTTCCTATAATTTCAACAAAATCAAAAGTTCCTATAATTTCAACAAAATAAAAACTACAACCTGGACCTAAATGTTAGAATCATTCCCCAGCAATCAGCACGCCTGCGGGCCCGAACACAATGATTGAATGAAACGCACTATCAAAATGCGTCGAACCGTTTGATGTAGAAACGATCATGGTGCAAACTATCGGTTTTTCAATGGATCCATTGTCAAAATACCTTATAGTATTTTATTGCACGCCTACATATAATATCATACCTTACAGAGCAATTAATATTTTACTGTACACCTACATATAATATCGCACCTTACAAATCTTTTAAAGATTCTCGGTGAACGTCGATATCGATTCTTTTGTAATTTTTGGAGATTTGTGAAAGTTGTTAATATAAAACCTTATCTCGTTCGAATGTGAATTTATCAATTTATTCATGAATTGAGCTTTTTTGTTCTGTCCAAAACAATATATACATCGCAGATATTCTTTCCTACTATCGATACCATCTAAAATTTAGATTGGAATATATGTCCACTTCGAAATGGAAAAGAATTAGACTTGACACCTATCGTCGCCCTCTCGTTAGCAACTGGAGCTGATAAATGCAATGGGCCAGAACTTAAAGCGGGCCAGATCCAAGAAAGGAGAAGCTCGGCCGATCCCGCTCATTGTTCATTTTGGGCAGATGGGCCTAATTGGGCCGGCCCAGTGTAATGCCGACAAGGTTACGGCCTTTTATTAGCAATTGATGATGAAAATCGATCCGTTAGTCAGGGAGGTAGCGATTCACATACTTTTTGTTTTCATGTAAGCCTTTACAATGTACAAAATTTGTTACGATCTAGGGCGGTTGATTGAGTAATTCAAGACTTTGTTTGCAAGCCAAAACTCATTGGTTTGATTTTCCGATTTATCTTCGGTCTTAGGAAGTCTTGATTAGTTTGCAAAGGACGGATTTTTGGACTTAGATGTATATTTGGTCTTTGGTTTACCCACTTGAACCTAGAGCACTACGGTGACGTGCCTACCCAGTGGGAAGTTGGTGTTTCATTAGCTGCTTAAACTAAACATTCCAACAACATGTGAAGTAGGTTCCAATCCCACTTAAACCCTTTACCCTTAGAGAAAGAAAGAAAGGTAATTTGTGGCGAATTGATCAAAAACTTATGACACAATTTATATTGTGAAATCAATTTATTGACGTAATGAACTTACTAGAGAAGACATGATAGCATTTCATATAAAAACTGCACAAGCCATTGCCAATTCAAATCAAGGGTCTCCACTTCTTCACCACAAGAAGGATAGCAAGAGCTCATCCAAGATCACAAAGTCCTCAAAATTTTACTACACCCACACTGTAGGCGTCAATCCGAAATTATACGCATCGCATACGGATATATACATTTATGCCTTGAGAATTACTAACGACGATTGCAGAGCAATTCATTCTATGCACACAGGCCCATATTAACTATAACAAGCGATTCAAGCTTTGGACTTGTGGAGATTGGCAACATGGAACTGAGGGACGTAGCTGTTGGTGCTTCCCTCGGATACCGGCGGTTCATTCAGAAATGCCCAATTGCTCCATGTCCACCTGCCAATCATTTGATTGTAGCTCGGATTCTATCAAACTTAAAACCCCCAAATTAAGGAAAAAAAAGGCTAGAAAATGATCGAAAAATAGAAAGATAAATTAATGTTCGGGTCTTAATGCAATCGATCCGAATGGGTATGCGTAAATTGTCTCATCACATGCGCACCGTATAAAAGCCAATGCAAGAAATAACACCAGCAGCAATTACAATAGTTCAAATAAGACCTTTTCATCATTCAAATTAGAGGCTTGATTAGTTTGATTAGTTTCAGAATGTTTAATAGATCCTAGAATCATGTAAATACTGAACTTACCACCCTTTGTTGTTGATGGGTCTCTCCCAAGTCGCCTCGCCGTCCAGCTCTGCCGGCAACGAGTTCGATCTCCCGTACTTTCTTGCACACTCTTTGAACGCCATCTTCTGTGGCAAAAAAAAAAAAAAAACCATTGTTCATTACCAATTCATTAATTCAACAATTCATACACACACACACACACACCTATATGTATATATATCTACAAACAAAACGGTAAAAATCGAAACGATTAAAATGGAAGTATTTTTACCTGAGTGCCATCGGACGGGGCTTTACGCAGCTCTTCTTCTGCTTTCTCCTTCTTCGACCTCCAATAAGCCTCTATTTCCTCTTTAGTGAACGATCTGTTCCTCTGGTAGGCCACTGAAAAGATTCAAGATTTCAAGCTTTTAGCCCTAACCCTATTGGCTAAATTGGTAGCAGCAATGAGGAAGATGACTTTACCATGCTTAGGATCAAGGACCGGCGAGCCCCAACCCGCCATTAGAGAGCCCATCGTCGTTCGCAAGCTTTGCTCAGTGATGGCCCTTCCTGTTCGTCTGCGATTCGTCGATCGGTTCGCAAGTCATTGTGAAGGCTTTTAATACGTGGGGATGTGACTAGTGCTCATCGGCGACTTTGTTCTTATCCAAAGATTTATGATTGTATAAAATGCTCCTTTTGCGGTGCAATTGTCTGATTCCACTTTTACTTTCTTGCGCGTGAAAATCGGAGCTACTTGTCACTGTCAGCCCACAGATTTGCACAGGAAGACTCAAAGAACAAGGCGGTGAAAGAGACTGGGACGATGATGACGTGATTTAACAAATGGTACAAATGGTAATGGATGTGGGCTCATTATATAATACCATCCTTAAATTTTTAATTTATTAATTTGTGAATTTTAGCCTAATTTTAAATGTGGTCTTTATATTTTTGGTATATATTCAATTTAGTTTCTGAATTATATGAAAATATTCAATATTATCTATGAATTTGAATTAAGGGAATGATAACTTTGAACATTTTCATATAATTCAAGGTTTACATTGAACTTGCATTGAAAGTTTTGTGATAACATTGAACAAATTAAAATTTAGGCATTATATTGAACAAATTAAAAGTTTATGAATTACACTGCATATTGGGTTAAAGTTTAGAGATTATTTGTATCGTTATCCCAATTTGTTTATCCTTGATATGCATCTAACACATGTCCTTTGACGTTCCTTAGGCGAGGATTATTGGTTCCGTGCATGTGATTTATTACATCATATGTGCCCATATGATCCAATGGATTAGATTCGCTAGGCCAACTGCATTGGATGAGGCCACTAACTTCTCTTGAGATATAACAATGAAATGAGGCTCACGTACCTGTCATAATATACATAAATAGGGCATTCATAATTTTATGTTAAAGTATTCAATTAGATAACAAGATTAACTCTTCAAAATTATACATATTTATTGAGATTAAAAACTAAATCGTAGTTCGAACCAAAAAATGAAAAATACATTATAGTTGTTTAACAATTACAATAGGACAACCCTCAATAAGGCAATTAAGAGATTAGGCGTTTTATTTTGGATGCGGTCGCTCTCGTATTCAAATCACAGCATCCTAATCAACACATATAATTGGGGTAATTTTCGTGCATCTTTCAAGATTAACCACATCCAAAGAAAAAAGGACGAAATGTCAGAGAAAAATTAGGTAATCATCCACTTTGTCTACAGAGCTTTAAAGGTTTTTGAGTTGATCACAAGTTTGCAAATTTTTTAACAAAAGAAGAAGAAGAAGAAAAAGTATCAATTACTCTAATCACATTATTTAGATTTTTTTGATGGGATCAAATTTTCGTACACTAAAATCCATCAAAGTTCGTTCTATGTTCCTAAGTTACAATTTGATGGCATTAAAGATGCTCAGATCTACAGTCCAAAGATAAAAGTTCTACTTCTCGGGAGAATCGTTCGATCCACAGGATTAGTGTCGAGGATTTTTTTTTCCCAATACTAAGTGTCCAATTGATTGGGACCTTGATAAGGACGTACATTCATTTTTTTTTTTAGTAGTTACAGATATAGAAGGAGCAATTGGCGCTATGATAGGGCCCGAACGGTTTCCTACTCAATGCAAAAAGTCTAATCTCGGGCATATTTAATCCTTATCACTCACGACTAAAGATTTGAGGTTGGTAAGTCTGTCAGTGTAGGCCCACCAAAATACTAATAAGTAAAAATTGAGGTTTAATAGACCATCACATTTGTGGCGCCCGCGGTTTTTCGTCGAGGGTGGTATTTTTATTTTTTTTTGTCGGGGTGGTATTTGTGGAGCCATCAAATTTACAATCAAACCGTTTTAGATGGATCCGGACAAGCTTCCAGTTTTCATTTTATGATGTCTTGGATTTCCAATCAGCTTGATGTTCACGCAAAATCAAGAAATAAATTATCTATCCACGATGTTTCTTGTTTCTTGTTTCTATTTTTTTTTTTTTACTTTTTGGGGGAGGTTTAATTTATTGATAGATTTTCTATATTTCAAAAAAGCTATAATACAGTCCTAATGTTAGAATCATTCCCAAGCAATCAGCACCGCATGTGTAGCCAAACATAATGATTTGATAAGGACCATCAAATGCGTTCGACTGTTGATCTGGAAATGGGCACCTCGTCAAATCGATTAGCGGCCCCAGAAATCGTCGTACCCAATTGTACGTTAACGTTATGTATCTCCTTATTGTCGTACGTCATCAGCTTTTCGAAAATATCAATGAACAAATGAGGTTTATTCTTTCGTAAGCCAATGCGAAGTGATTCAAAACTTGATTTGTAAGCCAAAGGTCTTCAATTTGATTCTCCGATTTATTCTACGTCTTAGGAAACTTTAGTTAGTATGCAAAAAACGATCTAAAGCTTAGGTGCATATCCCATATTATGTTTCTCCACTCGCACTTGTTAGGACTACAATAACTAATTCTCTCCTACCGTTTCGTTAGCTGTTTAAACTGAACATTCCTTTATTCTTAGAAAAGAAAAGAAAAATAATTTTTAGTGAATTGAACAAAAAATTATCACGCACCAAAAATTACCGTTAACAGTCTTTGTATGACTTACTTTAGAAGGCATGATATCATTCCATACATTGAATAGACACGAGTGATGTACAAACACGCTTCCATGCAAATGTAATTTGTTGTGAATTGAATAAATTATATCATTCTACATCTTTATATTAGTTTAATGCATCGTCCCCGGAGTAGGTTTTAAATGATCCTGAACTCCATATGCACCTAATAGTCTCTCTTTCCAGAGGGAAATTGCTTGGTTCTAAAGAGAAGAAATTGCATGAGCTATTGTTGTTTCAAATCAAGTCTTCACTTTTACTACTAGAAAAGAACAAGAGCTCACACAAGATCACATTGAAAGTCTAACATTTTACATCGCCTTCGAGACACTATATATATATATCGAGAACATACGTATACACATATATATATATATATACATTTATAGATTTACAAACTACGATTGCAAGACAATCCACTCTTTGCAAATACACCCAACTTAGCTTTCTCATTACGTGATTCAAGCTTTTGACTTGTGAAGATTGGCAATGTGGAACTGAGAGACGTAGCTGTTGGCGCTTCCCTCGGATATCGGCGGTTCATTCAGAAATGCCCAATTGCTCCGGGTCCACCTGCCAAGTATTTAATTGTAGCACAGATTCTATCAAGCTTATAACCCCCAGTCAATTAAAAAAATTCGAATACTAGAAAATGATGGAAAAAAAGAAAAATAAATTTTTGGATCTTAACATTATTACTCTGAATGGATATGTTGAATGGGTATGTCTTGGAGTGTTTAATAAACTTAAGATATGAATAATCGGGTTCTTAAGACACCCGGCTGTCTTAGAATCAAGTTAATACATGACTTACCAGCCTTTGTTGTTGATGATTCTCTCCCAGGTCAAATCCGCTTCCGCCGGCAGCGACTTCGATCTCTCGTACTGTCTTGCACACTCTTCGAACACCATCTCCTGCCGCAACAAAACCGTCCACACAGAAAAAAAAAACATATTATTCATCACCAAATCATGAATTCGAAAATTCTCATTTATATATCTACAAACAAACGGCAGAAAGTGAAATGAATAAATGAAAGTATTTTACCTGAGTGCTATCGGACGGGGCTTTACGGAGCTCTTCCTCTGCTTTCTCCTTCTTCGACCTCCAATAAGCTTCTATCTCCTCTTTAGTAAACGATCTGTTCCTCTGGTAAGCGACTGCAAAGATTCAAGATTCAAGCTTTTAGCACTAACCCTATGGGCTAAAGTGGTAGCAGCAACGGGGAAGATGACTTACCGTGCTTCGGATCGAGGACCGGCGAGTCCCAACCCGCCATTAGAGAACCCATTGCTGCTCGCAAGCTAGCTCAGCGATCACTTTCCTGTTCTTGTCTGCGAAAATTTGATCGATCCGCAAGCGACCGTGAAGGCCTTTTATACGTGGAGATGATTAGTTCTTATCTGCGACGTTGTTCTTATCCCGAACTTTATGATTCCAAACTCACTTTAAAAAGCTTTGTTTTTTTGTTTTTTGTTTTTTTGGGTGTAGCTGTTTAATATCACTAACTTTTTGCACATGAATGCCGGAGCTACATGTCAGCCCACAGATTTGCCCGGGGGAAGGCTGAAGAACGAGGCCAAGTGAAAGAGATTGGGACGATGGCGACGTGGTCTGGCTGTCGGATTTGCTGGTCCTTGATATGCGTCCGACGTGTCTCCTCCGAGGTTTCTTAGGCAGTGATAATTATCAGCTGCAGCAGAGAATATAACAGCAGCGGATGTGGTCTGTCGGATCGTGTGCATCTTATATATGAGGTCAATATGATTCGACGGATCGGAGTCGACTGCACCGGATGCGGCTCTTAACTTCACCTTGTGGATACAAAATGAGGTACATCATCACCTTCCACAGTCCGCATTAATAAAGAGCACATACGATTTCGACTGCGTTTGATTAAGCATTTAAGGAAACTCATAACAAGCAAAGAGGGATCCGACACCCGGCTGTCTTAGTTTTAATTTTTTTAATTTTTAAAGGAAAATAAAAAATTATTTTTTATATTTTTTTAATGATTGACACTAATAATGCAACGGTCTCTAATGCCTACGTGCAATGTATTTTAATGAAAACATGCGCGATGCATTTTGATGAAAATGATTTATTTTACTTTTCTTTTAATTAATTATTTTTTAATAATAAATTTTTCAATCCAATATTTTTAAAATTCAGAATTTTTTTTAATTA
This sequence comes from Eucalyptus tenuipes, assembly GCA_014182365.1. Lineage (NCBI taxonomy): Eukaryota > Viridiplantae > Streptophyta > Magnoliopsida > Myrtales > Myrtaceae > Eucalyptus > Eucalyptus tenuipes. The sequence continues at coordinate 12,808,812 of CM024542.1, read as the reverse complement.
ATACTAATGATGCTAATGCTCCTAACGTCTATGTGTGATGCAATTTAATGAAAAATTACTTTTTTTTGTCTAGGGTTTAGAACTTAATACTTAATTTTCTACATGATTAAATCCTCAATAAAATGGTGAAATTTAGGTGTTGACATACATCTGAATACTTAATTGAAAAAATCAATAGCAAATTGGGATTTAATTAGACCATCCCAGTTGTGCTGCCCGCCTCAATTTTACAATCAACCATCCCAGTGGAAATCTTTGTCCCGGATTTCTTGCATTTCCAGCCAACTTGACGTTGGGTCATTTCATATGCTGACGCAAAAAATCATAAGTATATCGAACAACTATCTCCAATAACATGCAAACATAGTAAGAAAAGTTATAACGAGACATCTTTATTAACGAATCATCCGAGTAATGCGGCACATTACATGGAAACTCGGCTCATGGTCGAGATTAAACAAAGAAAACGATTTCGCCATCACATATTTTCAATTAAGCAAATTAAAGTAAATTTAATTGCATAAGTAAGTACATATCTAATATTTTTGACAATGTTCTTTGAACCGACGTTAGCCTCAATTGAATATAGTTGGAGCATTTCTGAACCAGCTTTGTTGGTCAACCATATCCGTCGTCAAGAGGGGCGACACTTCCTTGCCAGTAAGGACGCGAGACCAGGGAACCCTCTTTGATGTGTCGGCCCCCGGTCCGTAACATTTGTATTGCCCATAGTAGGCCGTCCTAGACAAGAGAAAAAGAGAGATTATTTTCGAAATAATTGAATTGCATGATATTGCTATTTTTGTTATTGTTGTTGTTGGTTACCTCTGTTTGGTTGAGTCACCCCAGTCGGCCCATCCTTGGGGGAGGACGGCACTAGACATATAAGAGAGGGCGAAGACGACTCTCGAATATGGGCCCCACGGGCGGCCCAAGAAAGTGTTGGTGAGGCCCGTGATCGTGCAGCCCAAGAAGACGAAGCCCGTGTTCTCTAACGGCGATGCTCGGTGCTGGGCCGTGATGAACCCTCCTCCTCGCGACACCGAATGCACGTGGCATTTCTACAATGGTAAAAAATAATAATAATAATAATAATAATAATAATAATAATAATAAAAGACTGTTTGCTCCCGCGGAATTCATATTGTTGGCACGAAATGATACCTGAAAGAGGGAAGCGGCGTTGCCGAAGATGAAGTCAACATCGCCTTCAATGTAGCAGTTGCTGTAGTAATGCCTTCCGACATCGTCGAGCAATGTGTCTTGGTGAGACGTGATTCTGCATGCCGAAAACGCCACCCTATCTCCGGACACTCTCAACGCCACTGCTTTTGCTCCCGACCCATAAGCATTCTGAACATCAAAACATCGAATCGAGCCAATCTTAGGTGAGATACATGGGACATTCCGATAGGACAATTTGATTGTTTGATCACGTCATGTCGAGTCATATAATCCGTTTGTAGGCCATGTGAATCACTAAGCTAAGTTATTCTGAAAACTTGATTCTATGTTATATTATCATATTCCACTATAGTGTGCAATTGCATTCACAATTTTAAAGTCGCCACCGCTATTAGTGTGCCTATGCATGCAAACCTGAATTGTGAGGTAACGGCCGACAAAGTCAGAAGCCAAGACGGAAACGGTAGGCGATCCGAATATGTCCCCACTATCGTCCCCTGTGATGATCGTGCTGGACGCCTTCTTCCCGCTCAGAGTTATGAAAGGCTTGTCCGCCGGGACCACGAGTTTCTCCCGGTATGTCCCCGGCTCAACTCGTATGAACACGAGCTCCGAGTTGTTCGACGGCACGGCATCAATGGCGTCCTGTATCTTCGTGAAGTTTCCCTTCCCGGACTGGTCGACCAGGATGAGGCGCGCGAGGTTAGGAGCTTGAGTCACAATTCCTGCCTCGGAGAAGTTCGTGCAAGCAGACAAAAGAGCCAGGAGAAAGTAGAGGATGAATTGCCCTTGATTCCTCATGACGCAACTCAAGATGTGCGACTACTAATGGATATTATGGGGGTCGAAATTATGATACAAAAAGCGAGGATGATGAAATATGTGAGTGTTAGATTAGTATGAGCTGTGTGGCTCTATTTATAGGACGAAATTGCGAAACGAGAGCGGCCGATTTCTTGACAATGACGGCGGTGATCAGCAATTATTGGAAACGTAGGAGAGGGACCAAGCGGTTGCTATTGTCTAAAGCCTAGAAGCAGCCGTCAATGAATGAAACCCCACGTCCATAATCCGAATTCGTGTACATTCCCAATTCATGTCAAATTAAAGATAAGTCTACAAACAATAATAATAATAATAATAATAATAATAATAATAGTTCGAGGAGTTGAGGTATACGACCTACGGAGGCGGCTTGCGAGAAAATTCATTGATTTGGTTGGAGATATATGTCCCTAGTCTTAAGGTAAACGTTAGAAATCTCCATTGCCATTAGAGGAAAGCAATCGGCTTTATAACTAGGGAAGCTGTATCCTTCTGTGTTCGTGTGATTTGACGATGTTTCAAACGCGGGTGTCGTGGATAGGTGCAGTGTCACTGGACAGGAGTCTTCACGTGCATAGATTGTCAAGTTTAACTTCGGAATGTCCCCAGATGTTCCTCCCTTTTCGTGAGTGGCTTGTGAAGAGATCATAACGATTTGGAAGTTGGCTTGGATTAGGGTTTTCATTGACCATGGCCCGTGGGACGATCCGGAACTGAGAAACCGGTGTGGAAAAAATCGTTCCGACACGCCAAAAGATTATGTGCGTGGATTCAAACAGAAATTTAGTAGATGTTCAATAATCTGTTAATAAACGGTGGCAGAAACAAAAACTTAAGTCTCGGGAGCGGGACAAATGATCGGAATACCCTAAGAGGTTTAGTTATTGAAAAAGTTATGTCACATACATAAATTACAGTATATATATATATATATATATATATATATATATATATATATATATATATCTGTGTGTGTGTCTTAAAATTTCACTGAGGTTTTGCTTGTTTCGCCAAAAATATTCTTATTTCATAGTGTTCGGATCGCCTAGAAAAATGGGTCAATGGAAAAGATCTTATATCAAGGCTTAAGGCTTTTTTGTTTCGTGAAAAATATAATGTTTCCGGAAAATATTTTCCTAAAAGTCATTTTTCAAGAACATGACAATATTTTCTGACGTTCGGTAGAAACTTGAAATTGAAGTGGAAAATGATTTTCATTGTTCAAGATATCGATTTGATTTTCCTCCACACACTTCTTTGATTATTTTTTGTTTTTGTTTTTATTTTTATTTTTACGTTCTTTTTATTATATTTTTAAAATTTTGAATTTTGAATTATTTTTTATTATTTTTTCTTTCCTTTCCTTTTTTTTTTTTTTTTTGGTTGCCAGTGAGTGCCACCTCGAGCCATGCCGCCCTCTAGCGACACTTGAGCATCGCCGATTTGGCAAGGCCCAAGCCTTGTTGCATTCTTGCAACGCTCGAGTGGTGTCGGTCTACAAGGCCCAAGCCTCGTGACCTCTGGCAACGCTTGGGCGTCACTGATCTGCGAGGCTTCGGCGTTGCCGTCATCTGGCGCCACTCGAGTGTTACTGATCTGGAGAGCTACGATCGCTAGTGGCCTGTCGCCAGCCCCGATGACTGGCCAAACCAAAGTAGAAGGAAAAAAAAAAAAAAGAAAAAGGAAAAAAAAAAAGAAGAAAGAATAATTAAGACCCAATTTTTTAAAAAGAAAAAAGAAAAAGGAAAAAAAATAAAAAAAAAAAAAATGAAAAGATATTTATTGAAAGAAAGTGAGATGAAAAAAGATATGGAAAATGTTTTCCTCTTTTCCATAAGTGAAAAACATTTTCCCCTCTTTTAGAAGATTTTTTTTCCTTGGTGGAAAATGTTTCCCACAACTAGTTCATGGAAATTAATACTAGAAAATTCGAAAACGTTTTGTTGAAAATTATTATCCGTGAAACGAACGGAGCCTTAGATTTAGGAAAATGATTTCCTCTTTAAAAAAATTGAAAATTTTCGGCCAAAGTATGATTACATATCGACACTTGGACCAGAAATTCTACGCTTGAGCACAAAAACCCTAATACACTTAACTCGGCCATTGGTAGTGGGGCCGGGACTAGAGAGCAGGGCTAGGTCCTTGAAGCTTGAGCCCTGGTCCATTGAGGTTGAGCTTGAGGTCTCGATGTTCTGGCCCAAGTCTATTGAAGTTGTACTTGAGATCTTGGTTACTGTGCTTGAGTCCATTGAGGCTGAGCCCAGGACCTCGATTGTAACAACTTGGCTTGATAAGGACAAGGAGTGGTCACAGGAGTGAGAGGGCTTAAATAAGGAATATCTCCTAGTATACTCCTAGGATGGTGAATGGGGCAAAGATGAATTGAATTACACATCAAATAGGGGAGAGCATGCCCAGGATTTATATGTGAAAACTAGAATTAACTTATGGATAGGTCTTTTGACGTAATGGCAAGTTAAACATGCTCAATTTTTAGCCGATAGAAAAAGTTGAGTATGCTCATGTTAAAGCACTACCAAGATGGGTGACCTTTTTTGCCTATATGCTAAAGGACCTAATTGTGAGATTGAGTATGGGATGAATCAAAACGAACAATATCTCAAATAAGTTAATCCAAGAGGTCACACCAGTGCTTGTGCTTGGGTCCTTGGCCCATGTCCATTAAGGTTGAGCTTGTGCTTGGGACCTCAACCGCCCACACCAATAATGAAGCCTCGAGTCTGGCCTCAATTGACCCAAGCTAGGGTGAAGGGGTCTCGGTCTTGAGTCCGGAGGTTAAAGGCCTGGCCTCGATGGACCTAAGCCTAAGTGCTAGGAAACTGGGCCTGGCCTCCATAGACTTGGGCCAGGGTGTTGGTGAGCTGGGCACAAGCATCGAGTTGTTGAGCTCGATTTTGGCGAATCCAAGACTGATGCTTGTGCTTATAGTTGGGGATTTGGGCTTGAGACCACGGTGCTCGTGTTAGGATCCGTGTCGATCCATGTGCAAGTCACCAATGCTCGATTAATATATGTCTAATTAGGAAAATCAAATAATTTTTTTCTTGCCAAACAATAGAAAATATTTTCTAGTTCTTTTTCGGATCTCAGCAAAATATCAAAAAATATTATCGTTTTCCTGAAAAATAACTTCCGTGAAAATATTTTTCAGAAATGTCGTATTTCTGCAAAAACAAATAGAGCCTTATTCTCACATTTTTTTTTGCATAAAAGAGATAGCCTGTACTAGCCCCTTTGATACTTCATTGAAAATGGTCTTTTTTTTTTTTTTTTTTTTTTTTTAATTATGCCCAACGATTAGATACTTAAGCAAGAGTAGACCTGATTATGGGGTGGTGGCCTGTTGGGTCCATTCGAGCTGACAAGCACGAACACACACGTGCAAAGCTTAGGCAAATGAGTTTATTCTTGGACTCGGACCTCCCCACATAGGCTCACTTTAGACCGTACCCAAGTCCGCTTTCTCATTATTAGAATTTAATGTTGGTTGAGAATAAAGTTTAGATGAAGACTTTTAGGTCTATATTCGGTCCAACCGACCTATTGATTGTATAAGTACGAGCAACCACGAAATGTAAAGAACGAGAAATAAAACTACATTAAGTATAGATTTAGTCCTATGAGTTTTAGCGTCTGTATGATTTGGTCCACTAACTTTTATTTTGTACAATTAAGTCCTCTAACTCTTTGCTTGTGCAATTTGATAATCTAATTTGTTTGGTGTAATCCGATCATCTTACTTTCTTGATTTATACAATCGAGTGTTTTGTTGCCCTGTTTTAACTAATAGTATCAAATAAGGAATTTCTTTCTTGTTTTTTCACTTTTTTTCCTGCTTATTTGGCGCCAAAGGCATCACCTTTCATTTTCTATCACATAAAAGTGCCGTGTCATTAATCAATCGAAGGATTTGATTGCTTGAATTGAGAAAGTTAGATGATTTGATTGCAGAAAGTAAAACTTAAACTACCAAATCGCACAAATTCAATTTTTTTAGAGGACTTCATTGAAAAAAACAAAAGTTACGGCACCAAATCGCACAAATGTTGAAAGTTAAAAGGACTAAATCTGTACTTAACCCTAAAACCAGGCATAAAAGATACGCAGGGAGGCACAAAATGGAGAGGCCATATGGAATTTAACTAAAAATGATTGGGACATAACAGTACATCACATTAGACTTAGAATCGGTTGCTCTCGTAATGTGCAGCATAATATGGATTAAAGACTGCGTGTGCTAGCCAATTTCAGCGATTTCCCACGAGAAAATGCTTCAGTTTCGCGTAATTCTGTGGTTACTGGTTTAACGTGTGATTAGGATGTAGAATTCATCAACTAACAGCAAGTTTAGCATTTCAAATACCCAGATGCAGTCTCTTATCAATTGCTTGCTCCAACATAGACAAACTTGGGACTTTGCAATGCAGCAACAACACAACAAGCCTGAAATCCTTGTTTGTTGGTACTATGATATGATCAATACACGCAAAGACACTCGGCTTATGATCCATTCCGATACATTTCGCATGAATCAGTAGCAGATCCTGCATGCTTGTTGTCCGTGCTTTATTTACATCACTTTTATTGAATCGAAGGTTTTAAATCTTCTTTCGTGCTCGAGTGCGCTGGTCTCAGTCGAGGCAGAGCACAGTCGGGCGACGTTGACATCTTTCTCTTTGGTTGTCCCCCCACAGCCGTATTGGTGGTGGTTTCGAGACTCATCCGGGTCGGTATTGTAACCGCAGTGGATGTGAATTGACCCCTCCTTTTTGGTCGATTCCGAAGTTTAACTGTGTCAAGGCTCCTCGGTTCTCGCCCACCATGGTTGTTATGCTGATCGGCTTATCATCCGGAGTCTTCTTCGTCTGCCCCGTCGTCAATTTGTGAACTGGCTTCGTTATCTCTTCCCTTATCTCTTTGTCGAGGGAAGATTGGTCCCTTCTGAAGGGGATTGGTCCAGTTGATCACTTGCTTCAATTTAGATGATTCAAGCCTTTCGCTTGAGGAGATTGGCAAGTAGAACTGGGAGGCGTATGTCACAATCCGATTTCTCCCATGTTAATGTTGGCTGAAAAGAGGGGTTTTGTGACGTCAAGGTGAAGCGTGAGATATGTAGAAGGGTTGACACAATTGATTATTAGGAGTGCTACATGTTGTTTGTGCTAAAAATTCAGAGATGGGAAAATTATCGTCTTAAACGATATCTAAAGGCAAGGTTGGCTTTCTGGGCACAAACAGATTGAGAGCTTATGTCACTCTCTCAATTATGGCCACAGCAAGCCGAAACCTGTTGGTGTTATTATTTACATGTCTTACTCAATTTTCGGATTCTCAAGCTAAATTGGGCATTGTACATTCAGTTATAAGGACGCAATTCCTCGTATTGTCCTTGAAAACTATCTATTGAAGAAGGGCTGACCTAGCGTTTTGGCTCATGAGGTGATGCACGGGCTCATCCTCGGCTAGGAAGCGTTTGACCCTTCACATGCCCTTCAAATATTGGCGGTTTATTCAGAATTGCCCAATAGTCCTCCTCTCAGTTGTTTGATTCCCACCCAATTAAAAATAACAATACGGCCATAACGACCTTTCACATATTCAAGACCTAGTAGCTCAGATTCTACCAAGCTTAACAGCCCAAAATTTGTCAAAATTGAATACTATATGACAATGATCGAAAAATACAAGTGTTATTACCACAAGAAATTCAGTAGACCCGTGCATTTGAGATCCGATGCATTTCAGACAAGCATAGTGAAACTCAACAACCTGCGAAATTCATGGACCTCACAGCAATGACAAGCAAATCCCTGTCCAAGAAGAATAAGGCATGGGAGACGCTCTCTTCGATACTTAGATCTTTGGGTATCTGTGTTTGGTTTAGCATTTTCAATGGGCTTTTAGGCCTGAAAGCTCATTGGGGAAATGCTGGACCGTTTGGTTCAACTTTGAAGCCGACTTTCAGCTTTCAACTTACCTTCAAAATGCTGAAAGCCCAAAGCTAGTAGGGATTAGCTTTGCGCTTTCAGCATTCTGCCGATTGCTGAAATTATCTTTTCCCTTCCAAAATTACCTTCACTAATTCTTCATATCTTCGATTTTGCCCCTGATTATTATTTTTTTAATTGAAAAAGGAGGTAGCCCTTCGCCGGACTGGCGAAGGGCTATGGCCGTTGGCGAGCCAGATTTGGCATTGGCGGTCGGCAGTTGAGGTCCCCCAACCTCGGGCGACCTCTGGCAAGGGTTGCGCGACCCAGCCGAGGCCGCCGGAGGTCACTTGACCCATGCAACCGCCACCTGGGTCTCGCGACCATAGGTGACCCTCGCCTAAGTCTCGCGAGGGTCACGCGACGGCGGCCAAGGGGCCGGGCGACCCGGCTGACCACCGTCTGGGTCTCGCGGCCACAGGTGGCCCTTAACTAGGTCTCACGGCCACGGGCGGCCCTCGCCCGTGTCTCACGAGGGTCTCGCGATGGCAGCCGGAGTCGCGCGACCCTCGCGAGACTTAGGCGAGGCCGCCGCAGCAAAGCGAGACCTAGGCGGCGGTCGCCCGGGTCACGCGGCCCCGGGTCGAGGGACCCTCGTCGAGGATCGCTCGAGGTCAAGCGACCTCGGTTGCCCTCGGCTAGGTCGCATGACCCTCCGGAGGTCGCCCAACCTCGGGCGACCTTAGCCGATGGCCACCGGCGCAGATCCGGCTCGCCGGCGGCCGTAGCCCTTCGTCGGTTCGGCGAAGGGTTTAGTTTAATTTAAAAAAAAAAAAAGAAGATATATATATATATATATATATATATATATATATTATACCTATCAAAGCCTATTGCGAAAGGTTTTTTTTACCAAACACACATTCAACTCAAAATCCATTTGCAAAATTTTTTTACCAAACACAATTGCATTTCCACAAGTGATTTTGGGCTTTCAGCATTTGCATTGAACTCAAAGTCCCTTGCAAATGCTGAACCAAACAATGCACATCGGCTGCTCACCTGAGTCAACGAAACTCCATGTAGAGCGCGAGACAATTTTCAAGGCATTCTTCCACCGGAGTGTACTTCACATCTGCGTTCAGCATAAAATGCTGAAATTGTGATTAATATAGCACGTATTAGATTTTCAACATCATACATAATTTTGGAGATTAAAAACTACTTTGTATTTGCTTACCGTTCAGACATGTTGTTTTAGGTGCGACAACTCTTATGTTCAGATCATAGCGTCCTATTTTATATATACATACACCGCAATTTTCGTGCATTTTTAGGGATTAACAGCACCGGAAGGATACAATATGAGATGTTTTGAGAAAGATTATGAAAATCATCCACTCTATCTGCTTAGCTTTCAAGCGTTTTATATTGAACAAAAGTTGCAAAATTTTTCAATAAAGAAGGGAAAAAATCATCGATTCCATAATATTTTTTTTTTGGAACTGGAGGAACCGCCTCACAACGAGCACTAAGCATAAACCCCCAAGGAGCACTGGCGCGGGGACCCACCTCCCATAGTACTCCGCTTAAGTCGCGCTATATGCGCAAGCGGTGACTCGAACCTCCCCCCTTCCGCAGTTAGAATCGCTTCCATAACATTAGTCTCCAAATGATCTATTAAAATGATCATTTTTATTGCATTGTTAGACTTTGAAAAAGTTATAATGAGGCATCTTTATTAGCGATTCATCTAAGTAATGCGCAGATTACAGCTTATAAGGAAACTCCGCTCGTGGTCAGGATTACACAAAGAAAAGGATTTCACCATCACATATTTTCAATGTAAGCCATTTAAAGTAATTTTTCATTACATACATACACATATAATATTTTTTACAACGTTCTTTGAGCCGACGTTAGCCTCAGTCGAACAAAGATGGAGCTTTTCTAAACCAGCTTTGTTGGTCAACCATATCCATTGTCAAGAGGGGCGACACTTCCTTATCGGTAAGGACGTGAGACCAAGGAACCCTCTTCGACGTGTTGGCCCCCGGTCCATAACATTCATATTGCCCATAGTAGGCCGTCCTAAAGAAAAGAAAAGAGAGATTATTTTTGAAATAATTGAATTGCATAATATTGCTATTGTTGTTATTGTTGTTGCTGCTGTTGGTTACCTCTGTTTGGATGCGTCGCCCCAGTCATCCCATCCCTGGGGGAGGACGGAACTGGACATGTAAGAGAGGGCGAAGACGACCCTCGAATATGGGCCCCACGGTCAGCCCAAGAAAGTGTTGGTGAGGCCCGTGATCGTGCAGCCCAAGAAGACGAAGCCCGTGTTCTCCGACGGCGACGCTCGGTGTTGGGCCGTGATGAATCCTCCTCCTCGCGACACCGAATGCACGTGGCATTTCTACAATGGCGAATAATGATAATAATAGATGAAATAGAGAAAGGAAAGAAATTAAGACTGTCTGCCCCATGGAGTTCAAATTGTTGGCATGAAATGATACCCGAAAGAGAGAAGCAGCGTTGCCGCAGATGAAGTCGACGTCACCTTCGATGTAGCAGTTGCTGTAGTAATGCCTTCCGACGTGGTCAAGCAATTTGTCTTGGTGAGATGTGATTCTGCATGCCAAAAACGTCACCATATCTCCCGACACTCTCAATGCCACGGCTTTTGCTCCCGACCCATAAGTATTCTGAACATCAAAACATCGAGTTGAACCAATCATAAATGAGAATGAGATACACAGGACAATCTATGTTCAATTACATCACGTTGGCTAGACAATCTGTTTGTAGGCCATGTGAATCACTAAGCTAAGTTACACTGAAAATCTGGTTCTATGTTATATTATTATGTTCAACAATAATGTGCAATTGCATTCGTAACTTCATTACGAAGCAATACCAAAAATCACTTTTGACGAATTCAAAGTTGTCGTTGTTTTCAGCGTGCCTGTACATACGAACCTGAATTGTGAGATAACGACCGACGAAGTTAGAAGCTAGGATGGACACGGTGGGTGAACCGAATATGTCTCCACTATCGCTCCCTGTGATGATTGTGTTGGACGCGCTCCTCCCGCTTAGAGTTATGAAAGGCTTGTTCACTGGGACCATGATTTTCTCGTGGTACATCCCCGGCTCGACTCGTATGAACACAAGCTCTGAGTTGTTCAATGGCACGGCATCAATGGCGTCTTGTATCCTTGTGAAGTCCCCCTTCCCAGAGGGCTCCACCCGGATGAGGCGTCCGATGTTGGGAGCTCGAGGCGCAATTCCTGCCTCGGAGAAGTTCGTGCTGGTAGACCAAAGAGCCAGGAGAAAGTAGAGGATGAATTGCCCTCAATTCCTCATGACGCAACTCAAGATGTGCGACTACTAATGGATATTATTGGGGTCGTAATTACGATATGAAAAGCGAAGATGATGATAAATGTGAGTGATTAGATGATCAGGAGCTATGTCGTTCTATTTATAGGACGAAATTGAGAAATGAGAGGGGCCGATTTCTTGACAATGACGGCGGTGATCAGCAATTATTGGAAACGTGGGAGAGGGACCAAGCGGTTGCTATTGTCTAAAGCCTAGGAAACCCTAAGTCCATAATCCGAATTCGTGTACATTCCCAATTCATGTCAAATTAAAGATAAGTCTGCAAACAATAATAATGGTAATAATAATAGTTCGAGAAGTTGAGGCATACGACCTACGGAGGCGGCTTGCGAGAGAATTCATTTATTTAGTTGGAGATATATGTCCCTAGTCTTAAGGTAAACGTCAGAAATCTCGATTGCCATTAGAGGAAAGCAATCGGCTTTTTAACTAGGGAAGCTGTATCCTTCTGTGATCGTATGCTCTGACGATGTTTCAAACGCGGGTGTCGTGGATAGGAGCAGTGTTATTGGACAGGAGTCTTCAGACTCTTCACGTGCAGAGATTTCAAGTTTAACTTCGGAATATCCCCAGGTGTTCCTACCTTTTCGTGAGTTTCTTGTGAAGAGATCATAAGGATTCGGAAGTAGGCTTGGAGTAGGGTTTTCATTGACCATGGCCCTGTGGGACGATCCGGAAGTGAGATTTGAGATCGACCCTGAAACCCATGTGGAAAAAATCGTTCCGACACAACAAAAGATTGTGTTGTGCATTCAAACAAAAACTTGGGAGATAATAATCAGTTAATAAACGGTGACAGAAACAAAAACTTGGTCTAGATATAGAAAAAGTTATGTCACATTCATAAATTATAGAATATATTTATATATAGGGATATATTTACTAAAAGTCATAAAATTTGTTACGAAAATACAATTAAGTCCTAAAACTTGCAAAAAGTGCAATCAAACCTTAAAACTTGTCAAATTAATTCAATTAAGTAACTTCGTCCAATTTGACTAACGAAAAATGCCGACGTGACTTTTTTTGATATTACATCTCTCCTATGTGGCGATGAGGTAGCTAAATCATAAAAATATGAGACAAAACAATGATTTTTTTTTTTTTAAATCCGATTTTCAATGTTGATTTTATTTAAATTATTTTTTAAAAAAATAAGCTGAATAAATAAATAAATAAATAAATAAATAAAAGGAGAAGACCTGGACAAGGGGTGCCACTGGTGGCCAGATATGGGGGAGGGCTAGTAGGCCCTCGCCTTCACCTGCCATTGGCAAGGGGTTGCCGGCCCTTCCCCCCCGGACAACCCCATCAGCTCGCCCCACCCTCGTTGGTCACTCCCGGTGATGGTAGGGCTACGGCAGCGGTGAGGGCTTGCAGCCCTACCACCTGACTTCTCCCTCTTTTTTTTTTTTAGCATATTCTTTTAAATTTAATTTAAATAACAGTAATATTAAAAATCATATTTTGACCAAAATGACATTGTTTTAGTCTTACATTTTATGGTTTAGCCACGTAGGAGAGAGATAATATTAAAAAAAGCCATGTCAACATTTTCCATTAGCCAAACTAGACAGAGTCAACAAAATGACTTAATTGAACTAATTTGATGAGTTTTAGGATTTGATTACACTTTTTGCAAGTTTTAAGACTCAATTACACTTTCGTGACAAGTTTTAGGACCTTTAGTAAATATATCTTGTGTGTGTGTGTGTGTGTGTGTGTGTGTGTGTGTGTGTGTGTGTGTGTTAATATTTCATTAAGGCTCCGTTTAGTTTGCGAAAAGTATTCTCATTTTCCAACGTTTGAATTGTTCAGGAGAATGGGTCAATAGAAAATATTTTCTTGGGTAAAAGAAAAGATTTTCATACCAAAACTTAAATTCAAGAAAATGATTTCCTCTTTAAATAAATTAGAAATTATTTTCTAAAATATAATTAGATATTGATGCTTGAATAATAAATTCTACACTTGGGAATGGGAACCCTATTACTCATTATTGGGCCCTTGGTAGTGGGGCCGAGTCCCTGGCGCTCGAACCTAGGTCCATCAAGGTTGAACTTGGGACCTCGACACCTTGGCCTAAGTCTATTGAGATTGTGCCCAAGACCCCGGCCATCGTGCTTGAGTCCATTGAGGCCAAGCCTCGAACTTCGACATATGTGCCCAAGTCCTTGACTCTGAAGCTCAAGTCCATTGAGGGCGAGCACGGGGATTCCCATGCATAGGTCCCCTGCGCCTACGCCTCAATCCATCAATGCTAGGCTCAAGACACCGGCGCCTAGGCCTAGGTCCATCGAGGTCGTGCCTATGAGGATCGAAAGTGGTTGTTGAGGTGAAAGGGCTCAAACAAAGAACGACTTCTAGCAAGGTTCTAGGATGGTGAGTGGGGGCAAAAATGAACCAAATTACACACCAAATTGGGAGACATGCCTAGGATACACATGTGAAAACCGGAATTAACTCATATAGATGCCTTTCAATGTAATAACAAGTTAAGTGTGCTTAGGCTTATGCACTAAAAGGATGGGTGACTTTCTGCATGTATGTCAAAGGATGAAATTGTAATGCTAGGTATTGGACAAGGTGAAATGGATGATACCTTGAGTGAATTAATCCAAATAGGTCACATAAGTGCTTGTACTTTGGTCCCTAGTGGATGGGCCCATGTGCCCAGCCGCCCACACTAGTAATTGTAGTCTCAAGCCTGGCCTCGATTGGCTAGGGTGCAGGAGTCCTGGTCCTTAGCACCAAGGTTCAGGGCTTTACCTTGATGGACTCAGGCTCGAGCACAGGGAAGTAGGCTTGGCCTCTGTAGACCCAGGCCAAGGCGCAAGGGAGTTGGGCATAAGCACTGAGTTCTCGAGCTTGGTTTTGGTGGACCCAAGACCAATGCCCGTGCCGGGATCTGTGGCTATCCATGTGTAAGTCACAAGCGCTTGATTAGTGTATGTCTATTTAGGAAAATTAAATAAGAATTTTCTTCTCAAACAATAAAAAATATTTTTTGATTTTTTTTTTTCAAATCTTAGCAAAATATCAAAAAATATTATCATTTTTCTGAAAATGACTTCTTAGAAAATATTTTCCAGAATGATCGCATTCTCTACGAAATAAATGGAACCTAAGAGTCAAGTTTTTTGCGTAAAAGAGATGTCTCGTATTGGCCCCCCTTGATCCTTCATCGAAAATAGTCCTTTTTATTATGCCCACCTGTTTGATACTTAAGCAAGAGTAGACCTGATAATGGATCGGTGCTAACAACCTCCAGCACGCCTAGGCAAATGAGTTTCTTCTTGGACCCGGACCTCCCCACTTTAGACCGCACCCGAGTCCGCTTTTTTCATTAGAAGAGTTTAATGTTGGTTTGAGATGAAGGTTGGATGAAGACTTTTGGGCCTGTATTTGGTCCAACCCACCTATTAATCGTCTAAATACGAGTAACCACATAATGTAAAGAACGAGAAATAAAACAAAGTGTTAATTATAGATTTAGTCCTCTGAGTTTTAGCGCTTTTGTAATTTGGTTCTCTAACTTGTATTTTGTACAACCAAGTCCTCTATCTTTCTGAATTTTTGCAACTTGGTCCTCTAAGTTTTGTTTTGTGCATCTGATCATCTAACTTTCTTCGAATTATACAATTGAGTGCTTTGTTTACGCACTTTTGACTAATAGTGTCAAATTAGAAAATTTCTTTCTAGTTTTTCCATGTGTTTTTTTTATTATTATTAATAGAAGGATTTGATTGCATGAATTAAGAAAGTTAGAGGAGGTGATTGCACAAATTAATACTTCTAGGACCAAATCGCACAAATCCAAATCGTGGATACAAAACAAAAGTTACGGAACCAAATTGCAAAAATGTTGAAAGTTAAAAGGACTAAGTCTGTACTCAACCCTAAAACCAGACATGAAAATCACGCAGGGAGGCATAAAATGGAGAAAGCCATATGAAATTTAACTAAAAATGGTTGACACATAACAGTAAGAAGACATTAGACTTAGAATCCGTTGCTCTTGTAATGCGCAGCATAATGTGGATTCAGGACGGCGCGTGCTAGCCAATTTCAGCAATTTTCTAAAAGAAAATGCATCGTTTTCGCGTAACTCTGTAGTTACCGGTTTAATGTGTGATTAGAATGTAGAATTCATCATCTAACAGCAAGTTTAGCATTTCATAAACCCCAATGCACTCCTTATCATTTGCTTGCTCCAACATACACATTTGGGACTTTGCAATGTAGCGTCAACACAACAAGCCTGAAATCCTTGTTTGTTTGTACTATGATATGATCAATACGCGGAAAGACACTCGGCTTATGATCTATACCGTTGCATTGCATGAATCAGTGGCAGATCCTGCAAGCTTATTGTGCGTGTTTTATTTACATCACTTTTATTGAACCGAAGCTTCTAATACTTCCTTTTCGGTCGTGTGCGCGGGTCTCAGCCAAGAGGTACAGCGTCGTCAGGCGACGTTGACATCTTTCTCTTTGGTTCGCCCCCCGCAGCCGTAGCGGCAGCCATGACGCCGAGGCTTCGTGGGATTATCCTGGTCCGAGTCGCTTGATTCCAGGAAGAGGCCTCTCAGGCACCTTCGCCTTATGGTTGGTTCTGGGTAAGCTTCTCGCTTGGAGTGACGCTAACTTCAGCCTTGCGGGTCTCTGGGGTCTCGGTCTGATTGCTCAGCTCGACCTCTTCTTCATCGTCGGCAGAGAGCTCCATCTGGACGCCTGGGTTCCTCCCGGAAATCGAGCTGTCGAACACCAAGGAGTTGTTGACAGTTTGGACATTGCTGTTAATGAAAGCCTCTATTTCGGGTTCTTGTTCAGTTTTCGGGCCCTTCTGCTCTGGCGACCCCTCCGTGTCGGTGGTGGCTTCGGGACTCTCATCCGGGTCGGTCTTGTAACCGCGGTGGATGTGAATTGATCCCTCCTTTTTGTCCGATTCCGAAGTTAACTGCATCAAGGCTCCTCTGTTCTCGCCCGCCATGGTTGTTATGCTGACCGGCTTATCATCCGGAGTCGTCTTCGTTTGCCCGGTCGTCAACTTGTGAACTAGCTTCGATATCTCTTCCCTTATCTCTTTGGGTAGGGAAGATTGGTCCCCTCTGGATGCAGCAGTTTTGTCATGAGACTCAGTAACAATGTGCCTTCCTTTAGGAAATTGTGCGCTTTTGTGAGCTTTGATGTGCTTTCCATGAGAAACGGAAGCAGTTGCCGCTGTCGCCACCTTGGGAGTTTCTTGCTCCTGCTTCTGCTTCTGCTCTTCTGGCAATGCGACGGTTGGTGGCTCTTTGGTCTGCAGATCTAGCCTCGGTCCTGCTGTTAGTGTCCCCTGGAGCGTTTCTTTGCTGTCCTCGCTTTTAATCTTTTCTTGTTTCGGGAATTGATCCTCGTCCTTCTTCGTTTCCTTAGCTTCTTCTGATACTTTACCTGGCAGGCCGGGTTGAACCCCCTTCGTACTCATGGGATCGAGTCTCTCCGGCTGGGCTGGCGCCTCAATCTTGGCTATGTCAGCAGTTGCATCACGCTTTGCTGGAGCCTCGATATCACTTCCAGGCCTGGAGATACTTTCATCTTTGATTTCTGCTTTAGGTGGAGGTTCCAATGGCGGTTGAGAAATGGGAGTTTGCAACAAGCTCTTTTCGGTGGGCGGCGGAGGCAAAGGTGCCCCTTCTGGGAGCGGCGGAATTACCTCCCGAGCTGGAGAAGAGGGTTTTGGCAATGTTTCTTTAGGCGGCTCAGGAGCCAACTGAGGAGGTTGAGGTTCAGCAAATGTTTCCTCTCCTAGACGGAGCAGGAAAGGTCCCTGAGGTGGAGGTTTAGGCGAAGGCGATGGAGGCAAGGACGGGGCCGTCGGTTGAGGTATTGCCAGCGTTTGTGTTGTTGGTTGAGAAACAGTGGGAGCTACGGGGGCCGCAGGAATTGGCGATTGCAGTTTGACTGTCACCTCGGGCGGCTTTTGGACTTGGAGAGAGGTAGGCGGAGTATGGGGCACTGCTGAAGGTTGTTCTGATGCGGCTTCTGGACGATCCGCTGTTAGGGTTGACTCTTCGAGTTCAGGGGTGATGGTGGATACTGGGGCTGCACGTGGTATTGGTGGAGATTGTGGTGGAGATAACGGCCTTCGTGGCATTGGGACTTGGGCTGGAGGGGAGGGGGTGGTGGCGACAGCGGCGGCGGCAGTGGCGGCGGCAGCGGCGGCGGCGGCAGGACTTGGACTGGAGGTGGAGGGGGTGGCGGCGACAGTGGCGGCAGTGTGAATCGAGCTGGAGGGGGAGGGGGCGGCGGAGATGGCGGCGGCGGCGGAGGCGGTGGCGGCGGCGGCGGCAGCGGCGGCGGCGCTTGGGCAATTGCGGGAGGTCTAAATGATGGAGGGGGAACAGAAGGGGCAGCAGCTGGCTGGGGAGGGGGCCTTTCAGTCGTGGGGCGAGGAGGAGGAGGTTGCGTTCCCGTCGTGGCACGTGGACCCGAAAGCCATGGGATGCGGAAGCGGAACGGTTGTCGTTGTTCGGCCATGGGTGACTAGAAGAAGTGAACAAGATCTAGCGAATGAGAAGGAACGATATTTGGTCTGCAGTCTAGATGCACATGGTTTTGAGAGTATTCCTCTCATTTATATATGGTAGGATTCTTAAGGATACTTGAGAAGACTCCTGGGATTTTTTGTGGTGCCATTTTCTTCAGGGACACTCTCCCTGGGCTTCTTTGCCTCTCGGGCGTGCAAAGCCTTCTTTTGGTTGTTGAGTTACACGGGATGCTTGGCCTGCATGTTACCTTCTCTAGTAGGTTTAGCATCTCAACCGTTTTGCTTTGGATTCGCCTTCAGGTTTCTGCGAAACAAAATCTTTGAAAAACAGGATAAAGTTCCTTCTTTCTAATCCCCAATTTGCTTTAGACAACACACGATTACATCACCCGGAATCACATGCTGCACCCGAACCAGAAAAGGCATACTCAACTCGCAGAGTGACGTCTTTCCAATATTCCTTCCCTCGATCCAGTCATCCAAGAAAGGAACTTGCTTCAATCATCGACACGTGTGGTCGGACTGCGCATATATGTGTATCGGCTCGAATCTCTCTCATCCGCACGACGTAGGTTCGCAAGCGCGTCCTGCATCTCAAAGCTTCATTCTTTTTCAAATAAGTAGAGTTTATACAACTTTCACTTCTTGTCACAAGGAATCGTTCCTCACGATATTCCTTCCTTCCATCATGTCATCCAAGAAAGGAACTTGCTTCAATCATCGATCTCGTCCGATTGAACTGCCCATATATGTAGATCAGCTCCAATCCCTCTAATCTGCACAATACACGTTCGCAAGCGCGTCATATATTATAAAGCTTCCCTCTTTTCTGCTAGAGTTCATACGATTTTTCAATGTCTCTTCAGCTGCTTGGCACAACAGCTGGGGAATGCATACTGCAGTATGGCATCGGATTCGACACAATTGCTTGCTAAACTATATCTCCATCCGTAGCAGTCACAAGGAATAATTAGAAAAGGGAAGTTCACGAAAAGCTGAAGCCCGACTCTGTATAGAGATTAGAGATATCAATCTGATTATTTTTGTTCCCTAAAGAGACGCAAAATGTGAGCTATTTTGAGCCTTATAAGATGGAGTGTGCCAAAACAACCTGCCCTAATTACGGATACAAAAACCTGTCCAACTAAATCACTGGACCATCAGAAAGGAAGAAGCAAAACAGGCAAAATAAAATGTGAATCCTCCTAAGATTACAAACAAAGCAGAGCTCATGATACCATGGACACTCCATAGTTTGATTGGCTACATTCCACGACCTCACGTGTTCAACTCAACCCAGTTGACTAATCCAGCCATTATAAGGAGTCCTGAGCATGCTTAGTCGTCTGGCCAAACACTCGCGATACACCAGTCACACCAGCGGCTCTCATCTTATACCAGGTCTCTTGCGGCCGAAAGCTTGAGATGCCATCAAAGCGACCTTAAGTGACTCTGATGGCGCAAAACCCTGTGCTTCCATCGATGCATGCATCCTCTGAGCTTCCTGAACAAAGCCACCAGCTATAAGCCCATTCACAACTCTTTCAAAATTATCAGATCCCAACTGCTCCTTCTTAGCCTCAATAGCACCAAGAGCTTGAAGAGCCTTCTTTTCCATGCCGGCCCTCGAGTACATGTCGCAGAGGCTTATGTGAACCTTAAAAGGAGGAGCCTCACCTTGTAGTGCTATTTTATCCAATACTTGCTCGGCTTCATCGATCAATTGCATCCTTCCCAACCAATCTAAAAGGATGGCATAAGTATGGACTCCAGGTTCAAAACCATCCTTTTCCAGTTGCAATAGAAGATCCAAGGCCCTATCCAGATAATTTAACTTCATATAAGCCGCAATCATGCTAGCTGTACACCTGTCATCAGGCCTAAGTCCCAGTTTTATCATGTAATCAAAATTGTTTCTTGCCATATCTGGGTCATTTTTCCGCCCATATGCCTCCACAAGCAATGAGCAAGACTCCAAACTTGGCTGGAACCCAGCAAACTGCATGGTAGTAGTGATCCTGCTGGCTCCATCAACGTCAGGCTTTTGGGCAAATGACCTAAGCAATGCCATGTAAATCTCCTCTGAGGCTTTCATGTCTCTCGCCTCCATCTCTCTCATTAAGGTCTCGGCCATCTTTGTCTTACCAGCATTTACATAAGCCATGATCATTGAGTTGTAGACCTTCATGTCTGGTCGGAAGCCTTGTTCATTTAAACTTTCAAATGCTTCCTTAGCTTGGTCAAGTTTCCCTGCCTTACAATACATGTGAACAAGAATGGTAGCTGTCAGAATATCTGGTGGGATACCATTTTCATACATCTTCTTGAGGATTCTCTCCGCATCTTCAAGGCTGCCATCTTTAGCATAGGCATCAATAAGCTTCGAATAATCACGAACATTTGCTTGGAAAGACTCTTCATTCAATAAATGTTCTGCTACCTACATGCCAAAATACTCAAAAGTTACCAGATCGAGATCCTGAACTTTAAATAAGCGGGTCCACAGATGGCAAATCCCACTGCAGTACTGTAATTAAAAAGAGGCCCTTGGTAAAGCTTTAAACTTTCAACTAGCAAGGACAGGCTTTATAAGATGCAAATGAGCCACAATGGATAAGCTTAGTGCAGTGAGGGTCTGGTGAGTGTTTCTTCTCGAATTTCATTCATTTAAGAATAG
This sequence comes from Eucalyptus tenuipes, assembly GCA_014182365.1. Taxonomy (NCBI): domain Eukaryota; kingdom Viridiplantae; phylum Streptophyta; class Magnoliopsida; order Myrtales; family Myrtaceae; genus Eucalyptus; species Eucalyptus tenuipes. Next base: position 12,788,237 of record CM024542.1, on the reverse strand, counting down.
TGATGTCAGATAGACAATCAACCCTTGCAAAAGTAGGTATTTCCCTTACTGAAATTTTGCTCCAACTGATCTAATCTAATCCAATGTAATAATGCATATGTATTTTACAGCACAGTGGAAAGCCACTTAGTTGACTAGTGGCCCTCCCAGTTTGTGACAGCTCTGTCACCTTTCACAGTGATTAAAAGATGTAGCAATCAATGATAAACAAAAAGGAAACATAAATTTCCAAACATACTTCTTTTCTTGAGGTTTAATAACAAAGTGACAGTTTTTTTCTGGCTTATGGAGATGTTTAAGGAAACAAAAGTTTCCCCCTGCATACTTCTTTTGGAGCTTTATTAGAGTCAAAGTTTACAAAAAGAGTTTCTTTAAAGCTTAAATATAGAGATAAATTAGAAAACTAAAGTCGCTTTTAGTACTCTTCTAGAGTTTTTCATTAGTCTTTGGTTATTATCATTCAGAAAACTGAAACAGTTCAGAGTAAAACCTTTAACCGATGACAAAATGAACAAAGATAAAACCAAAAAGAACAGAATTGCCTAATTGTCAAAATACAAAAATTATAGTTTTCGTTAGATGTCACAATTTATTGACAGAATGTACTTATGAAATCACTTTATCATTTAGATTTAGACTATTAATTTCATCAATAAGTCAATATACCCAGTTTAGATAATATTCATTTGAAGTTACCACTAAATGGAAGTATAACTGGTAGGGGAAAATGGCAATCTTATTTAGACTAGGCTTATTGACATGCTCCTTTATTCCCTTCTAATGTCTTTATAGTATGGATAGTGTTTATGAAGTTCCTTGGGCAGCAAGAGCAAGCAAGCTAGTGGTAATTCCACATGAAATATGCTTCAGAATACGTCACTCCTTCAAGGAAGAAGCATCCTCTATCTGAGTATAGTTTGAGAGGCCAGTAGGGTGAGGGAAAGGATTGAAATCAAACCCAAGATCTCTCGGATCGTCACAATCACGAAGGTGGACACCCCTATGGCCAAACCTTTTCCCCATATAGTAAATATTCAGTAAGATAAGACTCAACCAATGACCCAACCACAGCAGTGACGAAATTCCTCAAGAAGATGCTCTCTGATGTATATTCTACTGTTGAAATATTAGAAGGTGAATTTGTACAAAGGCTTAACTGTTTGAGAGAACAATGGATCCTAATACAATGGATTTTAATACAAATTTTTCACTTCTTCGCTATTATTAGAATAAGTGAGCACTTATCATCTATGTCAAGTGATACACACTTCCCATCCAAAAAGAAAAAGGTGATACGTACAGACTCTACTTGGCACAGGGAGAAGAAATCAGCAGGAACCAAGCACTGCAGAAAGCGTGCAGCTTTCAACCTACAAAATACAAAGTACCACAAGTCGTGTCTCAGATAAGCACTAGCCCTAGCCTTCAGAGCAAGAACCAGATGGTACTCTTGAATGATGCTTGAGATTCCCTTTCATAAATTATTAAGAAACAGTGCAAAAGTGCTGCTAGGTAAAAGGACTTGAGGTAAATGCGCCCCCGAAGCTGAACATTTGGACTCACATGCCCCTAGCAGTGGGAAGAAATAGGTTGTAAATCTAAAATTTTCCTGGTTATGCAGAAGGAAAGATATGGGAGGCCTTTCAAAAATGAGGGAAATTCTATAATTGTTGTAAAAAACAATATGCCTACCACTTTATTGTTTTGAATTGTGGTGGTAGCTCCTTGAGCACTCAGTCATTCCTAGAATCTTTTAGATCTTTTTTTAAGTCTAGGTTGTAAAGGGAAGGCACCCCTTGATGCTCTTTAATGTACTTAAGGAAAAAAAAAAAAAAAAAACCTATGCATCAAGCCAAATATTTCACTGAAAGACATAATTGCATGTTGTCTGGTCACAACAGGCCTATACTGTCTTTTTTTTTTTTTTTTTTTTTGGTAAGGGCCTATACTGTCTTTGGTGACTGTAAAAATCAAGTTCTCTGCTTCCATATCCTATCCAATCATCAGATTTGCAATTCACATTCAATGACAATATAAAATTTAAGCGGAACATCCATAAGACAATATAATATGCATTCGCAATCCAAAGACAGCAGAGACACAGCAAATTCCCAGAAAGATCATGGAAACAGGTAATCTGAAATACAACCTGCAAGCTATCCCACCTTGATTATTTGGTCTAGTATCAGTACTAGCATACCATCACTATAAACTAAAATTCCAAGATGAAAAATCCTCACCTTCAAATACATGCGCGGATTTTGTTCTTTCAGTCTATCAAGGAGAGCTGTCCAATCAACCCTATTAGGTTGCATAAGCTCCACCCATTCAGCCAAAAGTGGGGAAGGGTCCTCCTCCTCTTTCATCAAGATAATCTTTTCAGTCACAAGCTTGCTTTTACCAGAAACTGGCTTAGGTTCCTGTGGCCAAGTGATCTCCTCAGACTGATGGATCTTGTCAGCCACTTCAGCCCATTTTGGGTCCGAAAGATCAAGTCCATAAATCTTGTACTTGAACTTTCCTTGTCTTTTTGGAAGAGAAACAACCTTAGGTTTAGCCTCACCAACCGCAATATCTTCTCCAATAGCTTCAGCCTTGCCACTGTCCTGTTCATCTTCTTTATCCTCTTTCAGTGCTTCTTCCCTTAAACGCTCTAAACTTCGGTAAAATTCCCTCTCCTCCATCTTCTCTTGTGCCCATTTGAACCTCATCTCTCTCAACATATCCCCACGAATGCCTACCTCAGCCGCAAATCTACACATTTCCTTAACTTCCTCATCTTGCATAAAACCCTTCATCTTTTCCTTCTTCCTCTCTTTCTCCATATCCTCCAAAACCTTATTACTGACCTCCCACACTGTTCTCCACAAATCCTCACTCAAATCTTGGGAAGGAAGGGAAGCGTCCCCGCTGAGCTTACCCTGCAGGCCACCTTTTTCCATCTCAGCCACCACGTTCTTGACAATGATCAACAGCATCCCATGGACCGTCTGCTTATCGCTATCTGGGTAAGCTTCATTGAGCTTTCCGCGCATAATCCAAACAAAACGGGACAAATACTCATTCATGGTTCCATCGTCATCCTCTGAATCGCTCACATTACCTTCTTGCAGAGCGTGGATGCTTCTACCGAAGCCGAAACTAAAACTGGGCCGTTTCGGGCCATCGAAGGAAGCATTCTTCCCACCGCCACACAGCTCACCTCTACAAGGAGATACCGGCGAGAGGACACGAAAGACACTTCTTCGAGAACCCGCGATTTGCGACAGCGTCCTCGCATTGTTCAGCCTAGACAAACTACCGATCGCTCGCCTGGCGGACACTAAATGCTTAAAATTCATGTCTCCAACGATGGAGAAAGACGAACTTTCGGCAGCCGCGACGGACACCAACCTGCTAATGCGCGGAAGACGAGAGGGGACCAAAGTATCTGTACAGAAAGAAAGAAAACGGACGACCGTAACTACGAGGGAGACAAGTTTCGTCGGAAAAACATTCTCGAAACAAAGATTTGTCGGACGATCGAAAGAAATGAAAGAGATCATGCGGCGAGAAGCGAGTATGCGAGGGAAAAATTGAAGCTTGAGGCTGAGCACTGACCGTCGATCGATGGCGCGATCTGCAATGAATGCGAGCTCAGCAACGAAGAAGAAGAAGAAGCAGAAAGCTGCTCCTGAGACTTTAGCTAGGGCTTTAGTGAGGGGCTCCGGCTGTATTTCTTTTCCCCCAATTTCTTCCTCTTTTTGTTTTGTTTTATTTTATTTTGGGATAACATCTAACGAAAATCTGAAAGTAATGCTCCATAATAATATTATCCGTGACCTATTTATCTCATATTAATATTTATACAAAAAAAATTCTTGAGTTGTTATTGCATTTGGTTCGGCTTTAAAAATCGATCGTAGGGAAATGGAAATGCCTTTAACTTATGGTGCATTTAGTAATAATTCTACTCCCGGGAATAATTTCCACTTGGAATTAGGTTTTTTTTTGTTTTGTTCCCTTGAACGAGTTTCCAAGTATTCAAACGCGTTTGGTAATTATACAAAAATATACTACCAAAAAATGAAAAGAATAGGAATGCGTTTGAAATAATCTAGAAACCCGAGATCAAAAGAGTAGGGATCGATATCTTGTGCCGTAGAATTTTTAAATTTTTTAATAATTTTCTAAATTTTTTTTCTCTCTTCTTCGTCCTCCTCTAGCCTATCACGGGCCTTGAGGAAGCTTTGTCGACTCTTGGCGAGGTTGGCGGTCAAGCCTCACCAAGGCCCGACGACTAGCTTGAGGAGGAAGAAGAAGAAGGTAAAAAAATGATTTGGTTTCAACAATTATTTTCAAGAATAAAGAAGTTTCTTTTTTTTTTTACTTTTTATTTCTCTTTCAAATCTTTTTCAAGCCATTGGTTTGTTCTGGAAAAAAAAAATTAACTGACTTTACCATATAAGATAAAATGATTATTGTTTTTAGGAATAAATAAGTTTTTTTCTACTTTATGTTTATTTTCCAAATTTATGCCATGGTCATCGATTTGTTCTGCAAAAAAGAAAAATTAGCTAACTTTACCAAATATATTTATATTTTTTTTTTGGAAACAAAGAATAAAAATAGTGAGAAATTAAAGTATTGTCAAACAGGCCTTTAAAGGTTGTATTTAATTATTCGATATAAATTGAGATAAGATATGATAAGGTGGGATTAAAAATCATTCAGATGGTAAAAAAGGCCGTCATATGGTTGGTAAATGTCAGAATATAAAATGTTTAAAAATGTCAGAATATAAAATGTTTATCCACCATGCCAGTGACCTCCTAAGGACAACCGTGATTCACTCAAGATCCACCTCGAAGCTTCCTTGAATGAAAACTCTTCAAGCCGAGGGTATCTTCCCGGTCGAAAATTCCTCTTCCTCGTGCAAAATTAAGGCTTCTTACTAGGCCTGTTCTTCTTGAATTAATGCGCTTTTTGAACCATCTGGACTTTCTCTTGCTCAGAAAAAAAAAAAAAAAGAAAACCATCCGGACTTTCAGAATCGTTCTCCATCGTATCTTCTTTAGGCATAGTAGTATTATATGTTTGATTCAAACTAACCTCAACAGGCTGCGAGCTGGGCTTTGTTACCAAACGCAATTTGCCTTATAAAGGACTTTTTACCAAGTGCAATTTGTATACCTATGTATGTATGTATGTATGTATTCCTCTTCTTCTCCTTCTTTCGGGCTAGGCTACCTTGTCTTCGGCCCAAGCCTTTGAACTATGCGCTTACCCATCCATATCTGTCTTCGAACCTTCATCTTCATGGCCTTGGGATGGGCCCATGGATCACCCAGCCCATAATGGGATCCAGTCTTTATAACTTACGATGCAATATAGACATAACAGACATAATTAAATAAATTCGTTTGATTAAGCCATATATCGTTTATCATTTCTCGAAATGCTTTCTTGCTTAAGGGCTATAGAAAGCTATTTAACCGTAATAAAATGTATTTTCTAGAGATAGAGTGATTTGAATGAAATAGGAATAATCTGATAGTAACTTAACACTAATACTAAGACACTATTTGTTTTGTGGAAAATGTATGATTTCTGGAAAATATTTTTCCAAAATGATTGACTGTATCACTAAAAATAATTATTTAATGAAAAATATTTTCATCATCGATAACAATCTATGTCCAAATATTATCGTGGGCGATGAATTTTTTTTTTTTTCATTTTTGTAAGAGATATAACCAATCATTTTTAGGAAAATATTTTTTAAATCATTAATTTTTGGCTAAACAAACAAAGTCCATTACATTGAGGAATTTTATGGTTATTTCACGGCATGTATGTGCAGGCTCTAATAACTCAATCTAAGATATTTTAAGGGATTGTTGAAAGGTCAATATCACCAAAAATCTCAAACTAGTAAAATTATGTCAAATTTATCCCAAACTAATTTTTTAATCACCAAAAATTCCAAACTAATATATTTGTGACAAAGTTATCCTTCATTAATTTTTGTTTAATTTTTTTATAGTCAAATTGCTAAGTTGCATGACAGTACATTAATTTGAGGTTTTACCCTATGTTCATCACATATATATATATATATATATATATATATATATATATATATCGATTTCAAGTTTTTTGTGATATTAATCCAATTTAATGGAAACTAATAGAGAGTAAATTTATCGCAAATGTACTGATTTGGAGTTTTTCGCGGTTAAAAAAATAGTTTATGATAAATTTGTCATAAGTATACGAATTTTGAGATTTTCGTGGTATTAACCCGATTGCCAAAAATCATTTAAACAGTTATCAGCTTTTTGACAAAATAATGGTGAATTCTTTGCATGTACACCTTTGCAAGCCAATCAAAATTCGTGCTTGACGCGTCTGCTCCTTATCTCTGGGAATATTTCACTATTATCGCCAAAGATGATCCTTGTCGCTCCTTTTCAGTAGAATGAACCTTTTTGAACATCTATTTTCTCTTCAAAAGTGCTCTCCTTTATTCCATGGTTCCTTTTGATAGGTGGTCCTTTTGGATCCAATGCTTTTTTGACTTGAAATAACATACTCATCGAACTTTTCTTTTCTGACCCTGATCTATACAGATTCGTAGATGAGATCCTCCATGAGATGCGCCAATCGATGAGCTCATGAGGGGTAATTATTCGCGATGACATGGACAAAGGTCAAAACGAGTTTATTACTGGGCTCCCTAAATCCTCCAGGGGGTGATTCCCCTTTCGTCAATTAGTCTTCTCCCTTCCAGAAACTCGTTTGACACATGTAATTTTCTCCGTGAATAATCACTTAATGAAAAAAAAAAAAAAAAAGAAAAAGAAAGAATGACGCGAATGGAGGGAATAAGGCGTGAAAAGTCGAAACTCGTCACCTCATGATCGAGGAATCCATCCTCCGCCACTTCTTTTTCCACAAGTGTTCGATGGTCGATGGCCTCTTCCGTCCTTCCATAAGCTAACGGGAGATAAAGTACCGCTGCATGCAAAAGAATAGGTTAGAATTTTACATGATGTTAGTGTTCACAATTTTTCATCTTGCTGAGGAAACGTTAGGAAAATTTTAGTAGCTATGAGAAGTGAGATAAAAGGGTGCTTTTGCAATGGGTAGTCACTCTATATATGTGTATTGTCATTAAAATATTGAAAACTAAAAAGTGAGATAAATGGCATTCATATATAGTATATGTATAATTTATGTGTAGGAGTGTGTGTAGATGTATGTATGTACGAGGTGCAATTTATGTTCCAAGCCCTTTTCTTCTCTTTTTGAGTTCCACATCTTCCTTTGGTCTAATGTTGCAGGTTCGCATCTAAATCCTTGTCAATTTGGTCTTCGAATCTTTGATAAGAAGGCTTTGGTAAAATCAGCTCCAGTCACAGGAAAAGACCACTTAGGAAAAGGCAAAACTATTGCCTTGATAAATAAATATTAAAATTAAAAAATTAAAAAGAGAAGTACATATTTAGACATCAACATGGATCAGGGTGGAGTGGGGATTGCGATCCCCCTTCCGCCTCGTGCATTGTGGAAAGGGTGGAATAGGTCACATCCCCGCAACGGGATGGGGGGACTTGCCCTAGGCACCATGCCCTGGGTGGGAAAGAAACTCTTCATTAATTTTTTAAATCTATGTATATTGATTAGAAAACTATCTATCTATATATACACACGATACGAAATTAATTAATTTTTCATTGTAATTATAAATTATTATGCTTTAAATTATTCATATGCTATCGTTATTGAGAAAACTTATGAGCTTACTTGGGTAATGAATTATAAAAACTTATGTGGTATGGCGATCTAAACTATAAGATTTTTCGTGCAACTGATATATATATACCTTAAAATAAACAAACGAAGCAAATCAGAGGTACTAATACGTTTCCCCTCCAATTGCCCTGCCTCGTGCCCATTGCTACCCATATCGACTGGTACAAGCAATGACGCAACATGATATTCTAAATGTCCACAATTTGATTCTTTGTTTCTTGGGGCAGATTCCAAGCGTTGTACCTGAATGTTATACCATGCTTGTGGAAGTTCAGCACTGGGGATCTAAGCAACTTGTCTTCGATGTGTCCATCTTCGGAACTACGACTAGCAACATGGTAGATGTGATTCCAGATCCATCTCAATCATTTCGTGAATTTTGCTAGTAAGGGTTTACAATAATAAGTTAAATGGCTAGGGCATGTATCCTTCGATGCACCTATTATTAAAAGTTATTGGACGCTGTGGGTCTCATGTACTAACGACAATATTTAGAAATTTCTATTGATTCACCAGGGATTTACATGGTCAATGAAATAATCATTGACCCTCGACCGTGGATCCACGATAATTATGGTTCTTTAAATGCGAGTATCATTTTCATTTATGTCTCAAAATTCTTGTGTTTTTTTAAGTTTTCCGTGAAATCATTTTATTTTGTTCTTCTGCATTTATAATTTCAGCCATTTTTTTGCTGAAGTATATGCAAGAGGGGAAGAAATTATCGAGTAATCTGCAAATAACTATAGCAAGGACCATATTGGTCTCCCAAGAAAACACTAAGTCCGCTAAAACGTAAGTCAATAGAAGAAATAACGCATATGTTAAAGGTAGTCCTGAAAAGGACCCAAAAAAGGATGGAGGAAAATGACCCCAAAACATATTGAAAACAGCCTTGAAACCGATTCCCAATCTGGCCACAAGCATAGCACTTTAAATAACTTTTCGAATTGGTGTTATGAGTCTTGTAACTCCTCTCAAATCAAAAGATTGTGACTTGTTGCGGCCCGAGTGCTCGAATCTCTAGAAATGCGTTATGATTTATGTGACTTTTCTGTTCTAATTATGTGTTCAACATGACATTTTTCTAATGTGTATTTGGATATCGAACTCAGTTCTCAATCTAGGAGAGATGATTAAAATGACCCATATACATTTCTTTCCTCACAAAAAACAACAAAGCCATCATGGAGTTTTGATTGCATCAATTTATCATATGAGTTTTATGATTCTACTATTGTATCAAAATATTTTAAAACTTGCTTGTACTTTAATACAAGTTGCAAGACTTCTAGACTTGATTCACTATTCTTTCAAGAAGATGTATTTAATCGACCTTCCGCTACTCGATTGTCAAAACAACACATTTTACTCCTAGATTTAAACTCAAACCCTACTATTGAAAAAGCAAGTTGGGATGCCAACATTATTATGTGTGGTTTAGTATCCTAGAAATAAACTCGCTCACGTGCTCCATGGCTCATTGGGTGCGCTCAAGCTCTCAAGCCAACAAGGTTTGAAACGCAATCTAGGCAAGCAATTTCTTTCTTGAGCATGATTCCACCCACATAAGCCTATTTAGGCCCAACCAAAACTCATTCTTTTGCGAAGAAATGATTAGGATTTTGAGTTTGGCATTTGATTCGGCTCGCCCATTGATCAAATAGCAATGTTAGTATCGGATGTTCTCGATACACAAGAGCCCAACTTAAATCCAATATTAGATTAAGCAGCTCTCATTGTGGTCTACTTCATTCGATGCATCATATCGGTCAAGGTCCCGTATGATAAATAAGAAAAGTCGAGCTCACAAGAGTATCCAAGATGTTTCCCTACACGATGTGGCAGAAAGGAATATGATAACAAGTTATGCGATACGACGATGAACCTTAAAAAAGAGCGAGCACGCCAGTTTGACTCCGCAGGCGGAGAAGAACCAAATCCCCAAACAACAGAACTGACTTTTTTCATTCACACGCCTCCCCTATGTCCCTGGCTGGCACTGGCTGAAAGATCTTTTTGGGATTGCTTTCAGTGGTGATGGGAAACTATAAAAGCAGCCACACGTGACTTGAAGACAAACTTCACGATTCGGAGGGTTAATTCATATTCATTCTAATTCAAAAGATCAGAAAAAAATGAAATGATAGTGGTAATCTCTGCTCGAACGCGAGAAGGGGGAAAAACCCAGAATCCAGTTCGAAGAAATGGCGAAAAATGTGATCCCCAACGCAAACCACCTTTCGATGTGCGCGTTACGACCTCATTTGGAGGATGACGCCAGGCGGGTTCGTCTTTCCATAGAGATCTGATGTGAAAATTTCTGTCGAGCATTGGGAGAGAGGAGAGAAGAGAATCCAGATCCTGTTACTGGAGTGCAGAATCTTGGTGTTTTTTTCTTTGACATCATGCATCGTCATCTTGACTTCTCTTGCTCCACACAATTTTGATACCAGTAAATCTTCCCAGTCCACATGACAGCTTTTCGGCCAGAGATTTTATGCCTAAATTACGTCATGATAAGAGAACCCCATCTGGCTGCTGAACCTTATCCTCGCCCTCCTGGAGATGTCCTCTCCTCCCCTCAAAGAATTCAAGATGATAATAATCTCTAATGCATCGCGGGAGAACAAAATTCACTGTCCGAGTTAAACGAACTAGGGTATCGGGTCAAGTTGCTTACAAGTTCGAGACAAGAATATCCGCCACCCACGTCTGGACGATTGGAGATCGCGAGGATATATACACGCCCTATCCGATCCGACCATTGTTTTCTCATGGTAATAAAGGCATGCATCTTTTAGGGCTCTCAAGGTGTGCTGGATTCTGGGAATTCAGGACCTAATCCCCACCATCTCTACTAAAATGCTCAAAACAAAAAAACCCCACTTGCTAAAATGGCCAGAAAGGGACTTTATAAAGATACAATTTTTATTTTGTCATTGGAAAATTTCGGGCATATTAAGATTGGTTTATATATTAAGCGATTCGATGAATTTATATTGGACTTTGGAAACGACCCGCTTTTCTTGTTATGGGAAGGAATCACATATTGCAATATATATTTATCTCCACAGAGAGAGGAAGAAAGGAAGAAACAGGGAAGAAAAGAGATTCTGCAAATTGCAAGATCCCACCATGCTCTCTCTCTCTCTCTCTCTCTTCCTCTCTCTTTCATCCTTCTCCACTATAAAAAGGAGCAAGGGCGACCATCTCTTCCCCAAGAAGAACGCGACCGCCCAAATTGAAAAGGAAAAGGTCCTTTTCCTTTGACATACTCTTCCTCTCGCTTTCCTTTCAGGCCCTGAAACCCGAGATCAGGAAAATGGCATCGAGTTCGCTCTCGCACAGCTCCTCCACATGGACGCCTACGCAGAACAAGATGTTCGAGAGGGCGCTGGCCTTGTACGACAAGGACACTCCCGACCGGTGGCACAACGTGGCCCGGGCGGTCGGCGGGAACAAGTCCGCGGAGGAAGTGAAGCGGCACTACGACAAACTCGTGCAGGACGTCATGCACATTGAGTCCGGCCAGGTCCCCGTGCCCAAGAAATGGGGCTCCTCTGCCTCCTACGGCACCGGCAGAACCTCCCTGGCTGAAGAGAGGTAATGTGCGACGACAACACACTGACACTGTTAGCATTCATCATACATCGGCGACCACGCCCGTGTCTTTTGCCTTTTTCGCACTCGAATAGCTCTACAGCTGTTCATGACTGCATGAGGTTCGAAGGGTCTTTAGCACACCTCCTCCTCGGCCGGAAAAGAAACCTCTTTTTGCGGACGTGTTGGATGGATGACATGCGCTTTTGCCCCACTTGGCAAGTGCTCCTATGTAATTCATCTTTCACCGAAGTGATCTGCAACTGTAAAGGCGAGGTTTTTTTCTTGGGTGATTCCGGGTGCATGTGCGCCCAATTCATCCCCAATGCAAGATCATAGGGGTCCGAGTTCGAGGTCCACAAAAGGATCCGACGGTTTTAGATGAATTGGGTTGTAAAAGGGCTAAATTTTTAATCTCTTTTGCTTTGCATATCAGCTTTTTAAGTAAATGACCGTAGGCCTACTCTTCTTCTGCAACCCCCACAGCATCAAGAACGTCCCTGCTTCTATAAAAAAAGGGTTCTCTGTAAATATAATGTGGACTGGTCTCTTTTGGTACATGTATTGTCATTCATCGCCATGAACCATAGAGCAGGCTCACCCAGTAGGAGCAGCTTCGTCCAAGAACCGATCACAAGGTTCTTTGCAAATTGTTCTGCAATACCGGTTCGGTTTCACCAACTTTCTAGGACAGTAGGACTAGTGACTCAGCATCAAATTGCCCAAGTTTTTTTCTTTGACAGACAATGAGACAAGCGCAACGTTCTCTTTTTACACGCTTAAGCACATGGATGCGATGCATCGGAATGGGCAAGAACCAACGATAATCTTATCAGCTTCTTTAAATTTAACTGTTTTTGTGGACTTTTAAGGTGTTCACGCTTCATGAAGACGCCACCAGTTCCATTTCCTTCCCTTTTTTGGTGCCTAGATTTTCAGGCTCAAAGCCTCTGCTGCCAGCAGTACCCAATAGGACGAATTTTCTATTAGTTTACGTAGATTTCCAACGCTTTCTGCCCATTTTCTTATTCTAGTTCGTGCGGGAATGCTCACATGACATCTAATCTTGCCTCCTTTCTAGATCTCTTGCACATGCTCCCATATTTTTGTTCTCTGGCCGAAACTGAAATACATTATTGTTTTTATACAGTCCAAGATGGTTGTGATCTAGTATCCCAAAGCACTTGTTCTTTTTCTTCCTCTACTTATAAATTCATCACACTCTTCCCTGAATCATCTAGGATCCTCAGGACATGGGGAGTGGAGTTCCTTATACCTAGAAAGGAAAGAAAACATATCTGCAAACATGTGCTAATAAATTCAGAATTATCTGCCGCGGACGATAGGCTTGTGCGGACAGGCAATTTGAGTCTTGATGCATAAAAAATTGTACTAAGGCGTGGAACGCGATCTGAACCGATAATGTGACCGTGTATTAAATTCATTTTTCTGTGATAATCTTTCATTACAAGTGCAGTGACATGGTGTCCCTATCTACTAATCTTGGAGTTCAGAGATTCTCAAGTTCATTCCATCTTGCTGCCTTGTTTTCGCGCAGGATGATGAAGAACCTCAAGATCTAATGACAGGCGAATCGCCCTGGGGAAGATCTGTAAATTGTGAAGAAGCGGAAGAACTAAGTAGCCAGTGATACCAAGGCCGCAATTCTGCTCTTCTCCTCCTTCCTCAATTTCTTAAAAAGTTTCTCTACTAAATGCCGCCAACCCGTGGCGATAATGCCATGGACTCCTACTCACTGTTTGTCTGTCAAACTTTGTACCTATGAAGCACTGCTTAAATTTTATCTTCTTTCGCAAAGAGGAATATTATGGTGCTCTCTGTCTCGTCCTCTCTTTTATGCATCTAAAGATCAATCGTTGACTCGCATAAACAACTCGCATAAACATCATAAAAGCGATCCAAGAAAACTCTAAACCACGATTGAAGACCTGTAGCAAAATATTCGGACGGTTCGTGAGAATCAAAACGCAATTTAATGATTAGTGCACGTTGAAAGTGAAACGGAGTTGATCACCAGATGCTCCTGGTGATAAACCAGTGCAAATACACGCAACCCAAAAAAAAGAAAAAAAAGAAAAGAGATCAGAAGAAAAATTTAGTTCAAGGAATCGAGATGCCGGGAATCGAACCCGCGACCCTCGTTGTGCCAGCGTGGTGCCATCCGAGCTACCTCAGGATACAAAATACTTAGTACTTGAGTAATATATATAAGAGCTTGTAAAGATCAGCAAACTTTTCCATCCGTCCTTCTTTGTCTGCCTTTTTCCTACGGTATAATTTCCAGGCTGCCTACAATTCCGTTTGGGAAAATGTTATAAATGGTCCATGAACTTAATTTGGTCCATAAACTTTCATTTAATGTTCAATTTCATCCTTGAACTTTTTATTTGCTCAATTTGATCCCCGACCTTTAACAAATGTTCCATTTAGTCAATGACTATTTGAAAATTGATCAATTTCGTCCTTCCGTTAGTTAAAGTTAACTGAATTGGCTGACATGACTTTTAGTCTCTTAAATATAAAATAAAAAGTGACATGTGGATATAGAAATTACCTTTAAAACAGGTCAAATTGTGGCCACCATTCAAAAAAGTGATACAAAACCACTTATTCTCTCCACTTTTGTGATCGGTGCTCTCATTTCTAACTAACCCCTAATTTATTTTCATTTTTTAAGACATATATTGACTCATAATTCTAGTAATCCAACTTAGTTCCACGTCATTAATTAATGCTCCACGTCATCACTTAACAATTTAAACAAACGGAATGACTAGATGAAATATTTGTTAATAGTTCGTGGACCAAATTGAGCAAATCGAAAGCTCAGAGATGAAATTGAACATTAGATGAAAGTTCATGAACCAAATTGAGCAAATCAAAAGCTCGGGGATGAAATTGAACATTAGATAAAAGTTCATAGACTAAATTGAGCAAATCGAAAACTCGGGGATGAAATTGAACATTAAATGAAAGTTCATGGACCATTTGTGACATTTTCTCATTCTATTTTTGGTCGGTTTTTGTGTATCCATGAGGATGATGAGAAGAGTCCGAAGTACAATTATTCACCGTACGTGCTTCTCAGAAAATTCAACTCGAGCCATGAACAAATCAACATTGCAACACTCACTTTTGCTATGCTTGAGCAAGACGGGGATTTCTCAATGGGGTACCATGGGATTGGAAACTTCAAATTTGTTGTATTTATAACACATGAATGAATCGATTATTCACCCTCGAGGATTATGTGCTGCACCTTGGGATTTTCTCAATATGGGTATCATGTCATTCAAAATTTCAAGTTTGTTGCATTTATATACACAAATGGATCAATCATTTGCCCTCGAAGATCATGTGCTGCGCTATGGGATTTTCTCAATGAGGGTACTATGGGATTCGAAACCTTCAAATTTGTCATATTTATAACACGCGGATGAATCGATCATTCGCCTTCGAGGATCATGTGCTGCACCATGGGATTTCCTCAATGCGGGGTACCGAATGGAGTGTTGCTATCCGCCCGAAGCGCTCTCGTGCATGGAAGGCCACAAGGGCATGCAAAAAGGGACACGTGAAATTGTCAAGATCGGCTCTCGGCCATTCCCACTTCTCGTCTCTCCCGGTCTCTCTGGCCTTCACTCCATTTGGACTCTATTAAAGGAAAACCCCATCGTCATCCGTCCAAACACCGTCCCAATTTCGGCCCTAAAAATAGCCAAAGTGCACTATAAATACTTAGCCGAAATCTCACCCCTTCCCAAATCAATCGTCTTCCCTTCCCTCCGTCTTGTCAAAGACTACATCGACCGGAAAAAAAGGAAAAAGCACCTTGGTTTTTTGGCGCTCTGTCTCTCTCTCTTTCCGGAGATTGAAAACGTTGCAGAAGATGGCGAAGATCGCGCTGGCGCTCGTGCTCTCGCTGCTCCTAGTCGTGGTGATCCGATCCGAGGCGCAGGCGGACCCGTCTGCCCCGGTGGCGGACCAGTGGGGGCAGGCCGCGGCATCAGCGAAGGGCGCCGCCGAGAGTATGGCCGCATCTGCGACAGATGCGGCGGAGGACGCTAAGGACGCTGCCTCTTCCTGGACTGACTGGTTCACCGGCAGACTCAAGTACGATCCTAAAACATCCCCCCGATCAGCGACACACATTTGATGGCTCCTCTCTCGGCGATTTTCGAGATTGGTTTTGTTTGTTCCTAATGTTGAACTCTTGTCAATCTTTCTGATGAATTCAGGGGTCTCGGCTTCAGTAACTCGGACAGCGACGACGAAGGACCTGCGGCGGCACCCAAAGCAGCATGAGAACGCGAACAATCACTTCAACCCACATTTATGTCTCAAATAATCTGCAAACTTATGCCTAATTTTTGCAGTTCTTGTGTAGGTTAATAGGTAAAATTATTGCCAAGCTTGCCTGAGGGATGTCTCCAGCGAAGTAACTAAGCATATCCTATGGAAGGAGTTAAATTCTCCTTTGGTAGCTAAGAATAAATACTCTAGGAAAATTATGTATATTCTGATTTTGTACCTGAGGCCTTTGGCAGAACGAGTTCAATAAAATAAATTGCTTTATCTAATTTATCACATTCGATTATGTTCAGTGTTTCGCGAAATGCTAAACCTAAATTTCTAGTCATATGCCACAGAAATCACGATCGCTCTTTACGTTTTCGACAAATCAATATACTTTTCCATCTAAGGCCAAAATGACTGCTAAATAGGATGATTAGCACGACTTAAGACATGATTCCGTCACCATATTAGAAAATTCAATCGAAAAATTTAAATTAATAAGAGGATATCTGAAATAACTGCTAAATTAGATGATTATGAACGACATATGACATGATCCCAACACTACATTAGAAAATCTACTCAAAAAACGTAAATTAATAAGAAGAGATAATATGTGTATAAAGAGCATATGAAGTAGAAGTGATGCAGGATACGTTAATACAAGATTTTCAATTTTCTCCTCTCCTCCTTATGAAAAGTTTAATTTTCCCACAAAGCTTTCGTTCCTCCGCGTTTTCTTTCCTCTCCCAAACACGGCTAAAAATATCTTGCGCAAAATGGCTACTCTCTTTCTTTTCTCTCTTTTGGCCGTATGCTCGATTACTGTTCTGTCCAAACCGCTTCCGGGAAAGAGACATTGCTCACCATCAATCTCAGGACTTTTGCACAGGTACGACCCGAGCCTAAATGATGAAACATGAACTCGTGCGGGCGCGAGCCCCGATTTCCCAACATTTGAGATACGAGAGAGATGCTGCTGTAGCTGTAGCGCTGAGAAAGACAGAATACGAGCCGAAAGGATATACTGTCCTAAACCTAACCTAATCCATTTCGAAGATTACGCCTAAGCATTGACAAATCCGGCGTTACCCCGTTAATGCATTTCGACAAAACCTTCTGAATCGGTTTTGAACACGACCCAGATGAATCTTTACCGATCGCTCAACAGCTAAATGAACAAGAACCCATGTTTCATCATCATCTTCTTCCCAAGAAGAATGTAGACCAATGCAGGAAGAGAGAGAGAGAGAGAGAAGGAAGGGGGGGTCTTGCAGACTGAAGATCAAGCTCGTCAAGCACACCTGCCAGGCCCGAAATATTAGCTAAGCACTAAAACCCATCAACAAGCAAAGAATTTTGCAGGGTTCTACTACAGATTACACTGGTTCATCATCAGATTGCTGACTAAAAACATGGACGACCCATCAGATCGACAAATCTTTTACTAACTCTACGCAAGACGCACGCGCGCGGAGCGATCGGTTTGGAGCCTCTCACCTCAAAAAAAAAAAGTTTGCACCTTCGTCTTCAACACCCGGTTTTGCAGCAGATGGGTCACGCCGGTTCGTCGGACGGCTGCTTGTTCTTGACGTTGTTCTTGTTGTTGTGCATCCACACCTTGAGCACTTGCCTCTTCACCCCGATCTCCCCGCAGAACCTCTCCACCTCCTCCTCGTTCTGCTTCTGGATCCTCCACCCCACCCTCTCCGCGAACTCCATCATCCTGTCCTTCTGCTCCTGCGTGAACTTCGTCCGGAACCTCTTCTTCGAGAACGGGGGCGCCGTCGCCGCGTGGCGGTGCAGGTGATCGGGGCCGAACAGGTTCAGATCCTCGCTGGACGACTCGTTCCCCCCGCCGCTGCCGCCGCCGCCGAAGGCCACGCTCATCGGCGTCACCATGGGGCTGTGGACGACGCCCACCGAGTACCTCTGATACGGGGACGCCAGCGGCGGAGGCGGCAGCTGGAGCGGGGGACCAGGCCCCGCCGGAAGCTCGTGGAGAGCTGCAGCGTCTCGCCGTCGACCTCCTTCCTGTGGAAATTCCGGTGGCACTCGCACGCGGCGCACCTGAGGGCCCCGGCGGTCCGTCCTCGCCCGCCGGCATGAACTCGCCGCACCCGTCGTAGACGCTCCCGCCGACGCTGGCGGCGTGGTTCCGGAGGCACTCCCGGTACCGGACGGAGGGCGACGGCGAGGGTTTCGGCTTCGATCCGGCGGGGGCCGGGAGGGCGGAGGACCGGGAGAAGGCGAAGGAGACCGGATCCGGATTCGAGTCCTCGCGCTCGGGTTTGACGTCATCGTCCGGGTGGTTGTGGCCGTGGTGCAAGATGGGGCGCTGCTGCGGGGGGTGATCTAGGGTTTGAGGAGCAGCGCCGTGAACGGGTGCACCGTTGTCGATCCTTCTGGAGTCGCGGGCGAAGTGAGCGAAGCCCAGAGAGGAGACCGGGGCCGTGACGTCATCTTCTTGGGTTTTGAGCTCCATTGCTCTCTTTTCATGGAAAACTGCACCCCTCTTCTCTCACTCTCTTTCTGTCTCTCTCTCTCTCCTTCCTTGGTCTTCGATCCCACGAAACTTGCTCCTTGTTTTCACAAAATCTTCCCAAAACAAAACCCTTTTTTCTTTCCTCGATTTCCAGCTCCCCCTCTCACAGAGAGAGAGAGAGAGAGAGAGAGAGAGTAGGGGTGGTCAAGCTAAGTAGGCCGTGTCTTGCTGAGCAAGAATTCAGCACAGGAAAGTACAGAACTCGCTGGGAATGGAAGGGAGGGAGTCAGCCACCTTCAGCGTGGGGATATGTGAGTCTGACAACAAGTAGCTTGGTAATTTGCATCAGACCCAGAGAGAGAGAGAGAGAGAACACAGAGAGAGAGAGAGAGAGAGAGAGAGAAGAGAGAGAAGGGGAAGGATATGGTGGGGGTTGGGGGAGACTCACGCGCAGATGGGGCTCTGAATCTGGTGGTGGGCGGAGGAGGCGGTAGGAGGGCAGAGAAGACAAAAGCCAGCAGCAGCTGCTTTTCCTCATCACGGCCGGAGCTGGGGCTCGAGCATCATCTCCAATGGCTACAACATAGAGAGAGAAAGCAGAGAGAGAGGGAGGGATGGGGTTCTTTGTGGGGGCGTGCTTCAGTGCTCCCAACAAGGCGAGCCAGCGACTCCGGATGCAGCAACAAGAGACAGCTCGGTTGCCTGCGGTGAAGCCCAACCAAGAAAAGAGTCGCCTTTGCGAGATAAAAGAGGGAGATACATAGAGAGAGAGAGAGAGTGCAAAATAATATTTTTATTTTTTTCTTTCTTTTATTTCGTGTGTTGTGGGGGCTGGTGTTTTTCTCTGAAGAAATGGGAAAAGAACCGACAGAGTCATGTTCATCCTCTCCCACGCCCTGCAACGCGGGCCCCACTTTCCTCCCCCTCCTTCCTTAATTATTGTCCCTTTCTGTTCCTTATCTCCGCACAGTGTCTCGCACTCTCGCCTCTACAACCTTTCCCCCACATTTTCTTCCCGATAAATAAGCCATTTAATATATAAATACCGAAGTTTGCGTCCATACGGTAAATATCGAAATGTTATTCAAATCCTACGGATGCCGAAAACCCGTAACATATTATACAAAAACCACAAGTACTTTTAAATTGAGATAAAGAAAAGGTCAAACCATTTGCGCCAAAGTGTTTAGAGTTAAGGAGTAAAACATTACGAGTTAATATCACAAAAAAATTCCAAATTATGTCTACTATGCCACAAACTTTTTTTTGTGTCATAAAAAACACTAAACTTATATCAATGGATATATGGCACGCAAGTATATGTTTGGGCTTTTTCATGACACGGAAAAAGTTGAAGATATTTGTATAAATTAGGATTTTTTATGACAAAAAAAAAGTTTGAATTAGTTATGTTACAAAGTGTTGTTTTTGGGTTTTTTCTTTTGGTGTAATTTGCCTATAGACTAAAGTCAATCTAGACATGACCTTAGCTATATGTGTGATGCGCGAGTATTTGATCAAATTGACAAGCTAGTCTTATGCATGAAATCAATACTCTATAGTTGGAGTTGATTCAGTAATAGTCAATCGTACGATGGGTTAGTTCTAAAATCTATGTAAGGAATGCAATGGATCATCGCGCGTAACCTAGAAAAACCCTGTACCACTATCCTCGAATTATTATTTCCATGCAGTCATGTGCTTTACAAAACAAGAACTTTCTGGGTAACCAACACTTTGAAGTTAAGGTTGGCATTTTTTCACCGGAAACTTTATCATAAATGAAAATATTTTTCATGGGAATTTCTTAAGAAAAAACCGGTTAGCTTTTATATATTTGATAGTTTAGGGAAAATAATCTCATTATTATAAAAAGGAGAAGTCCTTTTCCTTAAATGCAGGCTTATTGTGTTCAATCCATGAAGAAAACGTAAAGTCATTTTTCCAAAAAACAACTTTCTTTCAAACAAAATGAAACTCGACATCAATCTTATTAAAACATGTGAAATGAGTGCGTCGAAAGCAAAAAAAAGAAGACAAACCCAATTTTGTTAGCACAATTCACATGGGAGCACTTTTTTTCTATATCAACTCATCATCCTTTGACCCCACACAAGTTGACGAAAGATCTTCAGGTACTCGAAGGATCATCAATCCACATGATTCGCTCTCTTAGCTTTTTCGCTTCTTCGTCGCCTTCTTCCCCCCGCCAAAATCTCAGCTTTTCCATTAATGAGGCTCAATCATTGCCTTGTCTGCCTTTAAACGTGGTACTAATCAAAACCCTAATCAGCACTATGATTGGGAAAACGGCCACGTCATATTTGGAGCACCGATTAAAACGGGGGATATGATATTTAATCACGAAAGTTTTTTGCCCTTCTATCGTATAGTAGTCAACTAATTTTATGGTGAATATTGTGTTAAGGACAATAGATGATGCAATAAATAATTAGGTATTGTCGAGATTAACATAATCATCATCGCCTCGATTATTTACTTATAGTTTTACCTCCCGTCGATTAATCACGTAATATCATTATAAAGATGATATAGACGGATGTAGCTGAAATTTATGTAACGTTAGATTAGAAAGAATAATTTAACATTGGTAGAGCGAGTGAAGGGAGAGAGACACGGGGTATTCTTGGAAAAGTCATAGCAGTCGAGCAAAAGGTGCAATCAGTTGTTGACCACGACCGGATGTGTTGTAACTGAACTTTTTATTGGTGTTGCTCAAGGTTTCAAGATTGAACCGTGAAATTATTAAAAACCCATTCGGGCACTTGTAACAAAATCTAAAATCCAGTAGAGCATTAAAATCTTTTTCGGGCGGTCACCCAAAATAGAAATTAAGTGAATTTTCTATAGGTTTCGTACTTCTTTTTATAAATAAAAAAAGTAGGAAGGGACAACCAATATTGGCCACTAGATGCTACAATTGTTCAAATTCGACTCTCATCTGGAACTTGCATTTTTTTTTTTCAAATTGATTTTTCAATAGCTTTGCTGCCATAGTGGTGCCAAAATGTCAATGTAGATTAAAAACTAAACTGAATATGTATCAAAAGTTCAAGGATTACATTGAAAATTTAAAATTTATGGTTGGCATTGCATATTTTGTTGAAGTTTAAAGATTATATTAAACAAATTAAAAGTTCAAGAATCGCATTGCACATCAAACTAAAGTTCAAAGACTATTTATGTCATCTTCCCTTTATTTTTCTTGTCACAACGGTTGTTTAACTGAGTTTTGTACAATATTTTTAGCAAATCATTCATTTCAAATATGCCCTCGAAGCTAGACCTTTCGCTCCATATACGAGAATCTCTATCAATTTTTTTTTTTTTTTTTTTTTTTTACCACAGGAGTTTGTGTTGGACTTATTGACAAATTTTCAAGGAATGAATTAAACAGGAAAACGGTGCGAAGCAATCAAAGCTGAGGGGTGCACTGCCTCGTGTAGCCCCGTCCCGTTGCAATCTCCATCACCTACTTGAGTTAGATCCGACGTAGGTTTCGAGGAAATCATATTAATTGCGTTTGACTTGGAAGCCTATTCGTCAGCCAGACACATTTTTGCTATCGCTTCTTGTATCAAAGATATTTCACTTAGTAATTACCTGATTTCGAACGTTACCACATAATTTATTAGATCGATTGCATTGCTGTGACGTAGGATATCATGGTTTTCGCAAGTGTTAATTTCCAAAACGTCTCGTCAAATTGGTGCAAAGTATAGAAATATATCTTAAAACGGATTCTAGTTTGAAGTAAATTTGGTTTTGAGATACTTGTTGAAGTAAACTTATTAAGCGGGTGTTGCTTATCCTATAAGCAAATAACTGCGAAATCAACCTAGTCATTGAGTTGAATCCTAATCCTCCCCACTTTTCGAAAATGAGCTTCTACTGCGATTTTATCTTTCCTTTTGTCCTAGCATAAAATTAATGAAATAAGGTTCTAGGATTTATTTGGTATACATACCATCCTAATCAGCTGAATTCTAGAAATGCCTGTCCCATAAATGCCCTTCGTATGAAAAGCACGCATCACGATAAATACTAAATTTGTTTCACTGAAAATTTCATGATAAAGGAAAATATTTTCCATGAGCAAAATGATTTTTTTTTTGAGGTTTAAGGAAAATGATTTCTTTGTTATCGGATTGAGAAGCCATTTTTACCCCGCTATAAGCTTGTTGTTTTCAGTTTATAGAAAATATTTTCCTTACATTGTTTTATTTTCCATCATCCAAGTACTAGAAAGTTAGAAAACGATTTTCCGAAAATAATTTTCCTTCAAATAAATAAACCCTAAGTACCAATAAATAGTTCATGAGGCAAATCGCAACGCACTCTCCAAACCTATGGCTTCACCAAGCATTTCTTTTAGACAAAAAATATCGCAAGAAACATTTTGGGATCACGCACCTATTTTAATAGCATTTCGGGTTGGTGACAAGGAACACTTGCAGCCACTCGAGATAAAATTATCGTGATAACATTGTAGGCTCCAAGTGTCTATAAATTGTAATGCCGACACAAAGACTCATGTATACACGTATATTCTTTTTTAAAGAAAAATAGGTTACTATTACTATTATTTTATATATATATATATATATATATATATATATTTGGTAATCAAGGGGCTATCTTCCAAAAAGTCGTGTGTTTTCTCTTCGTTCACGATCCGGACCAAGCAAGAATAGGGGGAAGGGCCGTGCCTCTGCGGGGTTCGGTCCTGTCTGACCATCCTCGGCTTTCTTGGGTTGCTTTGGTACTTGCTCTCCCTCTCCCTCCCTCCCTCTCTCTCTCTCTCTCTCCTCTGCTGCTTCTGCTGGTGCAGTACAGCTTCGCACCAATGCCAATGCCCTCCATTTCTCTCTGATCAAAAGCAAGGAATCAGGTGCAGTCCTCTCCCTCCCTCTCTCTCTCTCCCCATCATGAGCTATTTTTTTGAATCCTCCCTGCCCTGCCCTATCTTAATTTCACTCCAACATGAGCTGTGAATTATTCACGTGAGGCCGGGGACGGAGAATTACCTTACAGTTTTCCCCCTCGCCGCTGCAGGGTTGTGTGTGGTAGTGTAGTGTACTGCGTGCAAGGCTGTCATTTCCCCTTTTCTTCTCCTACTTGTTCTTCTCGGGTTCTGTGTTTCTGGGTCCTGCGTTTGCATGCAAAAAAAAAAAAACAAAAAAAACTGTCGTCCTGTCCTGGCCTGGCCTGGGGTTGCTGTCGTGTTCGAGTTAACGTGTCTCTCGCGCGTATGGTGGTCCGGCTGTCTCGTTTCCTTTTATACCACCGGACCGAGAACGGGAATCTCTCTCGCTCGAGCTTGGGCCAGTCCAGGGCCTCTCTCAATTGCCTTCGCTGCTTTGTAGCCCATGCCCCTACCTCTGATACTGTCGATGGTGGATTACTGCTTTTGACGATTCATCAGTTCTTGTGGTCAGGTCTGCATGTTTGGTGCGTGGGAGAAAAGGGGTGGGAGGTCATTATGGGAAACAGAAATGCGAAAAATCACAAATAGATGGATCATATTATTGAGGCGAAGTGTGTTTTTGAACATTAAAACGAAAACCTAAGCGTCTGCTTCGTAGTTTTAGGCTGGGTGGTAGGTTCGACTCGCACAAACCTGCCCATCAATCGGCTCTCTAAAGTGCACATGCCAGTGTTTTCCATGAAGCCACATTGAGACTAAGATCCGGCTTTCGCGCATCTGGTCAGTCCATGTATGCTGAGCAGATAAGGACGATCCTTTGCCCCATGGGGGCCTCACTCGATCTGATGATCCCGAAGACCCATCGACATCGTTCCTTCTTTCGACGTTATTAGATTGTAACCTTCTTTTAATCACGGGGGAGGCATTTTCTCTCCACTGATAAAAGTGATGGTAAAAAAGACACCTCTCCCTCTCCACCAAGCGTTCGACGGCAGAATCCCGCGAAACCCTCCTCTGCCCTACAGGCCATGACAAAAGGATGCAACCCCAGCTAGAGCCATCTTGTCTCTTCTCTCGGACACATTTCAAGTCAACACTCGCATCGAATGCTCCTCCTCCTGCTTCGTACCCCCCCGCCCCACGTCCCCACCCACTCCCAGTGCCCACATTCGTTTACCTCTCGTGGCACGTACCTGACTCCTGTCAGCCCTGTCATAAAGGAGGTTTTCCGTGGGGATGGTAGATGCTATGGCCACTGTTTCATCCAAAGTAGAGCAGATCTCGGCCCCCTCCGCCCCGCTGCTCGGTGAAATTCTTGAATTCTCGTGCGTGACGGCTCAGTATGTATAGGAGTCGCGACAGGAATGAACGCAAGTCGCCGCGACCGGAAACCCCGTTAGACTACCGACCGCAAAAGGCCCCGGCCATCAAATCAAGCGAGCTGCTTCATGCGGTGCAATGGCTCACATACCTTGATGTCGCATTTACGGCACCGGGCATAGCGTTTCTTTCTTCCTCGCGTCGTACTGGGTCAAATGCCTACTGCACAAATGGGGACCAGAGAGAGAGGGAGAGGACGTGTGGTCCATGGCTTTTCTTGCTTGTTGGGTCTCGTCTCGGCAGTTTCCCACTATCTTTCGAGAGGACCCGAGCGGAGAACAGATCGTGCCCGTCTTCTTTCCGAAGGAAAGACATGCCAAGGGGAGACAAATCAGCCTTATCGAAATACCACACACCCCTTTTTCCTCGCGCACGAAAAAGAGACAGGTGTTCCTCTTGGCGTCTCTTGTCTGGTCTCTTACCCTAGCCCGATCCGAGCTCGAATTTCGGATGCGAACCGCGACATGGAGAGAACACAAAGAAAGAAAAAGTCGGATGATGACCCTATGTCCTGTTCAGAGCAGTCCGAACTTGAGGATAGATGACGCCCAGGATCAACAAGATTCTCCGCATGGTGTTTCGAAGACAGATCTGGTCGATCTTACTGCTCCAGGCATCTCTTGATTGAAGGTTTACAGGCAACTCGTGCATGATCTGGTTGAAACTTTTGATGTTATCTTATCACTAAGAGACACGATTCTAATGATGGAGTGTTGCGGCTTTTGGGTCGCGTTTCAAGGCTAAGCACTGTAAAAGAGCCAACTCAACCTTAAAAAGCCTTAAAAAGCCAAAACAATACTAAAGAACAATTGCTCGAATTCCACGTGTCCATTGGATAAAACTTAAATAGAATTCTATCCTTCACTCGTTCATCACTTAACCAGTAGAACTCTATCCTTTCCCTCCATCCATACCTGACAAGCCCATTAATTATTCACCAACACTTGAAGGGGTTTTTATTGAAATGTCGTTGGTATTTCATAATAAATATCGATAGTTAATAATTAACATCTCAGTACGTTGAAATTTCTTATTTCACTGTATTCAATGTTTGGAAGTTTATTTAAATGTAGATAATTACTCATCATTAGACATGCTCATTAGGTGGGTTTGGGCAAGCACAAACTTAGGAATATGAGTTATTGGAAAATATCCCTAAAGTATTTTGATGATAAAAAAATTGAGTCGTGCTTTTTCCACTCTTTCTTTCACTAATTCACTCCATTTCATAATATTTTGACCATTTTATCCTTTGTGGGTCCTAGGTTTTTCGCATTGGAAGGTTCAAATGTGGTGTCCCTTCTTTGACTTGGTTTCTTCTTTTTCTTTCCATATGAGTCCCACTACTTTTTCTTCTTCTCTTTGTGTGCAGAGTAAAGGCCCAGTAATAACAATGGTAAACAATGACGGCCAAGAAAAAGATGACAATCTGGCCCCATCAAACCAACTAAAGCATCATCACCGCCGGTCAATCGATGCCACCATCGCCATCCGCCAGCTTCCTTCCCAGGAACTCTCCTTCCAACTCCGGCCCGCCGCCACCACGCTCCTCCACCTCCTCAACTCCCACCTTTCCGACCCCCCAACGAGCCCGCTCTCCCCGATTCTCGCCATCCAGCGTGTATGGTTGGCTCGTCGTGCTGAATATGAAGGTGGACTCCAAGCCTGGGTATGGAGAGGCTTTCACCATTGGGGTGGCTTTGAGAAGTGCCCTCAATGGGATGGGGAGCCTCATGCCTCTACGTGCTGGAGTTCTCTTAGATATATACCTCTGTCACAGCTCTCCACAACAATCCTCACCATCACCAATGATGCAATTATAGTAAACTAATCCAATTCAGACTCAAGACTATTTCCTTTATTGTTGTTGTCGTTCTTATTTCAATCCAAAAGTCTAAGGGGTTGCTATTGGAGGAGTCGAGTGTTGCGTGGCAACAGGCTCAACACTTGCAACTTGACGATATTTGTATTAATGAGTAACGACATCCGGACAAATTGGGCCGCTAGAGTTGGAGAGGAGTGTGTACATCCAATTCGAACTTCTATAAATCTCGCTTGCAATTTCCCTTTCTCTATATTCATTAGGTTCTCTGTTTTATATTACCGTTCGTGTAGAAATAGAGTTTTTATGGAGGTTGGTTTTACAGACTTAATTTGTGTTTTCTTGAAAACTCAACTCACTACCTGTCGGTTGCTCATTTGGGCCTAACATGAGGTCAAGACCGCTCAAGGAAAAAGCATGGGCGGGCTAAGCTTGCCCACCGGGCTACCTTTTTTTATTTTATTTTCTAAATAGCTAAAAAAATAAAAAATGATTTCAGGGCCGTGTATTTTGTTTTAATACCTTAGCCATGAGATTTATGCTAATCTTTTCTCCTATATTAGAGATTTGGCTTATTTTATCCTATTAATATGTATAAAATTTTAAATATTAATGTATAATTATGAATAAAACATAATTTGTAAATTTCTAAAATAAATATATGGGCAAATCATATCCAGGCCTCAAAGTTCTCACGTTGCTTGACTTGCCTAGGTCTGAAATTTTTGCCCAGCTCAACGAGCCTACAATTTTTAGCTAAGCCCCATTTAAGGGTGAGTTTGGGGATATCTATCCGTCGATCAGATCTACTAAACATAAATGTTAGATCATGAACATGTTGCAAAATTTAAGAAATCCACAACTTCAAGTGTATCTTTCTTAAATCTTTTTACACAATGTTTTTTTTTCTCCAAAAACTTTTAAGTCGATAGAAAATAAACTAACAATGCAAATAAAAAAAATTGCAATTCACAGTCCAAAAAGCGTGCAACATATTTCTTAACATTCGCCGAGAAGGAAGAGTGTTGGGATTTGACATTCTCGGTTAGATAAAAGGTTTCCTAAAAAACATGGCATAACTGTCACACTTTAAACCCTACAAAAATAAGGGAAATGAAATAGCCATCCTCCTACCCAAAGACGGGCTCTTAGGAGGAAACCAATTTAAACTTGCTATAAAAGTGTTATATATAATTTGTAAATCATAATTAAGTTAAACTACACAACAATTGACAAACATATATATAACTCTCTCAAGCCATAACCAAAATCAAAATCTCAAAAGTCCTCATTGATAGCGCTTTTGTTCTACTTGCCACTTATTGAAGAACCTGCAATATATAAAATGAATGGAATGACCAATCACAATTCAGCGAGTAATACATATCTCTTCTAAACAGATCAAACATCTACTATGCACATTTATTAAAACAACATAACTCACTTATGTCAAATCCACTATATGATTCACATATAAGATCGAATATCACTTTAACTTGATTATATACATATAGAAATACTCCTTTAATCAACACATACTAGAGCAACATTTAATACTCAAATCCATTGATTAAACTCTATCAAATCAAACGTCAATGATCTATTCTATCAACTAATCTAGTACTTAATATAACACCCATGATAAAGGCAATCAAGTTTACCCTCTTTACTTAGGTCTCCACCTATGTCAATCGTTGGATTAACCTAGAAGAAATCTTGATAACAGTATGCATACTCAACCCTTTATTGGGTTCTAATTCTAGCAACATGAGCATAACCATTTAACATCAACCTCCAACAATCCGCAAACCAAATCCAAAATCCATACCTTGTATTGGTTTCATAAACCAAAATGGATAATCTTTGACAAATCAATTCTATTAATAAAACATTTCTTAAATCATTTCACAAGAATCAACTAATAAGCCATTTCCAGAAATGCTTTACAATGTCATTTCAAATATTTAAAAAGATTAGTATATGTCCAATCTAGATTCATGCAACAATAATGCTTTAAAGACCACTTCTTCATTTTTTATATATATCATGTCATGTCATGCCTTTTATACTCATCATATATATAATTTCTATCACTTTTAAATATGAGTTTACAAATTCATAGAAAAGATAAAACCACTCATCTAAAATTCTCAAAGAAAACAAGTAGAGCTACTTGAACGAACAATCTCAAAATCCCATCAATAAAGCGAAAGTGGAGTCAAAGCAAAGCAAAACATTACTTTAGCGAATGACTCGACTAAACTATATTTACTCAGTGACAAAATGATTTCGACGTGCTAATAAAATGCTCCCTCGTAGAATTACTTGGTTTTAAGCAAGCTTACGGTCAAAGCGAGAACTACTACTTTAGCTAATGATTGTTGGGTCGTGTTGATCAATAACTCAACAACAATATTTAGTGCCGAATTTCGTTGATGGCAAGCTAAATTTTGAGTTGCCAAATTTTGGATCGTCTAGTACTTTGAAAGAGCTCTTTTGACAGTAAATTTGCTTAAAACGAAGTTCGGTGGAGAGAGTTGTGGTGCGATCAAGTTCAACAAGATCATCAAATGCATTACTCTGTGCCATCAGCAACTCCTACCTCGCGGTCCCAGGTCACCTTGTCACCCGTCCTCCCACCCCCTTTTGAATATATATATTTTTTGATCGAAAACCCCCTTTTGAATATTTGGCGTACACTCAAACGGCAAGGCAATTTGTACATCAACTCTGTGGACTTAGGAGGACCTCCATGGTCTCGCGAGGAGCAATTTCCGGTGGAAACTTATTGTATCTAAGGGTCTGTTCGTTTCGCGGAAAATAACTTCCGGGAAAATATTTTCCGAATTTTCCGGTGTTTGTTTCACGGAAAATGAACTAGTTAAGGAAAATGTTTTCCATCATTGGAAAAAACAACCTTTAAAGTGAGGAAAACGTTTTCCACTTTGAAAAGTGGAAAACGTTTTCCATGACTTCTTCCCTCTTACTTTTTTTATTAATACATTGTCATTTTATTTTTATGCTTTTTTTTTTTAAATCGAGTTTTTAATTTCTTTTCTTTTCTCTTTTTCTTTTCTTTCTTTCCTATTCATCTTCTTCTTTGGCCCGACCGGCCACGGCGGCGTTTGGTGACCGGTCACGGCCGGTGACCTACCGCAAGCCAACGGCCGGCGACCGCCCCAGCCGTTGAGGCTCCGCCTAGCCCGATCTAGCCAAGCCGAGATCGAGCCTCGCCGGATCGGGCGAGGCGGAGCTCTCGCCGGCTTGGGTGGAGCTCGTGGCTCCCGGATCCGGTGAGCCGGGCGGGGCTCGGGCCTCGCCCAAGCTTGCCGCGAGCCCGCCGGGCTCGGCGAGCCGCGAGCTTGCCGGATCTGGCGGCGGAGCTCGGGCTCCCGATCCGGGCGAGCCCGAGCTCCGCCGCTAGATCCGGCGAGCTCGGCGAGCTCGGGTGAGATTGGCCGAGCCTCGAGCTCCCCGGATCCGGCCACGGGTCTTGGTCGGCCGTCGGGCAAGAAGGAGGCCGGCCATCGGAAGGAGGAGGAAGGAGGCGGCGGCGGAGGAAGGAGGAGGAGGAAGGAGGAAGGAGGAAGGAGGAAGGCAAAAGAAAAATAAAAAATTTTAAAAAAATTTCGATTTTTTAAAAATATAAATAATTAAAAATTCATTTTTTTAAAAAATATAAAAAATAAAATTAATTTTTTGGTCAATTAAAAATATTAAAATTCAATTTTTGATAATTTTTCCCAAACAATTAAATGAGCTAACGAAGGTGAAAAATATTTTCCACTCAAATTTTAGGTTTTGGCCGAACATCGGAAAAATAGTCATTTTCCTAAAAAATGACTTCCAGAAAATGTTTTCCGAAAACGTGATATTTTCCGCGAAACGAACGGGACCCTAAGTTCACGTGGCCACTCATCGGAAAATTTCAAGTACTTGGGAGCGGTACGATACTTTGTACAAGAACCACGGAAAAACGGAACTCGAATATGATGAGTCAAGAGGGGATTGATTTCTCGATGCCTCCACAAACTTAGGCTCGTTTGTTTGTGTTCTTTTTTTCTGGTCATGAACACAATTTCTATTTTTTTGTTTTGGGAAAAAAAAAAAAAAAAATGTGTTTGTTTGCATTTTTGTTTCAAATTTATTTTTAGTTCCCGAGAATAAATTTGGAATAGAAATAAGAAACAAAAAAAACAATTATTTCTTGATCCGGAACACTTAGAAAAATAATTTTTCTCTCTCATATTTTTTTTTCTTCTCTTTCTTTTCTTCTTCTTTTTTCTTTGGCCGGTCGCCGGCCTCGGCCATGGCTTGAGCCTCGCCTAGCTCGCCTAGATCCGGCAAGGCCGAGCCTCACCGGGGCCGGTGAGCCTCGCTGTGGCAGGTGAGGCCGGCGACCGGCCAAAAGAAAGAAAAAAGAAAAAAGAAAAAAGGAAAAATAAAATAAAAATATTAAAAAATTAAAAGAAACAAAAAAATTATATAAGTTTACCAAACGTGTTTTTGTTCTTTTTCTATTCTAGGAATAAGTTTCAAACACCTTCTTTTATTCAAAAATTGTTTAGGAATAGAAATTTTTTCTATTTCGTTTTTGGAATAAATTTTGAATAGAAGAAGGTGAGGTTCAAAAGCCGTGGAGACTTTGGTGCCTTAACCACTTGCACGGGGTGGTGGTTCCCTCGTCGGCCTCCGGCCGGTTTCCCACCTGCCTACTGCGATTTGTCTGATTCCCTGATCACTAAAAAAAAAAAAAAAAATTTTTGAACAGAAACGTTATCAAACGCACCCTTATTATATCAAAGTTCACGTGGCCACTTATCGGAAAATTTGAAGTACTTGTGAGCGGTACGATACTTTGTACAGGAACCACGGAAAAACGGAACTCGAGTATGACGAGTTAAAGGGGATCGATTTCTCGATGCCTCCGCAGAAAATCCCACGGAGCGATTGAGGTATCTCGTAACTTCATGCTGCAGTAATTGTTTTGTTTTTTTTTTTGGTAAAGTGCAGTAATTGTTTTTGTCTTGTCAGCGCATGAAACGAGAGAGAGAGAGAGAGAAGACAATCTCTCACAGATCCTCGTACTAATTGTTTATTGTCTAACAAGAACATCTTTAAAACATCAGGGCATGAAACACGAGAGAGAGAGAGAGAGAGAGAGAGAGATACGACGAGTTACGAGGGGATCGGTTTCTCGATCTCCGCAGAAAATCCCACGGAGCGATTGAGGTATCTTCTAACTTCGTACTGTAGTAATTGTTTATTGTCTACCAAGAACATCTTAAAACATCAGCGCATGAAACACAAAGAGAAAGAGGGAGGGGACAATCTTTCGCAGATCCTCACAGCATCGAGAGCAGCTTGGGACGAGCAGAATCGCCACCGCTGCTAGTCAACGCATATGCGATCTCACTCTCAGCTCTCTCCCCAGCCGCGTTCCCACTCCCTTCCATCGCCGATGAAGATGAAGATGATGATGATGATGATGATCTCTTCCCTCCTCTTCCTACGTCTCTGGCCTCGCTGCCGTTAACGC
The DNA here is from genome assembly GCA_014182365.1 of Eucalyptus tenuipes. Lineage (NCBI taxonomy): Eukaryota > Viridiplantae > Streptophyta > Magnoliopsida > Myrtales > Myrtaceae > Eucalyptus > Eucalyptus tenuipes. The sequence goes on along the minus strand of CM024542.1, from coordinate 12,756,346 downwards.
TGCTTCTCATAAAACTTGACAGGGATTTTCCATTGTCGTCGACCCCAAACTCCATCTCCATCACCATGTTCATCTTGCCGCCGACCAGCCTCGCCTTGGCCAGCAATCTCTGCACCTTCCGGACGTCGTTTTGGGCACGCTTCCGTTCTTCACCAGAACCACCAGCCCGACTTCGACCTTCTCTCGGTTCCAGATCGCGTCTCTTATGCCTTCGCACAGTCCCCTCAAGACGTCGCGGTTTAGTCCTTCGCTCCGCTGCAACTCCGCGACGATGGCCACGTTTCTTGAGTCGCACTCGAACGCGGCTATGCAGCCTCCTCTCAGAAACTGCGGGAATGCATCGTAAGCTGCGGTTTCCAGGTAATGCGCATGATGTGCGCGTGATGACGTCTCTATGTGGTTTGGTGGTGTGATTGCGATTATGTCTGAACACCGACCCGTCACGTAAAGGAACCTCTCTTCGCCTTTGACTGTTCCTCTGTCTCCGGTCCTGAGGAAGCAATTGCTCCCCTTGTTGCTAAGTCTTGCATGAAAAGTTTCTCTTGTTAATGAAGGGTGGCCGAGATAACCAGAAGCATTGCTTGGCGATGAGACCCAGATCTCTCCTTCAGTTCCATCCTGGACAGGCGCCAAAGTTTCTTCATTTACAACCACAATCTTCATGTCTTCTTCTTCTGACGACGAATCATCATTTGTCGAAGCGAGTCTTGCACTTGGCAAGAGCTTGTTGTGAGTTGGGATGTTTGGGAAAGTGGCGGAATCGTTAGTGGCGGCTCTCCAAGCCGTCGATACAAAAGTACAGTTCTCTGCTAGTCCGTAAGATGAAGATATGGAGGACGAGTTTAAGCCGAAAGGCACGAACGCGTTGACAAATTCTTCTACGGGGGCTCTGTAAATGGGCTCGTTGATCATGATTAGGTTCTTCATGGAGGCCAGATTAATGGGTGAAGTTCCCTTTTTCACACCGCCGCGCCTCACCACCAGCGGCAAGGTGAAAGAAGGGACTGGAGTGCAAGTGGCTCTGAATTCTGTGATCAGCTCAAGCCAAAGCCTCGGTCTTTTGAGGAACGAAGTAGGAGATGTGAGAACACACGTTGCGCCAGACACTATCGTGAGCAACAAGAACATGAGGCCACAATCATGGTACTGAGGCAACCATGAGGTGACCATGCTATTTTGGGTGAAGATCGTATGCTTTTCTTGCTGCCCTGACATTATGAGCAGCTGAGCCAGCAGTCACGAGCACCGGTTTAAGAATCCCAGTGGCTCCTGAAGTGTATTGAATCAAGTACACTTCTTCCGGCTTGCACCCATTGTACAAGCACGAAGGAGGAGACGGCGCAGAAGGCCCTATTTTTGCATTAGTTTTAGTCCCGATTTCTTCAGTCGAAACCCACCTGAGATTCTGCAACATGGCTACAAACTTCTCGTCACGGTTTGCGGAATTGGAACAGATGTAGTGGTTGACTCGTGAGATGTAACCACGGGGTGCTATTGCAGCCTTGAGCTTTGTTTGAGAGAGGACTCTAGTGAGGTGGTGGTGGCTTTCTTGAGCAAAAGATGGATCAGGCGGCAACATGGGTATGCCCACAAGTCCAGCTCTTTGGCATCCGAAGACGATCTCTATGAGCTCGAGCCCCGGCGGGCATAAAATGATCACGGTGTCGCCTCTTTGCAAAGGAATGAGCAGTTGTGACGAAATGGACTGGACTGAATCGTTGAGCTGAGAGTAGGTCAGGGCCGACGCCGTGCCATCGCCATCATCGTCGACCCAAACGAAGGCCGGTTTGGACCGGAAGGCCGGGAGTTTGGCCCACACCGGGAGGTAGAGGTCGACCACGGGTTGGTCAGGGAATGAAGGGTCATAATTCTCGTAGTTCATGGCGAGCGTAGGTGCGACGGTTGGGTGTGATGTTCTCGTGACTGAGGGCTGCGATGAGAAGACCATCATTGCCATCGACATCTTTTATAGGGGCAAAGATCTCAGGAGGATAATGTAGTTAGAATACCGATTTCTTCAATGCAAAACACATTGTCCCGAGCGTAGATTGGCAAGACTCGAGGAGGGGAATAAACCTTTGATGCTACCAGATTATCCCACTTTGATGGGTCCAATGTTTTTCATCACTTTTCTATTAAGGTTGTCTCCTTGTTGATGTTCATATTCTTATTTCGCGATCGGTCGGGCATCGGTTTTTGTGCCTGTGAGGAAACGGTCCATCTTACACCAGCCGTCCCGTCTCAAGTGTGCTCGCTCGTGTAGAGGCAGAAAAACTCCCTCTTGTCGCTTGAAGGGCCGGTGAGAGAATTTTCGAGGTTAATTAATATTTCTTAATTACATTTTAGGTTAATATTCATGAAAAATCTCAAATTAATATATTTGTGATAAATTTACTTTAAACTAAGTTGTGGATCACCAAAAACTCAAAATTGATATACTTGTAATAAATTTATCTCACACTAAATTTGGGTTGCCAAAAACCTCAAATTTGTATAGTTGTAAAATATTTTTTATTCGTTAGTTTTTGTCAAATTTTACTGTGAAATTGCTGAACTGAATGACATATGACAAAACCACTAGAGTTTGTCCCCATCATTCCTATATGGGAAGGGAGAAGTGGGAGGTTTAAATCCCCACTTTTTTTAGGGAGTTGAGGTGGGGACAATTAATTTCATAACTTAGGTAAGACAAAAGTCGAAAAGTGAATTAAATGTTAAAGTATGATTGACAAAAAAAAAAGAGAGCATATTACAGTAACTCAATTAACATAGCAAATCCACTTGTAAATCCATATTTATTTAGAGTAATCATTGTTATGGTGTGGTTTATATTCTCCATTAACAAGATGGTAATGGGGTCAGCAGGCAGGGATCCGAGGTTACCTAATCAATTGTAAGAGAAACGCCACTCAAGTAGCCAGATGGTTTTTATAATTTGAGCCCATATTTTTTGACAGTTTAGGCCGGCCCGTGAATATTTATTGGGTATATATAATCTCTTTCTCTTATAATTAAAGGATTTAACAAAGAGGTGTGATATACTAATTATAATGGATAGATATAATCCTAATTTAAGGATAAACCAAGACAAAAACCTTGTGGCTCGATTTCTTTTTCTCGCTTTTTTCTTTATTTCTTTGTGATTATACATTGATCCTAACAAGTTTATGGTTTTTCATTATATTAACTCTTTTGCTTTTGTTTTTTAAATCTAATTAACAAGTGCCCTGAGATATTTGTTAAGCATACTTAATGAAAAAGGATTCGATTTTTTTAAAAAATCGATTATGTTTACCATGAGATCATTGAAAATGCAATATTTCTTTATATTGTTGCTCCTCATATGTCCAAAAGTACGTTTTAATAAAACCTTTTTTTTTTCCTTCAAATTGAATGATTTGTCTATTCTTTGATTAACAGTGAGAAAATTATTAAAAGAATAGCATAACTTAATTTCTGCCCCTCATTCGGGTGACCCCACTGGCCACCCTAACGTTCCAAACAGTTATGTATTGCCTTAAAAAAACGGATCGATTGGAGTAATACAAGTTTTTAATTATTTTGGGTCTTTTTCTTCGCGAAGTAAAAAAGTCAGATGATGTTCGGACCTGGATAATAAAAGATTCGAATATTCATCAATCCGATAATCTGTGCGAGAGTACAAAACAGGAAGTCGATTATCCCTAGGCTTTAGCTGCGCATATGGATGAGGTTGGCCAGGAGAACTTAGGATCGAAGATCTTATCGTGAGTTGTTTGCAAGCTGTTCCTCCACGGACGCAGCGAATCGTCACTGTCTAGAAACAGAAGGGGCAGTGTTTCTCTCTCTACGTCGGTACCTCACAGTCGCATCGCACCATGTCTTAGCTGTGCTTAGATTTAGCTCGAATTAACTGATCCGCCACGACATAAGTTTCGTTGGGTTCCCGAAATGCAACCTCGACCGCCTCTTATGAGGCAACTGATTGCCAAATGGCTGTCGGGTTGTCTCCTCTTTTGCCACATATGGGATGGTCTCAATTTTGAGCAGGAATCTACTAGAATATCACAAGGAATCTACTTGAGTTGCCATGCACAGCTTTTCAGCTTTGGAAATGGCCAGGGCAAAGAGGGGAACGACCCAGCTTTCCAGTTTCCCGCTCGTCGTAATGAAAAAGGATTGCCGCAAAGGGTAACATCAAAAAGTTTCTTGTAGTGATCTCGCCAAATGGTGACGGGACCATGTTGTATGAATCCACAGTGTACTCTGGATTCAACATGTCCAAGAGGAAGAAGAGGGACGTATACAGTTCACCACCGCCCCACTACACTACTACAGTTGTATGGACCATCACTCATGCGGATGATCGTCCAGGACCCGAATGCAGTGCAAGTGCAAAAATGCATACAGAAAGGACGATTTTTTCTCATGTTCATCAATGTTCGGGCCAAGGGATCGGGAGAATGCGGATAAAAGATGCAGCAAAGACATTGTCAGATGATAAATTGTCAAACAACAACATCGATTTATCACCACCTTTCCTTCTTCCACCACTTATGAGTGATGGAATATACCTAGGAACCACCGTCATGCAATACCAACATAATTTGAGCTTGGATCTTATCGAATCGCGCTGACAATTTACAAGGTACAGAAAGCTCATCTTTTGAGACTCAGTAAAATTCAAGCTTCTGGCACCTGAGTTGAGTACCCTCAAATCGCTTTTCAAGGATATCGACTCATATCAATTGACGGACAGGATACCATGAAGAAACCTCCCCAGTCATTGTCCCCAAGCATAGGCCCTAAATCCAAGAAGATGTGTTATGACTAAGAGATGATAATCAAATAGTGTACTAACTCATTTGCTGTAGCAACAGATTTGCGGATAATGCGAAAGCATTGGACTTTAGCAACATGAGGCAGCTCAAATGTAAAATTCATAGTTGAAGAAAGCACAGAACTAGAAGAGTATTGCATAAATGCACGTGCAAACTGAACAGGGAAAGATTAAGACGTAGACTCTCGCAACCAACGGGTACAAACACCAACACTCAAAAAAGCTAACAACCTCCAATCAAGATGTAGTATATACCCTATCTCCTTACAAAGGAAAAGGAACACACTTGAAATTCCAGCAGCATCAATTAAAGAATCTGTTATTCCATGTTAGGCAACATCCTCATTTGGCTTTGCCACTTCCTTGTACAATGGAAGATGAGATTCACAGCAATGATTTAAAAATCAAATAACCTCTATGCAAGCAACTCAAGCTCTAGTAGATTGGCAGATCGATAAGTCTATGAATATCCTAATGGTGATTACTAAAGCAATGTGCATGCAAAAAAATTGAACTCCTTGGATGCAAGCTTCTTTAAGTTCAATGGACAAGAAACAGGACACAAATCGAAATTGTCATGCTATAATGGAATTGAATGAGCAATGAAAAACTAAGAGCACTGGTGAAAATATACGAACAAAATGGCGAAGAAGACACGATTACTTCAACTGGTCGAAGGAATCCTAGATCCTTCAACTGGAGGGAATGGGTATACCACAAGGAGTTCCCTTTTCAACTCAAAAAGCATCGTCTTGTCTAATTTTATAATTCAGGGGTTCGTTTGATGAGCAAAAAGAGACACTTCAACCACTTTGCACTTTGTCCGTCTCATCCATAAGGTCTCTCTAAGCATCTTACAATCAGGAGACCACTTCATACAGGCGAACCACAAACATGCTATCCCAAGTGATTAGCTCTCAGTTGATACTCTGACAGCAACCCAGAAATGCTTGGTCTGACTCAAATCTTTTAGTTATATGTATCGGGTCAAATTTAACTCGACTCAGTGGTAACTTATGATTCAATACTAGAACACAATCATTCTCCATTCTAGGAAATACCACAGGCACATCATCTTATAGTAGTTTAGAATTCAATTTTCCACTGATCAAAAGAAAAATAATAGTATACATCCATCTTTACAAACTCAATCTATTCTTATCCTACTGCATAACAGTTGAAACTTTATATACACAAGCTCTCTCCAATAGATTTGCACGCATCCTGAGAATTAAGCACCTGCATCTTTCATAGCAGGATTGCTTACTGGAAAGGATGGTTGACGAACATTAATTAAAATCATGTACTTCTTGATAAAAAGCATATAGAACTCGAATAAAACTCATGTGCAACCATAAAAGACCAAAAGCACGGCTATGGGCTCATTAAAAACATACTAAAGGCAGCACAAAGGCACAATATGCATGCTATCTGAAAGCCAGGCAGGATGACCACAGAGCAATTTACAGACACATCATTTCCTAATATATTTCTCACGAAACATCCAAAACATATGCACCATTCTTATCAAACACAACACTTCTTAAAGCCATAAGACAACATATCCTATCTTAGTAACAGAGGAAGATCCTTAGCCTAATTGATATGACAATGGGTATGCATAAGTAGTCATCGAAGATAACCAACACATTCAACCCTGAATGTGGAAATACTAAATGTTCCCCTTCCTGTGCTAAAAGAAGCAGGTTATGAACCCGCATATTCTTTACTAGTCAAAATTTTACAACCAGAAAATCTCCCCTGTCAATCTTACGCTTTGGCACAAGAGCATCCAATGACAATCATATATATTGCCCAATGCGATAGCCAACTCATACTAGTATCATTACCTCAGAAGGAAACAAAGAACACAAAAAATTCAGATTATGACAAAGGAGCTTAAAATATATTTAAGATGATCTATATGCTATTGTCAGATGATCCAGATATATTGTCAAAAATCATGTGCAAGGAGTGCATTCGACTAGCTTTCCAGTTTCACCCTTCAATAAGCAAGTAGGGGAAGGAGGGAGATAGGAACCAACCCAGGAATTCTAGGGTCCTATTTCAAATCTGCGGTCATTGTGCTTGAAAGTACAAAGAGCACAATCATAGAGACATAGCTACTTATCAAGCATCATCAACAGAGACACTACCATAACAGGTGTCACTACAGCATGTACACAACATACTCCAAATATCTTACAGTGTTATTGTCCAAATCAGCAGAACATACTTGTCTCTTAAAATAATAAAAAGTCTTTTTTCATACTGATACTGAAGCGCAATACAATTGCATTGTACAAAACCCCTCGACAAACAAACTAGCACATACTGTCCCCAGTATGTTCAGTTCTCAAAATCCACCAGCACCAGTAGATGACAAAGCATGACAATTGACATTTATAAAGAAAGAAACGTCTGTTTCTAACCAAGAACAAGATAACTTCAGTAAAGCAAACATAAGAGAGAATTCTAATCATTTGCACCGCAGCATTTGCTGCACTAGGAACTGAAGTGAAAAGCACTGTACCCAAGATTAAGAATGCTATTTATAGGATCCAGCAGCTGCGGCTGCTGCGGGTGGTGTTGTTGCTGCTGCTCTTCTACCTGCTGCTGTTGCTGCTGCAAGCTAGCACTGACTGCAACAGCTGCGGCACTCGTAGGCGCACCCTTCGACTCCACAAACCTCCACATGTACCACGACGCAACCGAACGATACGGCCTCCATTTGTCACACATGAAATCCATCTGCGACGGCCTGGGCAATTCCTCGAGCCCATAAAGGAGCTGCACTCCTTTCCGCACTCCCAGGTCATTGATCGGCAAAACATCCGGTCTATGCAACGAGAAGATCATGAACATGTGGACCGACCAAGACCCAATTCCGTTGACCATGGTGAGCATCGTGAACAGCGACTTATCATCCATATTTACAATCGCCGAGTCGGACAATATCCCATTCTGGTACTTCCTAGCTAAATCATGAAGGTAACTTGCCTTGCGAGCCGAGACCCCGATTTGCCGGAGCTGGTGAGGGTCTAGCGCGAGCACGGTCTCGGGGAGGACGCCGGCGTCGCCGCCGCAGAGAGCAAGGAAGCGCGTGTAGATCGAGGTGCCGGCCTTGTAGGCCAATTGCTGGTAGAGGATGCTCTTGGTGAGGGCGTGGAACGGGGTGAGGAAGATGTCGAACGTCGGCAGAGGATAGACGTCGATGAGGGGGCCGAGCAGGGGATCCGCGTTCGCGGAGGTGGCGGATGGCGGCCTCCACCTCGCCCTCGCAGGACAGGGACCGCGCGACTACCCGGGGGACCGCGAGGGCTCGCGAGCTGACGATTCGGTTCTTGGACGGCTTCGACGAGGAGGAGGCATTGGCGGTCTTCGATTTAGGGCCGGCGCCGGCGGCGGATTGCTTCGGGTCGGGCGTCGACGATTCGGGCGGCGAGAGCTTGCGGATCTTCTGCGGGCGGACGGGGATTTTGGACGGCGGAGAGGCGGATGGCTGCTGCTGCTGCTGCGGCGGCGGCGGCGGCGGCGGGGCGGGGTTGGTTACCTCGGGGGCGGTTGCTGCGGCTGCGGAGGCGGCGGATGTGGAGGAGGAGGCCGGGTCATGGTGCGGCTGGGGTTCGGTTGGGGTCTGGGTTCGGTCGCTCATAAGTTCGGTGCTCGAGGGCGGAACCAGTCAAAGCAGCGAGCGAGGAACAACGGCGGCGGCGGCGGAGCGAGGGGTGGAAGGGCGGCGGATCTCACGGCGGCGCGGAGCCGAGGCGGGGGCACTTTAGAGAAGGAGGGGAGCGCGTGCGGGGAGACTGCTGCTGCGCGAGCCGCCATGCCTGGGCTTTTCTTCTTCCTTGCTTGGCTTCCTTTCTTCTCTCCACTGCAAAGGAGGAAAACGAAGCGCTCCCCACGCTCCTCGACGGCGCGTGCGCATCCTTCCTTGGGCTTTTTGCGGAGGCACGCCAGCGTCGAGCGTCGGGCCGGTCCCCCGAACCGAGTGCGAATCGCGACCGTTAATCAGACGGGGAATCAACGGCGGCGATTCGTCCAGTCTAGGGAAGAGGTCACAGCTTTCTTGCGTGAGCCTCATGTTACCAAACAGGTCTGACTTCTTATCTGGTCTACCTAATAATTGACCCATTATTTAGGACTGGATTCCTTTTGTGGCAGCCATTTAAGATAGAAATTTCAATTTAAACTTAAATTACCTTTTTTTTTTTTTAACAAAACTTAACCGACCTTTCGAAAAGCATATTTCTACCATACGATTTCTTGAAAAGACTAAAATTCGTTTATTTTCCAAAAGATGAATGATTTGTATAATATTTTTATAAAAATAATCACTTATATTACTTACAAAGATGAATGAACGAAAAACTATTTCATTTTTTACGAAAATATTTATATATAAATTGTTGTTGATGATGAATTTTTTTTTTTTTGATTAATCAATACAAGTGATTATCTTTTGGGAAATATTTTTCAAATAATTCATTTTTTGATAGACAAAAGTAACCTAAATGGACATCAATTATAAAGACAGATGTATATTCAAATCACATAAAACAATGTCAAATGATTTTGAAATTTATGAACATCATTTTCCACTAACAGGGTTCTCGTAGCTTTTTTTGAAGTTGAAAGATCAAGGAAACCCCTTTTGGATGTTATTGCAATAGTTTCTACAAGAGCCTAATTCCCTATGAAACCTCAACTATAGGTTAAATTCTAATTTTGTCCCAAACTCTTTTCTTTTTAAAGACCCTAAACTTTTTGTCAATCACAATTTCTGCCACTTACCTTTTGTTTAGAAAAAAATCATAACTTTTAGGTCCAATCTCAATTCTGTCATGATCTTTTTTTGTCTAAAATAAAAAACCAATAACTATAGTCCTAAATTTGCCCCAAATTTTTTGAGGTTAATATCCTGAAAAACCCCCAAATTGGTACACTTGTGACAAATTTACCCCAAACTATTTTTTTGACAAGCAAAAGCCCTAAACTGGTATACCTTTGACAAATTTACCCCAAACTAATACACTTGTGATAAATTTACCCTCTATTAGTTTTCATTAAATTTTACAGTCAAATTATTAACTTAAATAACATGTGACTGATGACTGGTATACCAATTTGAGATTTTACGTTCCGTTTGTCATAGTTTACAATTTTTGTGATATTAATCCAATTTAGTGGAGGGTATATTTGTCACAAATTTATCAGTTTAGGGTTTTTTGGGTCAAATAAATTAGTTTGGAGTAAATTTGTTATAAATGTACCAGTTTAGGGTTTTTTATAGTCAGTTGAGGTAAATTTGTCACAAGTGTACCATTTTAGAGTTTTTCATGGTAAAAAAATAGTTTGGGGTACCTTACAAAAAAAAATAGTTTGGGGTAAATTTATCACATGTGTACCAGTTTGGGATTTTTCAGAGTATTAACCCAAATTTTTTTGTCTAAAAAAATCGTCAACTTTCAGTTTAGTCTTAAATATACTCCCATTAACCCTTTGTTCAAAAATCGCCATCAATTATTTGACGTGACATTTCCACGTCCATAACAAATTGCATCAATAAGGTGACAAGGTGACGTGAAAAATTATTTTAAAAACAAAACTATTCTTTGATCTTCCAAATTCAAACACGCTCTCTATTTCCACAATCTATTTTTGACATCGTATTCAACTCCAAGGATGAATCGAAAAATAAATATTTATTGGTTCTACCTCCTCTTTTCTATGAAGAGAATGAACCTTTTGTCAAATGATCAGAAAAAAATGGGTCCGGATCTCCTACGGGAATGATTTGGAAGATCCAAAACCAAAACTAGTAATATTTGCTAGATCAATCGTGAAAATCCTTCAATAAACCTTCTATAATGAGTCCTAAAGCTTTGCAATTCCTCCTCCACGACACCACGTGTCCCAAAATATATCGGTCAGTCAAAATTCACACTTGCTGAATTTGGCATACGGCTTATGATCTCTCAAAGTTTGCAAAACTAACCTCAAGTGTTGCTCGTGCTCTTCAGGCCCTCTAGAATATATCAAGATATCATCAATGAAAACGATCGCAAAGGCGAGTCTATATAAGGCTTAAATACCCTATTCATTAGATCCATAAATGCAGCCGGTGCATTCGTCAATCCAAAAGGCATGACGAGGAACTCGTAGTGTCCATAGCGAGTTCTAAATGCAGTCTTAGGAACATCTTCTTTCTTTATTCTTAGCTGATGGTATCCCTCAAATCAATCTTATGAATAGATCATCAATTCTAGGCAAAGGGATATTTATTCTTAATGGTCACTTGATTCGAGTTGCTATTCGACCCATCTTTCTTTTAATGAATGAAGCACTTGGCCTAATGAATCCTTTATCAAGCAACTCTCGATTTGCACTTTCAACTCCTTTAGTTCCATTAAGGCCATCTATACGGGGCTTTCAATATTGGTCTGTTGGCATTAATTCAATTTCAAACTCAATTTCTCGTTACGGCGGTAATCCAGGGCAACTCCTCGGGAAATACATCTTGAAATTCATTGACTACTCGAATTTCATCGATCTTAGGCTCTTCCTTAGTATAATCTTTAACCATCGCTAGATACCCTTGACATCCTTCGTAAAGAAATCATGGGCCTCTATTGCTGAAATAAGCGCTATAATCGACCTCCCAAAAATTTAGAAATGATCGGGCAAAACAAATTGGATCACTTTTCCATAACAATCCATTTTGGCCCAATACTTATGAAGCCAATCCATTCCTATGATAACATCAAAATCATACATAGCCATCACCACTAGGTTTATCTCCATATCTCTTCCCTCTATTGTTATCTTACACTTTCCACATTCGAGACAATACCATGTTCTTTAAAGGCGTGAAACGGTTTCTAAAGATACAAATGGTATCAAACAATGCATATGCCTACTTTTGTAACAGGAACAAATTCTGTAATTTTCTTATCCCTAGCACAATGAAATGTTTTCTATTGAAAGCTCGACAAACTCATCCCAATTTACATCGATTACCTGGTGGAAATATCGTGTCCCTCGAAGCTCTCCACCAAAACTTTGCATTTCCCTCTGCCAAAGTTATCTTCTCAGTATCTTGCTGAGTTCAACACTGGAAAATTTGTTCCATCCCATCAATCCAATGGGACTTCCCATTCCTTTGAACTTAGGTGGTTTCAACTTAGCTGCTCCACAAACGGCGTTCCGCTCCCGAGGTTGTTCTTTGACTTGTCTTTCCAATTTCTATATTGGCCAATGCACCGAGGATATTTTCCATTTTTTTCAGCCCTTGAGCTTGGCCCTCGATGGATGTGAACTTCCAGCTCGTACCATGACTCTCCTATGAGTTTTCAAGCATTGCCTCGGGAAATGTGACTCAATGTCTTTATTTAAAGCTACTATTGCTATATAAGTAACATAAACATGTTGCTGGCACCTAAAAGTAACTCATAAAGGCTAGGATCAGTGAATACCCATCACTAGTTGTTCAACGTTACTCAACTATCCTAGCTAGTATCCTATGGTGTGCATTGTCACTATCTTCCTCAATTTCCAAATGACGCTCCTTATCACTCCCACATATAAACCTTGAGCTCGATAAGGTCGCCACGAGATACCTATCGCTCCAATATAAAATCTTTTATTTGGCGAAATTATAAGCGAGTCTCACCATCCCTACTCCCATGGCAATGAAACAATGCACACCAACTACACACCAAAGGAAAAGATAAAGCCAAGTCACTTTTATTCACATATTTACGATGGACATCTCGGTAGTACAACCAAAAAGCCAAGATTTTTAGCTATAGTCGGCTACGTCTCAAAGAGAGATCTCGACCCCCTATATCGATCATGTATAACCCTTCATCTATCCCCAAAAGTGTCGGCTCCACCGAGTCAAACATGCCATCACAGCCAACCCGGTGCATCGGGCGGTGCATCCCGACATCACTCCATTGTGCCGAATGTGAGCAGGACAAAAATTCTTGAACAACGGGGCCCCTAGCCTACATCATCATACATGACCAACACACGGACTCGCAGGAATACCAAACCGGGAATACTAACGCGGATGTGCTCTGCGCACTCCAGCCCTCGGTGTCAACGGGTATACCATAGAAGGTACCAAGCCGGTGGTAACGACATCTTCTAATATGAAATGTTAATCCCCAAAGGGGTGAGTACAATCACTCGGCAATAAAAATCCATCAAACTACTCAATGCATCAAGCAGAACACTCAAAATATCAGAGAAGGTGCATATCATTCATACATTTGAGCTTCTCGCGTGCATATACCATCATGCACATGTACATATATCATCAAAACAGCCATGCATTTATGTCACCGCACTATGCATATACCACCCATGCACTTGTACAAATATCATCAAACAACCATGCATATATCACCATACAATATGCAACAACATAACGGAGGCAGTAAATCAATATAGATGGATCCGAAATCTAATTCAAATCCAATATAGCACCTATGGGTACATAACAAATGTATGGAATCGATTCTTTTTAATGAATAGATCTGATCGCAACGTCGAATATGGAATTCAAAGGGCTCAAATAGAAAATGATACTTTGAATTATAGAACGATAATGAAATATACGATCAACCAACATTTATCGAATTTGAAAAAGAGTCCGAAGAAATAGTCCAATCCTCTTAAGCTCTTAGGTTCGCGGCATGATGACCCGCGTCGCGCCGGCGGGCATGGGTTCCTTCCGTCTACGCATGAAATAACCTCGAGATCCTGTCGGAATAATTCTCGCGGGCCTCCGGGACATGCCAGCTCGCTCCATCTCATCTATGGAACAACGTGTAACGGTTGGTCCGTCCGCCGCTCCTCACGTACGGAACCATGCAGCGTCGTCTTCGTCATTCTCAGAGACGAGAAACACGCCTCCCGGAAACTCCGGGATCATTCGTTCTTCCAATGCCTCGATCCCGTCCTAGCTATTCTTGGGTTTTTCCACATCATCATCATCATCATCATCATCTTTGACCTCCCCTCATTCCCTCCCTCTCCCTCTCTCTCTCTGTCTCTGCACGGGAGAATTCACGTGCAGATTCCGATCTTTGGGTCTGGCTCCGGGAAGAGGGACGGAGAGATGAGCTTCCGGGAGGACAATGACGAGGCGAGGGATCTCAGGAAGCCCTTCCTCAACACGGGCAGCTGGTACCGCCTCGGCTCGAGGCAGTCCGTCATCGCGGGGTCTTCCCAGTATATCCGCGAGTCCGCCGTCTCCGTCGTCGCCTGCGTCCTCATTGTCGCCCTTGGTCCTATCCAATTCGGATTCACCGTAACCACCGCCACCCTCCCCCTTTATGTCCATGTCTTTCGTTCGCTTTATGCGTTTGATGTGGAGATGCACGGATACGTGACTATGAATACGTGCAAGAGTCTCACAAAGCCATCCTTATAAATACATCAGAAGTCTTTCTCGTTTTCTTCTTGCGCGTGCGTTTGAATGACATGTTCAGATGATATAACCCAAAGGATTACAACGTGGGACAGAGGAACTAGGAAACGATGCGTGCATTAGTGGTGTATTTGATTTCTCGGGACAATGGTGCTTGAAATTCATCAGGAAAATGAAAATAGGCTGTTGAATTACCCTTGTGCGACCCGCTGTGCCATGGGAAATACATAGGTTGATTCGTAGGCTTTTTCTCTTTTTACACTCAGCGATTGCCGTGACGAATTTGTTGGGTACTACATGAAATCTGCCTCCACCATAGTTAACCTTAAGGCAAAGGAGGACGAACATAACCAGCATACATAATCAAGGATGTAAACTCGGAAAAATTAGTCCACTTTTCATTTTTCTTGGGGATATGATCTGTTGTTGATTCCTTTATTTTGCTGACAGTCTGGTTATTCTTCACCTTGCCAAGCCGCAATCACACAGGATCTCGGGCTCTCTGTCTCCGAGGTATTGCATTCATATGTCTGTTAAGGATTGCTTCTCTCCTTTGCTTGCTGCCCTTAGTTTCATCATCCTCACTGGTAAATTTTGTGGTTCGTAGTTCTCTGTGTTCGGCTCTTTATCCAACGTTGGCGCGATGGTTGGGGCTATAGCAAGTGGTCAGATTTCCGAATACATTGGAAGAAAAGGGGTAGGCAAGAATTCAGTTTGTCTCTTATAAAGGATGATCAAGAATGCTCTTTCGATTTTCTTGTTCATCTTTTCAAGTTGAATTGGCTATGTTTCCATAATTTCTTGCTTCAATACTACAGTCTTTGATGATTGCTGCAATTCCCAACATCCTTGGATGGCTGGCCATATCCTTCGCCAAAGTGAGTTTTCCTTATCATCCTAAGACCTCCAGAATCGGCTCATGTCTTGTGCAAAATACATTGAAAGATAACACCTCATGTCTTTTGTCTGTTTAGGATTACTCTTTCCTCTATTTGGGAAGATTGCTGGAAGGTTTTGGTGTGGGGGTTATATCATACACGGTAAGATTCCTGAACCTCGTCCAATCCTTCTTTGCTTGTTCATTTTCCTTGGCCATCTGCTGAACTTAGATGATATTTAGGTTCCCATATACATATCCGAGATAGCGCCCCAGAACATGAGGGGAAGCTTGGGATCAGTGAATCAGGTGATTCTATAAGCAGCAATCAAACCTCAAAACTCTTTACAATGAGAACTGGTACTGAATCTATGTGTTACTCGGTACAGCTCTGTGTGACTATTGGAATAATGCTTGCTTATCTGCTGGGGTTTTTCGTTCAGTGGAGGCCGCTCGCGGTTATAGGTACTCTACCTCTCACGTGACTCGCGTTATTAGCTTGCTTGCTTGCTTTTTAGTGGTTTTGTTCCTTGTAGGGATCAATCAAATAGGTGATTCTAATTGCAAAGCTGATCATTTGCTTAATTTCGGCATGTGATTCTCTGCTGGTATAACAAACTGCATATAAGTAAAGATTGCCGACGCTGAACTTCCAAAATGATTAACAATCAAGAACTGTGTATCCCATGTATAAAGCAATTATGTAGATTTCTTCTGTTAATTTTGTAATTACTTTGCTTTATAAGTCCATTCTCAACTCTCTACTTCTATTAAGAACATTTGGGTTGCGGAAACTTCTGTATAACTTTACTAAGCTAAAAATTTAAACTTGATTTGGTCGCTGACACCAAGCTTATTGACGTTAATTAGTGTTTTCCTTTGGATGGTGATTGTCAGCAGTATCTTAAGCTTGATGTTGAGAGGTTATTGAAACATCTCAGAACAAGCATCACGACGAGATGAAAACTTCATTTTCTTGTATTGTCCAGGAACTTTACCTTGCCTTTTACTGATACCTGGTCTGTTTTTCATTCCGGAATCTCCTCGGTGGCTGGTAAACTTCTTATAGTGCACAGCCTCAGATGTTCTTATTCTAATATTTTATTATCGTATTTATCCTCATTCTATATTCCTCTTAATTATTCAGGCAAAAATGGGCATGACCGAGGATTGTGAGGCTTCCTTGCAAGTTCTCCGAGGTTTTGACGCTGATATCAGTAGCGAAGTAAATGAGATCAAGGTAAAAGTTTCGAACAATTGGTCTGTATACATGCTACAAATTAATTTTTCTAGGATTTAGTAATTCCTTCAAAATGTGCGTTCTGCAGAGATCTGTAGCCTCGAGTAGCAAAAGAACTGCAATTTCATTCGCAGAGCTTAAACGGAAAAGATATTGGTTTCCTTTGATGGTATTATTCCTTCTTCTTTTTCTGTCTCAGTCGGCATGTTTGACAGGTAATGCTAATCGCGGACCTAATCATCTGCAAATTAAAATCTGCAGATTGGAATAGGATTACTAGGTCTCCAACAGCTTAGTGGAATAAATGGTGTTCTCTTCTATTCGAGTATCATTTTTCAAGACGCAGGTAATGCTCAAATTTAGCGGGCTCTTGTAGGAGCCCCTCAAAGTAGTTACTTCAATTCCAGATCATATTAAAGGAAAATCGACCGAGGTTTCTTGTGATGTTATGTTCAATCTTCTTAATTCATAAAAGCAACTAGTTGCACTCGAACAGTTCTCTCTCTTCTCTCTCTCTCTCTCTCTCTCTCTCTCTCTCTTTTAAATTGCTGACATGACCTGAACATTTTGGTTTGGTGTAATCATCAACAGGGGTTTCATCGACCAATATAGCATCATTTGGACTCGGTGCTATTCAGGTAAAGCTCAAAGTACTCCTTGTGAAGTAAATAGTATCTGTTTTAAATGTCAGTCATGAATCATATGTGCCCAGGGCATGGTGATAGCGAGTACTCTGTGTTGTTTAGGTTGTAGCCACTGGAATTAGTACTTGGTTGGCGGATCGAGCAGGTCGCCGGGTCCTCCTCATTGTGAGTTTGAGAATGGTTTCTAGACTTGGTGATTGCATATTTTTCAAGAAAACAATCTAAACAGATTGTTATTCATCGTGCAGGTTTCTAGCTCTGGAATGACCGCTAGCCTCCTCACAGTCGCGTTGGCATTCCATCTGAAGGTATTGAATTCAGATTAAATTCAGATTATGCTCTCCAAAACCTAAAACACATTTGGTAACGGTTGAGAGTTCTCAATCAACATTTTGCGTCTCATTGAATGGTTTCAGGGTTTTGTACCGGATGGCTCTGATATGTATGCTGCTCTTGGGATTGCATCAGTCATCGGAGTTGTGGTACGCTCAAAATCTCGAAACTTAGGCATGCGACACTCAGTTACATCCCCATTCCATCTTATTATACTTGCCCTACCCTTTTCAGGGCTTCGGAGCTTCATTCTCGCTTGGCATTGGATCCATCCCGTGGGTTGTAATGTCTGAGGTGATGCTCGTCCCATGTTGCATAAGCATCAAAAACCAGCAATTCACTTGCAGTAACCAAACCTGCCGAATTTGTTTGACTATTTGTATGATGGGTTTCAACCGAGCATAGAGATTCATGTCCAACATCATGAATTGGGTTTGTCTCTACCTTCTAATATCTGTTTTGATTGTTTGTAGATCCTTCCAATGAACATCAAGGGACTTGGTGGAAGCACAGCCACGCTTGCTAACTGGTTTGTTGCCTGGCTTGTCACCATGACAGCAAACTTGCTCCTACATTGGAGTGCTGCAGGTCTCTCTCTCTCTCTCTCTCTCTCTCTCTCTCTCTCTCTCTCTCTGAGCAAATACTACTAAAACTTTCCCTCCCTGAAATTAGGTGAAATTTATAACTGATCTCCCATGGCAATCTCACTTGTATTTAGGTACCTTCACCATTTATACCCTTGTGAGCGCCATCACTCTGGCATTTGTGTGTCTCTTGGTCCCTGAGACGAAAGGAAGAACCCTGGAAGAAATCCAATGGTCGTTCAGATGACGTTCTGCTCCATTTCCGCCCTTTTCTACTACTGTAATTTTGGATTTCAAAGTCATGAGAAAGCCATTATGTTTTGCCAAGGGGAAATGCATCTCTGGCTCCTGATCGTATCATAAAAGACCTTTTTATTCCTTCTTAGCCTCCATTCTTGCCTTTGCAAATTGTGTCATCCATCTGGCCACTTGACTACTTTCTCTGAGCCTATAACTTGTTTTTTCTTTTTCTTTTTTTCTTTCTTTCCTTTTCATTTAACAGTTATTTGAGCATAATATTTATCCTTAAACAACATCATCTTTCACCAGCTGAAAGGAAGAAAAATATTATTGATGGTTTCCCTAGGAAGATGAGGACCACAATTTGGGTAATTTTAGTTCCCAGCTGTGAAAATGAGGATAAGATAGGAGGGCGGTAAAATCTTTTATTCATGCCCCGACTGAGAGGATTTTGTAGGATCATGTTTGAGAGAGTTTTGTCTCAATATATTTATACAAATAAGTTTTTCTCAATTGCTTTGGAGTATGAATCGTGCAAGATCAATGTTTTTTCTTAAACTTTATTGGACTTTAGCACATTGCAACCAACTACAAGCCATTTACCAATCATTGAATACATGGCACAATCTCATTCAAGGGCAATGACCATCCTTTTGCTATGAGAACCCGTCGTTCAAGGTGAGTGTATCCTCTCTCTTGATTCAAAGATCTTAAATGTCACGCCCCGAACCCCAAGACACGTGAATAACCCGCCATGGTCATAAAAACGCGACATTCCCAGGTAGTGTCGCCGACCCAATTAATTTATTATGCACATGTGGAACGTGTTATAAAACCCCTGACAAAACTCTCACGGGATAGAAAAGCAGGAAATCAATACATTCATAAACAAACGTACTTTCATATATAAATAACATTCCACAGTTTACATACATGCCAAAAAGGGGCAGCTTACAAAAAAGGATCAGTCCACCAAAAAGAAGGAATGGTCCTAAGACTACTAGTCGGACTCGCTCTTCGATCTCACTTCTGACTGAACAACCTCCGGAGACGATGGGTCCTCCACTCTACCATCAGGAGGGTCATCTACTCCTTCTCCTAGGATGGCTTCCATTACAGTAGATGGAATATCAAAACTACTATGGGAACCAATCCTAAAACCATTGGGCCCAAAACGGAACCAAGCCCTATATCTATGAGACACCCTAACAGCCTAAGCCCTCCTCACGGACCTAGACCGTGGTCCTAACAAGCTCATAGATCCAATGGCCATCGGGATCCTGGACAATTGAACTTTTGCTTCGTACTATGCACGGGAAGACCATAACGCTCCGGGGTTCCGCCATCTACGGCCTTGAAATTTTGGCCCACGGGGTGAGACATTGTCTCGGCAGAAGTCCAACCCCTAAACCCCTATTAGAAAGCAAATACACCCCGGGTGGCCTAGCCACATCACACAGAAGACTTACCTCGTCTTAATTCCTTCCTGCAGGTTAGCACAATTTGTATCACACAAACTCAGGTAGTAATAAGAATTTAAACAATTGGAACGCCATCACTTTCATATAAACCACAATCGCACTCAACACGCATTCCAATTATTATTCACCGCCACACAAGGGCATAACCTACTCGCAATTCAGCTATCTACTAACATTAATGCCGGCACGCTCCCCCTTGGAGCGCGGCTTCGTCACTACGTCGACGGCATTCCCGAAGGAGCATAGGTCCGGTTGGCCTAGCCTCTACTACGACCCGAGCCTCGTCACTACGTCGACAAAGAATTTTAAAGGAAAACAGTTCGGTTGGCCTAGCCACTACTTTTGCGACCCGAGTCTTTCAACCAAAGACACGAAAATTCAATGCGATCCTAGGACACTCCGCATTTCACTCAAATGCTCCAATTACAATAGTAATCCTTAAAAATCCAATTTTGCATCAAAACCCAACACTCGGGTTTTTATGAATAAAATCCATATTTATCACAATCAACACTCAATTTGCCACATCCATTCATCAAATTCAAATTCTAGATGCACGGCGATCAACACGAAATTCTAAGCAATTGAGGTCATAAATAATTTTATTTTAAATTTTTATTTTATTTTAAATTTTTATTTTAATAATTTTCCCAATATAATATATTATTAAATATTCCAGAATTTCGAAACATTTAAATAAATAAAAATAAAACCTATTAAGTCACATCAAGGCTTATATTAAAATAAACCTATTTAACTTTAAACTAAACACACTTTAACTTAATTAAACACCCTAATCTAATCCTCAACCAAATAAACTAATCTAACCACCTAAACTTACTTAATTTAGACTAAACACACTTAGGCCATCATTAACCGTCTAATCAAGATTTAGTGAGCTAAACTCACCGGAATCGCTTTCCGACGAGTCCCCGGCGAAGAGGATGGCGAGCTCGACAACAAACCTCCTTCGGGGGCAAGGCCAAAGGGGGACCGGAAGAGCTCGGAAACGGGCCTTGAAGTTCTAGATCTAGGCCGGAAGTCCGGCCACCGACCAAGGCCGAACGGAGGAGCTTCGGCGGCGGTTCGAGCGCAAAACCGGCAGAGAGGGACGGCGGCTGCTCGAGAGGAGGTCGGGCGGCGACTCGACGACCCTAGCAACTGGGCGGTAGCTCGGGATGGCGGATGACGAGCCGGGGGCTCGGGGCCGAGCGCAAGCCGACCGCGAGCGGCTTGCGGCGAATGAGCACGCGGGTTGTGCGCGTGGACGACGGCGGCGGCACGGCGACGGCGGCGAGCAAGCGGAGGGGCGGCCGGTCGGCGTGCGGGCGGCCGGTCCAGTTCGGACGGTGCGGCTCCTCCCCTCCTCTCTCTCTCTCTTCCCAAGCTTGAAGATGGAGTTGATTGGCCCTTTTTGGAGATTCAATCTCCACCCTCCACTTGTCAAGCTCAAATCACTTGGCTCCAACCACCATGACATCACCTAATGTCATCTTCCACTATCTTCAATCTCCCACAACCTTAGTCCAATAGGTTCAATTTCATTTTCCGTCGAGGCATAAAATCTTGTACAACAAATTCTTCAATTCCAAACAATTCCCTTCCAATTGAGCCCAATTAAAGTCCATAAATTAATCCAATACTCCTAATAATATTTGTGACACAACATGACTCCCAATTTCTGAATTCGCTTTCAATTTCACGATTAATTTCACTCCGGCACGACATTAGCGCGTCCTAACCTACCGGGTAGCTTTTAGGAATTTTCATGCATTTGACCCGTGGTTGATTATTTTCAAGCCACAATGTACATCTTCGACACATTGGCGACTCTCGGTTGTCGTGGTAATCTCAAGGTTTCAAATATGGACACAGGGGACCCAATCGACAGAAAAGCCGGTCTAGTGCCGACCGACAAGAATTGCGCGATCTGGTGGAATCACCCACACTTGATCACACGCCTCTGTCGAGTCGACCTATTTCCGGTCTCTAATCGATTTTTAATTGTGCCATAATGACCCTTGCGGATTAGCTCGGTCGAAAGGTCGTTTCCGGTCAAATTCCCGAGTCGATGCATTAGAATCTCTTACAGAACTTCACGATAGACTAGTTTTCACATGAGTGGCCGACTCAAGGAAAAGAACTATATGTGCAAAGACAAAATGCCCGTCTCATTTTATTACAAACGAAATAGGAAAATCAGGATGTCACATTAAACGCGTCCTTCAAGAAAATACTTACATGATTTAAAGTTTTCAAATGAGTATAAAATTCTTGAATAGATGATAATATTTCCTTCTTAAAAAATAATTGATAATTTAATTTACTAATATTCTTTTTCATTTACTCGAAATTGTGATCTTAGTCATGTTCTTATTTTCATGTTCATGGTTATGGATATGTCAATAATTGAAATAATGTAGATAATGTTTATCTTTCAAACGAGCCTCAATACATAGCTATCTTGGATTAGGCTATGCTGTTTTGGAGGAAAAGATTTTATCATAAAACTCTTACTCCATGAAAAATAACTTTAGTTGACTAGAATACCAAAACTTTCGTATTTAAGAAATCGAATAATTTTTCGACTTTTCATCCTAGCAACCATTTGGTTCAGCCTTCCTGAAGGGATTGGGGGCTCAAAGCCCCATGAAGAAAATATAAGATGTTTAGCAAGTATTTTTAGGACTTCATTGGCCAGATGGTAGTAATGGAAAAGCTGAAAGCCCGATAGATAGGGTCTAGCTCAAGGTCGCCATCATCGAAAATCGAGATCGAGAGTCGCGCATGTCGCCGAGTTGCTATCTCTGCTAGAGCTATTGTTGGTTGAAGTTGAGGTCGAGGTTGAGAAATCCAGATTTGGCCTTTGACGGCGGTCGTGCGACCTCAACGTCATGCATCCTTAGCGTCAAGCATCCCTGACGATTGTCTCTTGGGTTGCGGAAAATCAAAGGGCTCACATGGTTTGTCGGATTAATCGCCGTTGGAGCTCCCACATTGCATATCTCCAAATCAGAAACCCTAGAACTGATGTTATCGGTCGTCGGTGAAGCCTCTTCAACTTGTCAGGTCGCCTCACCAAGGTTCGCGCGACCTCGGCTGACAGTTGCCCTTGGTGGCCTGAGGTCGACGTGGACGAAGCAGGCCTAGTCCCAGCCTCTACCCATGCTCACCCTCTCCGTTTTTCTCTTCTTCTTCTTTTTTGTCCTTTTCTATTTACCTCAAAGTTGCTCTACAAAATATATACCAAAATGAGTATCCAAACACTATTCCTTTCACCAAATACCCCTTCATTCAAAGATACTTGGGGAAATGCAAAGTTATTTCCCCAAAATTGAACCAAATGGATTTAGTTCAATCAAATTAGGAATAGAAACTCACAAAAAAGAAGTGCCCCACAGACTCGATCTTTGATTACTTAAGTCAAGCGTCAAACATACTCGATCTCCGCTTGCGGAAGCTCAACATTCCACCAGGATAGGGATTGCATAAACCCAAGTGCACAAATGATTAATTGAATCTAAATATTTCCCTAATGCCCTATACATCAACTCAAGGCCCCAAGATTACATGTTCGGCACTTCACACTTGTCATTTGCAAGTGAAAAAAAAAAAGATTAAAGACCCGTGCCACTAGCCTCAGAGTTCACACCTTGAAGAAAAAGTTCATCTTTCTCCCTCTCTCCGAATTGAAGTTGTAAAAACCCTAGTCACTGTTCTTCGTCCTCGATCGAAGATTCTTTTTGTTATGGTTTTCTCAAATTAATAGAGGATACACGCAACTCGGCCTCTCCTGACTGCATGCGCGTCATTTTGGAAGGCATATTCTATATTCTGTTCGACCTCGAGTGAGCACATTCGCTTAGGTGTCGACCATTAAATTTTATCGTATTTTCTGGTAGGTAAGTGTTACAAGTGATATCATCTCTATAGGCCCTTATATTATTTACTAGTTTATTTAGTTGACCATAATATCGATGACCCATCTATGCATTCATTACTTAAAAAAATAGGTATCAATCCTGATCTCCAATAAAAAATATCAATTAAATTGCATATAAATATTTAGAGCATTTTAATTAAGTCCACTAATTGCATTGGACTAAAGCTAAAGGACCTTTTTTTTGTTAGTCATATACTAATCTTCAATTCATTCTCAAACTTTTGCTTTACCTTTTTGCAAGACGTGAGAGTCAAAACCTATATTGAAAACTAATTGTCCTCACTTTAACCCTTTGAATAAGATAGAGATTTGAACCCTCTACCTTTATGGGAAGGGTGACCATTTGGGCAAATTGCAGTGGTTAAAGTTAAGGATTTAGGAGGTTAGATTCTAAAAGTGAATTCTTTAGTGAATAATCATACCAAGGCTAGTTTTCCTAGGAGGTTATTGGTTACATCTATAGCTATCTTTTCCCTATTCGAGCAATGTGACTGCAAAAGCAAAGCAAAAAAACAAAAAAAGTATCGTATTTCTTGGACAATAGTGGGCCGGACCAAGTCGAGTCAAATCAAGTTGACTGGTTGACCGAGCTAACCCGAGGCCTTCTGATTTTCTCAATGCTCTCTAAATTGCTCTAGGGTGCCGAAATCGACCTCATTTTTAAGTACTTGGGGATTATATTATCCCTTCACTCTTTGAACATGGAGCATGATTCTCGCTCATCTTTTTACTTTGGTGATATTGAAGGACTGTGTGTGTATTCAACTGATTTAGAAAACCACTCCATAATATAGAAATTTTAAAGAAAATTATATTCTCTTCTAGGCAGTTCTATATTCGTGAGTTTTAAGTCATACCCACCTTAAAAGAAATATGTCTTGTCGCTCCTTTCTGATAGCCTCTCCGATCAAAGAGCATAAAATCAGTCCAATAGTCTGAATTATCTCTACGCAAGATATCAATCAAATACATTTATTCAATTAAATTTTATCTCATAACCCACAAAGCTTCATTTGGCTTCTCCAAGATGGCATTGGCTTCTTCATCTTAGTTCATCAAAACCCTAAATTTTCTCTTACTTAGAAGGAACGTAACTCTCTTCTTCGTAAAGTTAGACTGCTCTATGCCTCTAATTGGATTAAAGTACTTAGATCAGGTACCGTGAGAAGTTTGACCCAAGAAAGACAAACTCAAAGTGGGCGATACGGGCACTCATCGTTGAAGGCTTGGACCTGCTTAGCTTGGTTCTCCTTCCTGGATGTAGCCGACTGCTGCTGATTGGATTGCGAAAGCCCGGCGAAGCGGATCGGCCCCGGTCAATTGGATTTTCTGCCCTCGCCGGTGAACTATTGGGCTTTCTCTGTACTGATGCCCACTTTAAATGGGCCCTGAGTTTGTTCCTATACAAAAATAAAAATAAAAAAATTATATGGGCTTAAAATTCTGACAGGCCCAGCTAGGCGGTTTCATGGAAGCCGAAGGTACCATCTTCCTCTATAAATACCCCCTCAGCCGCCGATTTTGAGACATTTCGCAAGTCTCTCTCCGCGACGGGGAATTTCTGCAGAGGAGATCAGGGAGCGCTCTGCTGCTGCTGCTTCTTCTTCTTAACTGCAGCAACTGCAACGGCCAAAATCCAAAATTTAAAAAAGAGAAAAGATCAAGAACGAACGAATTAATCGGAACTCGAATTGAATCCGACTTTGAATTCTTCCTCAGTTCGAATCTTTTAGCACGATTGTGAAAACCCTAGGCGATCGAGCGTGCCGGAGTCGGGTCGGCCATGGATATCCGGTTCCCTTTCTCGCCGGCGGAGGTCGCCAAGGTCCGGACGGTCCAGTTCGGCATCCTCAGCCCCGACGAGATCGTAATTCCCCCGTCTCCCTCCCTCCGTCGTTCGTTTTCGGGGCCCGCGGCTCCGGGGTTTCCGTGTGTGCGCGTGTTCTGACCGTGGCTGGTTGGTCCTGTTTGCATTGGCTGCGCAGAGGCGAATGTCGGTGGTGCGGATCGAGCACGGCGAGACGACGGAGAGGGGCGAGCCGAAGCTCGGCGGGCTCAGCGATCCCCGTCTCGGCACGGTCGATAGGAAGTTGAAGTGCGAGACGTGCATGGCGAACATGGCGGAGTGCCCCGGGCACTTTGGGCACCTGGAGCTGGCGAAGCCGATGTTTCATGTCGGGTTCATGAAGGCCGTGTTGAGTATCATGCGCTGCGTTTGCTTCAGTTGCTCCAAGATACTCGCGGATGAGGTACTTGCGAGGCGTATTAAGCACGCGCCCCGTTAGAATATATAATTAATAAATCACGCCTTAAATACAACTTAAATTTTTAGAAAAGTTGACGGTGGTCTCATAAAATCTCTCATTCTTTTTACCCTCGAGATTTGTCAGATTGGACTTGCAAGTAGAAATGTTATTCCCGAAGTTTTGATGCAGAAATTCCAATTGCGACTTCTTCTTCTTCTTTTCTTTGCCCAATTGATCCGGGGGCGGGTGGAAACTATTTCTTGACCGGAAGTAACTCTATGTGCATGTGAGAATTAGCTGAGGAACTTTCTTGTCTTCTGAACCTTTGGACGGGACTGAGCTTTATTTAATGGGAGAGTTTTGAAAAAAATCAGGGTTGAATGCAGTTATATATACAGATGAATAGTTGCTTTCACACCACTCCTGATGCCAACTTGATGGTGTCTCTAACATATGAACTTACAGAAAATACGAGCTTGTGTCATGGTAATTGGTGCTTACATTTTGTACTTCTTGCAGGAAGACCACAAGTTCAAACAGGCCCTTCGAATAAGAAATCCTAAAAATCGGCTTAAGAAGATACTAGATGCGTGTAAAAACAAATCGAAATGTGAAGGTGGAGATGAGATTGATGTACAAGGTCGAGGCTCGGAAGAGCCGGTGAAAAAGAGTCGTGGCGGATGTGGTGCCCAGCAGCCGAAGCTTACTATTGAAGGAATGAAAATGATAGCAGAGTATAAGGCCCGGCGGAAGGAAAACGATGATCAGGGTCAGCTTCCTGAACCGGTGGAAAGGAAACAGACACTATCTGCTGAAAGGGTAATAGTTTCGTTTGCATGAACAGAACTGATTCTTTTCTCTAACTTTGACAAGCTTTAAAGACTGTCATTATGAAAATTAGGTACTCGGCGTTCTCAAGAGAATAAGCGATGAAGACTGCTGGCTGCTAGGCCTGAACCCGAAATATGCTCGTCCGGAATGGATGATTTTACAAGTTCTACCTATTCCTCCATCTCCTGTGAGGCCCTCTGTGATGATGGACACCTCTTCCAGGAGTGAGGCAAGCATTTCTTTGTTTTTCTGGCTTCCGTATAAGAATTATCTAATATTTAGCTTCCTTTTTTTTTTCTGGATTTTTCGTTGGAATCAACTTGATGAGTTTTAACTCTTATGCAAACGAGAGGATATACCTTAGATCTTTCCCATTTTCGTATACAGGATGACCTGACGCATCAATTGGCAACGATTATAAGACATAATGAGAATCTAAGGCGACAGGAGAGGAATGGTGCACCAGCACATATCATATCGGAGTTTGCACAGTTGCTGCAGTTCCACATCGCTACATACTTTGACAACGAGTTGCCCGGGCAGCCAAGGGTCTGCTGACTCTTTTAAGACATTTGTAGAATCTATAGATGGAAATAATTTTGTATGCTGTATCACGCCTCAAGTGTCAAAGGTACTTATGCATGCAATTCTTCTATTGCTTCTCAGGCTACCCAACTGTCTGGGAGACCAATCAAGTCGATCTGCAGCAGGCTTAAGGCAAAGGAAGGCCGGATAAGAGGGAATCTCATGGGAAAAAGAGTCGACTTTTCCGCTCGAACTGTCATTACACCTGATCCAACTATTAATATTGATGAACTTGGCGTCCCTTGGAGTATTGCCTTGAATCTTACATATCCAGAAACCGTGACTCCTTATAACATCGAGAGGTCCATGAACTTAGCCATTCTTCTTCGCCTCCTCCTCCTCCTACTTCTATATAAACTTTTTATCTTAAAACAGGTTGAAGGAGCTTGTTGAATATGGGCCTCATCCGCCACCTGGTAAAACTGGGGCTAAATATATTATAAGGGATGACGGACAGAGACTCGATCTCCGCTATTTGAAGAAAATTAGCGATCATCATTTGGAACTAGGCTACAAGGCACCCTCCTTATCCTCGTTCTTCTTCATGGTTTTTGTTTTTGATGAGTAAGAAGGATTTTGCATTTTAAACAGCTTATCTAACTTGAAACACACTTTTGCAGGTGGAGCGACACTTGAATGATGGAGACCTTGTGCTGTTCAATCGCCAGCCTAGTCTTCATAAAATGTCTATAATGGGTCACAGAATTAAGCTCATGCCATACTCGACTTTTCGTCTAAATTTATCTGTAACTTCACCATACAATGCTGATTTTGATGGAGATGAAATGAATATGCACGTGCCTCAGTCTTTTGAAACCAGAGCAGAAGTTATGGAGCTGATGATGGTGCCTAAGTGTATTGTTTCGCCTCAATCTAATAGACCAGTGATGGGAATTGTCCAGGATGCACTCCTAGGTTGTCGTAAAATCACAAAGAGGGATACTTTTATTGAGAAGGTGATTTTGCAGAATGCCTCGTGATAGTTTTGCAAATTTATCAGTATTTTCTTTTTCTGTTTGAGTTTGACTTTGGAACTCCTTGGCCTTTTTTCCTCACAGGATGTTTTTATGAACGTCTTGATGTGGTGGGAGGATTTTGATGGGAAAGTTCCCACTCCTGCTATTTTGAAGCCCAGGCCTCTTTGGACGGGAAAGCAAGTGTTCAATCTCATCATACCCAAGCAGATCAATCTCTTGAGAAATTCTGCATGGCACTCGGAGTCTGAACCAGGATTTATAACTCCAGGAGATACTCAAGTTCGAATTGAGAAGGGGGAATTACTTTCGGGAACTCTTTGCAAAAAGACACTTGGGACATCTACGGGAAGTCTCATTCACGTCATCTGGTACAAACTCTCAACTTTTGTTTCAGCTGGATGATTCATTGGCAGATGAATTCTCTTTGAAAATTTCTACCTGCGTGAAAATTATTGGAACTTGGATTTACCATAACATTTGTGTTCAGGATACTTAAATTCCCTTCTTCTGTCCATGGTAGAACGTCTCTAAAGACTCAGCTGGCTAGTTCTTTAGTAATGATTGCAATATTTGTGTGTACAGGGAAGAGGTTGGCCCAGATGCAGCCCAGAAATTCTTGGGACATACTCAGTGGCTTGTCAACTATTGGCTTTTGCAGAATGGTTTCAGCATTGGTATTGAGATACAATCGCTGATGCAGCAACAATGGAAAAAATTAATGAGGCCATTTCTTCAGCTAAAGATGAAGTGAAAAGGCTTATAAAAGATGCTCAGGAGAATAAATTAGAGCCAGAACCTGGACGAACAATGATGGAATCCTTTGAAAACAAAGTGAATCAGGTCTGTATATTTTTCCCCCACCCACATTCTTCTCTTTTTAGGCTCTATAAGTCAAACAATGACATACTTGTGATCTTTCAGGTGTTGAACAAGGCTCGAGATGGTGCCGGAAGTAGTGCCCAGAAGAGTTTATCTGAGAGTAACAATCTCAAAGCAATGGTTACTGCTGGATCTAAGGGAAGTTTCATCAATATTTCTCAGATGACTGCTTGTGTTGGTCAGCAGAATGTTGAGGGTAAGCGGATCCCGTTTGGATTCATCGGTCGAACTCTGCCCCATTTCACAAAGGATGATTATGGGCCAGAAAGTCGTGGATTTGTCGAGAACTCGTATCTTCGTGGGTTAACTCCGCAGGAGTTCTTTTTCCATGCTATGGGTGGTAGGGAAGGTCTGATTGATACTGCTGTCAAGACTTCTGAGACTGGATATATCCAGAGGCGATTGGTGAAGGCTATGGAGGATATTATGGTCAAATATGATGGAACGGTTAGGAACTCTTTGGGAGATGTTATACAGTTTTTGTATGGTGAAGACGGTATGGATGCCATCTGGATTGAATCACAGAAACTGGATTCTTTGAAAATGAAGAAGTCAGAATTTGATAGAGTTTTCAGATATGAGATGGATGATGAAAACTGGAACCCTGATTACATGTTGCCTGAAAACGCTGATGATCTGAGATCAATTGTAGAATTGAGAGATGTCTATGAGGCCGAAGTTCAAAAACTTGAAGCTGATAGATACCAGCTTGGAACAGAGATTGCAACTACAGGTGATAACACTTGGCCATTACCTGTCAACCTCAAGAGGCTTATTTGGAATGCCCAGAAGACTTTTAAAATTGACTTAAGGAGGCCTTCGGATATTCACCCCGTGGAGGTTGTGGAGGCTATTGATAAGCTTCAAGAGAGGCTTAAGGTTGTTACCGGTGAGGATCCATTGAGTGTTGAAGCTCAAAAGAATGCGACTCTCTTTTTCAATATCTTACTTCGCAGCACTTTTGCTAGCAAGAGAGTGTTGAAGGAGTATCGGCTTACTCGTGAAGCTTTTGACTGGGTGATTGGTGAGATTGAATCGCGTTTCTTGCAGTCATTAGTGGCTCCAGGGGAAATGATTGGTTGTGTTGCTGCACAGTCTATCGGCGAGCCTGCCACCCAAATGACTCTTAATACCTTCCACTACGCTGGCGTGAGTGCGAAGAACGTCACTCTTGGTGTTCCTAGGTTGAGAGAAATCATCAACGTTGCCAAAAAAATTAAGACGCCCTCCCTCTCTGTCTATCTGAAACCTGAGATAAACAAGACGAAGGAAAGTGCCAAGAGTGTTCAATGTGCCTTGGAGTACACTACTCTCCGCAGTGTAACCCAAGCCACTGAAGTATGGTATGATCCAGACCCCACGAGCACAATAATTGAAGAGGATGTTGATTTTGTCAAATCTTACTATGAAATGCCGGATGAAGAGATCGCCCCTGAAAAGATCTCTCCTTGGTTGCTTCGCATAGAGTTGAATCAGGAAATGATGGTGGATAAGAAGCTTAGCATGGCTGATATTGCGGGGAAGATCAATCTGGAATTTGATGATGATTTGAACTGTATATTCAGTGATGACAATGCAGACAAGCTCATTCTTCGCATTCGTATCATGAATGATGAAGCTGCGAAAAGGGAGCTCAATGATGAATCTGCAGAAGATGATGTCTTCTTGAAGAAGATTGAGAGCAACATGCTCACAGAAATGGCTCTTCGAGGGATCCCAGATATTAACAAGGTGTTTATCAAGAATGGAAAGATAAACAAATTTAATGAGAATGATGGCTTCAAGCCAGAAACCGAGTGGATGTTAGATACTGAAGGTGTTAACCTTCTAGCTGTCATGTGTCATGAAGGAGTTGATGCCACAAGGACGACGAGCAATCATCTAATAGAAATCATTGAAGTTCTTGGTATCGAGGCAGTTCGCCGCTCCTTACTGGATGAACTGCGTGTTGTCATATCATTTGACGGATCTTATGTGAATTACCGGCATCTGGCTATTTTGTGTGATACCATGACCTATCGAGGCCACTTGATGGCCATTACACGTCATGGCATCAATCGAAATGATACCGGGCCACTGATGAGATGCTCATTTGAAGAAACCGTGGATATTCTTCTCGACGCTGCTGTCTATGCCGAATCAGATTATCTGAGGGGCGTGACGGAGAACATCATGTTGGGTCAGCTTGCACCCATTGGCACAGGAGACTGCGCATTGTACCTCAATGATGAAATGTCGAAACATGCCATCGAGCTTCAGCTGCCTAGTTATATGGATGGCCTTGATTTCGGCACGACACCTGCACGGTCACCAATCTCTGGAACTCCTTACCATGGAGGTGTCATGTCTCCAAGTTATTTGCTGAGCCCAAACCTCCGGCTCACTCCAACTACAGATGCTCAGTTCTCTCCCTATGTTGGTGGTATGGCCTTCTCGCCTGCTTCATCTCCAGGGTATAGCCCTCCTCCTACTGGATACAGCCCCTCGTCGCCAGGATACACCCCGACGCCACTGGGTTACCGCCCCGCTTCACTTGAGTACAGCCCCACATCTCCAACCTACAGTCCTAGTTCTCCCGGTTATATCCCTTCTTCTACTGGATACAGTCCCTCGTCGCCGGGATACAGCCCGACGTCACTGGCTTACAGCCCCACATCTCCAACCTACAGTCCCAGTTCTCCTGGTTATATCCCTTCTTCTACTGGATACAGTCCCTCGTCGCCGGTATACAGCCCGACGTCACTGGTTTACAGCCCCACATCTCCAACCTACAGTCCCAGTTCTCCTGGTTATATCCCTTCTTCTACTGGATACAGTCCCTCGTCGCCGGGATACAGCCCGACGTCAGTGGTTTACAGCCCCACATCTCCAACCTACAGTCCCAGTTCTCCTGGTTATAGCCCAGCAAGTCACGCGTACTCTCCTGCAGGCCCTTCATATTCACCCACTTCGCCATATTATAGCCCTACTTCTCCAGCTAGTAGCCCTGTCTCCCAGCATTACATCCCCCCTCCTCCAAGTTACAGCCCAACCTCTCCTGGTTACAGCCCCACATCGCCTGCGTATAGCCCCGCCAGCGGCATTTCACCGGCGGCATGAATCTTCGCCGGACAACCACCGCACGCATGGCGCGTGCCGTTATTTGTGCTATGGGCAGAGGCCTTTTCATTTTGATAATTGCCTGAACTCGGTTGTAATAGCAAAAACTTTGATGCCATCCGAAAATTTTAGTTGATAATTGGAAGGAGACCAAGATCAGGTCTCTTCCAAATGGTTGTTGGATACAACTCAAGTCTTTATTCCTCAAGTTTTCATTTCCAGACGATTTTTTGAGATTTTAACCGAACACAAAAAAATTATTGTTATTTTCTTGAAATTTGGTTTCTTGTTTACGCAAAACAAATGATTCGAATTTTGTATAATTCTATTAAAGTATCTCAACTAAGCGCTCGGGCTTCAGACTTAGTAGTTTGGGCTTATCAAGGTCGAGGCCTGGGACTTCACTGCCAATGGCCAAGATTGAGTCCCTCGTGCCCAATAAGGGGCCCCAGCCCTTAGGCCTTGGTTTAAATTAGGGATGCGCATGGTCCGGGCGGGCGGTTCCTAACTTAGAACCGGGAACCGCCCGCTAAGAAACTGTTCCGAAAAATTGGAATTGGGAACCGCCCGCTAATTGCATGGATCCACCCGGGAACCGGACCGCCGGTCCGGTCCGGTTCCGGGTGGATCCATGGAACCGGTCCAACCTCCACGACTTCCCTTTTTCGCCTTCAACCAGTTGCGACCCCCGCACCGCTTCAATCTCGGCCACCACCACCATCTTGGCTACCGCCTCCGTTGTTTCCCACTCCTCCCTCAAGACCAACAATGAGGAGGACAACGGGGACGATGAGCCGTTCTTAGACCTAGAGTTCGCTCATTCCCGAATATGAGGATGATGGGGGGAAGCCTGAGGAGGGGGAGGAGGAAGAGGGGAGATAGAAGCGGGACAAGTCCAACAACGAAGAGGACGATAGTGATAGTGCATGCGGAGGTGGCGACGACGTGTAGAGATACTTCAAGTTCAAGGGAGGAAAAGAGAATTAACTCACTGTTTTGCCGAGTTCGGACTAGGACTCAAAGAGAGATGAGTAGATCCGGAGGTGAATCAGAGAGGAAGAGGGAGCTCGGGGAGATTTTCAAGTGAGAGAGACAAGATGAAGTAGAAGAGTAGTGAATTGAAACAAGATGGTGATTGGAGCCCTAAATTTTAGATTTGCTAATTTCAATTTTTTTAATATAAAAAATTAATATATTATTATAATATAACGGTCCGGTCTAGGTGGGCGGGTGGGTGGATCCATCCATGGAACCGAGAACCGGACCGGTATCCACCGGTTACCATAAATTGGAACCGGGAACCAGACTGGTTCCCTTAAGAACCACCGGTTCTGGGCGGTCCGGGCGGGTTACAGTTCTTTTGCACACCCCTAGTCTAAATCACGGAAAGGTTTCATCCAAACACAGACAAATATTGTCATTTTTCTCAAAAATGACGTCTTAAAAAATATTTTCAAAAAATGATACATTTTTTCCAAAACAAACGGAACTTTAGTGTCTCTTCACCTATTAGTTTAAAGTTACTTTCTAATATGGTATCAAAGCCGGAGGCATGTTCCATTTCGTGTGTAAGGCTCTCCTTTCATCAATTTCATTGGCACTTCTCAGTCTGATTTACATGTTAGAGCATGTTAAAGCATCGCATATCATCAATTTATAAGCAAAAGAATCTTATATTATTTAGCTTCTTTTCGCATATCAGTTTATATTTTTAATTGAACTTACTAGTGATCTCACCGTCTCACCTATATTGTTACATTTTTTTATTTTATTTTATTTTATAAAGATTCTATCAAAATTTTTACTTTTTGTGACTGGCATGGGCCGAGCTTAGGACTAATTCAAGTTGTAACAAGGACCCGTCAACACCTCCCTAAACTTCAGGCATCATCACGAAGTACATGGATCGGGGAACCAATTGCCCTTAAGTTCATGGTACATTTAGTTGTAGGGAAAATTTATAGAAAATCATAACCCAGACATATAATCAAGTTCTATAACTTTTAACTGGTTCAATTAAGTCCTAATTAAAAAAAAAAAAAAAGATATAATGAAGTCATTTTGATGAGCAATACCTAAAATTTCCAAGTGTCATTTAAAAATTACCTTCGCGATATCCTTATAGTGCACTTTTCACCATAAGTTTTAATATTCAACTATATCTTTTAGTAAGGATTTAGAACTCGATGGAATCCATCGAAAGATCTAGGCGTCAATTGCATTTTGTATATAAGGTTTAGGACGTTGTGCATTTCCGATATAATAGTAGCAACGGCATGACCAAGTTTAAGGCATAGTATGATGTGATCAGGGACATTGCAGTTAATAGAAATCGAGCTTCCTTAAGGATCTTCAGCGGTCCGACAAATGCAATTTTGTTTTTCTAGCCCACAATAAATATTTCTTAATGATTTTTAAAAGAACGACCATAATGTCCTATCTTATCTTATCTTCTGCTTTTCCATGTGACCTTCAAAATTGAAAATAACTTTCTATTTGTATATTTATTTTTTCACAAATTGTTATTAATTCATTGATTTTTAATATGAAGACATAAATATGACCGATTTTGGCTTGTGTTTCTATTAAAGATCCATAAAAGCATTAGTCTTCACTTTGTAAACTATTTTGCTATCTATTTTGATCGTCAATAAACATCGTAAAACATTTTCTTGAACTACCTTTTTAGCAAACTAAACACTAGAAAACAATTCATTTACATCCCCCATGGTTGTCAGAGTGTTGCAACCAGTTCATAGGAGGAAATCTTTCCAGTTTTTTGACTTTTGGACAAAGCACCCAGCTTTCCATTCTATTGTCGAGCAAGTATGGGAGTGCCAGATAGAAGGTGTTCCCATGTATAGCCTAATTTGCAAGCTGAAGGCCCTTAAAGGCCGTCTTAAATTGCTCAACGGAGAGTCGTTCTCTAATATTTCGGAGGGGATAGCAGAAGTGAGGAAGGCTCTTCGGCTTACCCAGATTGGCCTCCAGTAGGACCCGACCAATGATGCTCTTTCAGAACTAGAGAAGTCTCAGTGTTGAACCTTTGTGAACCTACGAAGTCAAGAAGAGTCCTTTTATAGGCAAAAATCTAGAGTCAGGTGGCTTTAGGAAGGAGACCAGAATACCAAGTTCTTTCACCATTTCGTCAACAAGAGACAACTAAGGAATATGATCCTCTATGTTATGGATTCCTCCAGCTCCCTGGTCACAGAACCAGAAATGGTACTTCGTCTCCTATTTTAGAGATCTTTTGGCGCCGCAAGCTGTCCCTTCAAGGCCTTCTTTGCAGGATTTGTAGGAGGTCATTCGGTGTCCACTTACTGGTGAGCAGGTTAGTACCCTCTCTTGTCTGGTTTTTGATTTCAAGATCCGTGATACCCTCTTTTCTCTATCTCGAGGCAAGGCACTTGGACCGAATGGGTTTAGTGTTGAGTTCTTCAAGAGTAATTGGGAGATAGTGGGGCCATTGGTTCTAGTGGCTGTGAATGATTTCTTCACCTCGGGCCATCTCTTACGGGAGGTAAACAACACCATTCTAGCTTTGGTGCCTAAAGTTCTCAATGCTTGTGCAATCTCCGATTTTAGGCCCATTGCTTGTTGTAATACCATTTACAAAGTTATTACCAAGATTCTGGCTAACCGAGTAGCTGTTGTTCTTCATGACCTAATAAGCCCCTCCCATAATGCTTTTGTCAAGGGTAGGAGAATCAGGAATAATATTCTGTTGGCCCAGGAGCTCTTTATTGGATTCCACCTAGACCCTTATTTGCCCAAGTGTGCAATTAAGGTGGATTTCCAGAAAGCATATGATACGGTCGATTGGGATTTCCTTGAGCTGACTCTTACAGCTTTTGGTTTCCCTGAGTGGATGATTCGGCGCATCATGGTCTGTCTATGTACTCCGAAGTATTCCATTTCGATTAATGGGGAGTTACATGGGTTCTTCTCTGGTGGCCGAGGCCTTCGGTAGAGGGACCCTATGTCTCCCTATCTATTTACATTGGTAATGGAGGTTTTCTCTAGGGTTCTGAGCTCTCGCACTAGGCTACCGGAATTCAAATATTTTTGGAGGTGCAAAGCTTTGAACTTATCCCACATTTTCTTCGCTGATGATGTCTTCCTTTTCTATGAGGCAGATTTCGCATCAATTTCTCTTTTAAAAGGAGGCCTTGATACCTTCTCATCCTGGAGTGGGATGAGGCCAAATGTTAACAAAAGCGAGGTTTTTCTTGCAGGTGGGTCCTCCTCCTTACGGAATCATATTCTTCTGGCCTTTGGCTTCCGGGAAGAGAAGCTGTCGGTGCGGTATCTAGGGGTGCCCATTATCTCCTTGAGGCTTGGGAAGGCGGATTGCATTGTCCTTATTGACCATATCACATCCAGGGTCCGATCCTGGCCCAGCGATTCCTCTCCTTCGCAGGACGACTCCAATTGATCAAGTCTGTCCTTCACTCTATTCAAGCTTTTTGGGCTAGTGTGTTTATCGTTTCTTGTTCTGTGTTGGACCACATAGAACAAATTTTGAGACAGTTTCTCTGGAAAGGCACTGGCCTTGGTGTTGGTGGGGCTAAGGTCTCCTGGGAAGATGTGTGTCTTCCGAAGGATGAGGGAGGTTTGGGTATTCGCAGGTTGCGTGATTATAATAAAGCTACCATGCTCAAGTACATTTGGATTATGTTTACGGACAAAGAATCATTGTGGTGCAAATGGATTCACTCCACCTTCTTAAAAAGAAAAAGAATTTGGGTGGCTAGCAAATCAACCTTTTGTTCGTGGGCTTGGAAGAAGAACCTACAGCTAAGGAGGGAGTTTTGGTTATCCTTTCTTTGGAGAGTTGGTCATGGCTTATCAATGTCTTTATGGTTTGACCATTAACACCCGAGAGGCCCATTGAACTTATTTATATCGGACTCTCTTATCTATAGCTCAGGGATATCTAGGCAAGCAACCGTGGCAGACCTTTTCTCCCCTTCTGGTCACACCATCAGGACCTTTTTGGAGAAGTGGGATTTTTCCCTCCCTACACTATCTCAGACTCCTGATCGGCTTACTTGGCTTGGGAACTCTTCCGGTGTATTCTCGGTTGCCTCAGCTTGGGAAGCCATTAGGAGGAAGAAAGACCGTGTCCCTTGGGCCTCGCTTATTTGGAACAATTTGATCGCTCCGAGATTTCAATTCAACTTCTGGCTGATTACTAGAAACAGTCTACCTACCCAGGTTCTCCTCTCATATAGTAGACTTGACAGTGCGTTGTGCGCCTTTTGTAACTCTATGCCTGACTCTATTGACCACCTTTTCTTTGGTTGTTGCATCTCGACTACTCTTGCTTTTTTCTGGGCTGCTAGATGCAATCTTCTGTGGCGAAATAGGTCTTGGTCGGAGAACCTCCAATGGGCTTTGAAGTTCCTTTCAAGTAAGGATTTCCTCCACTCCATTGCCCGATTCTCCTTTGGTGCCCTATGCCATCTTATATGGAAGAAGAGGAATAAAATTATTTTTAGGGAAGAAGAGCTGGTGGTGTCGGCTTTGAAAAACATCTTATTAAAGTGGTCAGGGACAAGGCTTTTGACCTTCAGGAATGTGGTCGATAACCCAAGAAATAGGAGACTCCAATGTAGCTGGGGTATTGACCCCTCCGTTTTTTCTTCTATGGCGCTAGTCCTTCCTAATTAGTGATGAGTGCCTTCTTTGCCTCCTAATTAGTGATGAGTGCCTTCTTTGCCTTGGTTGTTGTTCATGTTGCGTTGCTTCGCGGGTGCTTTTCCGGGCTCGGAGTTACGTTGGGGGATCGGTTTTAGCTTTCGTTTGCTGTGCGGAGCTGCAGTGGGTCTCCCTTCTTTGAAGATTGCCGATCCTTGCTTCTTCCTTTCTGCCTTAGTGGCGAATCTTTTGTTGTTGTTTGTGCTTGTGGGTTAGGCTGTTTCTTTGTTTTTTTGGCTGCCTTGTTTGTGGCTAGCTTTCTTTTTCTTGGCTAGCTTTCTTTTACTTCGGCTCCCTTCCACTCATTCTGACTGGTGTCACTATGAGTGAAAGTTTTTGGCGCCGGATATTTTGTATAGTTGGTTAAAAGCTCAATATATTCTTACTTTTAGCAACAAAAAAAAAAAAAAACAATTCATTTACATAGGGAAAATATTTTCCAGCAATAATGAGTTTTCAGTCAATGAAACCAACGCTAGATACTTTTTTAATTGCACTTTTTCTTCAAATCTTCAATTTTTTTTTATCCTTCAACGTTATTCATACAATAATATTGGCATTTTTTAGAGTCGAACAAATTACTGTTAACATAGTATAATCCATAGATTATGAGAACTCAAAATGAGTTGTGGATGTAAGTAACGACAATTTTTATTATAAGTTGCAACATGACTCTCAAAGAAATACATGGTCTTTTCTTTTAATAAATGGGAACTACACAGATGATAATAAAAAGGGAAAAGAAATATTTTTCTGCATTTATTTTCTTCGCCCGACCATCATCTGAACTTCGCCAAGATATCAGCCGGCTGTTCCCTAATACTTCACTGGATCTTTAGGCTCTTCAACCTGGAGCATTAGAGAATAGTGAGAAAATATACTGCCAGATGTAATAAAATCAACCTCGTCTTTCTTTATTTCGCGAAAAGGAATGATAATTTTTTTTGGTAAGGTTAAAGCAATGATAAGTTTATATAACATTTTCCTGAAAATATTGTATGTGTTTTTTAAAAAGACCAGTCAATTTTTTATTTATTTTTCATTATCAACAAATCTACTCATGACTATTTTCATTATTTATGAAAATATATGTGATTCATTCTGAATTGTGAGCAATATAAGTAACTATCTTTACAAAAATATTTTTTTGATTCGTTTACCAATTGCGAAATAAACGCACCCACTTCCGAGCAGAATTGAACTTTGCATTAGTACCAAAAACAAAAAAGAAGAAGAAGAAGAAGAAGAAGAAGTTTGAACACACCGCAATCCTCTGATTCTAATCCACTGTGTGGATTACTACTACATTCAATTGCCAAAAATAATATCCACTAATTATACATCACTGGAAGAAGACCAGAACCGACAGAACAGAGTGTATAATTCAATATAAAAACGTCATCATGATACGATTTGTGCTTTGCAGATAATGGAAACAATAACTGTCTACGTAGATTCATTGTACATACCTTTGCTCTTCGTCCATGAAGGAACTGCACCCCTTGCTGTTTGGTCCTGGGAGTTTTCGGTAATTCGGCAGGGGGACCTGCCCGGCCTCGATCTGGTTCACATCGTCAACGAGCATCTCGTAGTGCTTCTTCACGTCCTCCACGCTCTTGTTTCCGCCGACTGCTCTCGCCAGATTCTGCCAGCGGTCGGGGGCGTCCTTGTCGTATATCGCCAGCGCGTTCTCGAACAGCTTGTTTTGCTTCTGTGTCCATGTCGAACCCGAACTCATCTCTACCTCTTTTTCTTCTTCTTTTTTGTGGGGGTGGAAGGAGAGGTATTATGAGCTGATGCTCTAGGGAAGGATGGAGAGAATGAGAATGGAACGTGTAGAAGTGAACAGATGGTGATGCTGCTGCAGGTGCACTGTTGCCCTTTATATACTAGTGGAGCGAGAGAGAGACAGATGCTGAAAAGGTAAAATAGAGAAAAACTTTCAAAATCGACTCTATCGGAAAAGGTAACTTTGTTATGGAGGAATCAGGTAACATCACATCCACAAGGAAATTCCAAATCAAAAGGAGTAAATGAGCAATGAATTTCGAGAAAATCGGTCATTATCTGCATTGGATCTTACACACGTGTCGGGCGACAGCAAATATCGTGAAAATTTTCCTTTTTTTTCTCGCGACTGCTTAGCGAGAAAATTCAAAAGCACTGGCAGATCTGGTTAAGCACGGGCTAATCCAGTCGACAGCTGAGCTAAAACCCAACAGGACATATTCATTCATCAGGTTGATTCGCTTCTTCATTGCAAAACAGGGGACTTCTTTTCCGTTGCAACGTACGTGGTTTTTGCTTGGCTTTGCAGATAATAATAATAATGCGTCATTGGGTTTCGAGGATTAGGTTTGAACTCCAAGAAAATCTCCTTTTAAAGCAACAGAAATCTATATTATCATCAATTTTTTTTTTCTCACTTTATTCAGAAGAGGTAACCTCCCTGACGTTGCACCATTTTCATTATTATCTCTTGCATGCATGTCCACGACAGTCTCGCCTCCCCCCTCTCTCTCTTCCCGATCTGGAGTTAGGGCTAGATATAATAACGCGTCGGTTACCATTAATCAAGGGTCTGTTATCGGAATTCTCGAAGTGAATGGCGGATTCATTTTAGTTCTTATCAACCCCTTTTTTAACCGCAACTTGTGCCCATTTCTTTAACGTAAAAACATGCTGTGCGTGATCTTCGATTCTGAGCCACAAGACTCCATTGAACTTCGCCAAGATTCACGGCAGGTTCCATACTTGAACAAAAAGCTCGAGTTGGGTTTTTTTCTTGGTACCGGGCTTCGCGGCCGCACGAGGGTCGATCTCTCCAAAAGGTCTTCTTCTTTACTAAATCCAACACGTCACCAAAATGTAAACTACAAGTAAATGAGTAGTTTTTTGATAAAATTAATGCTTTCTGCTATCAAGACAGCATTAACTAAGTACATAGATTCTATCTGTATCTAGATGGATAAGGGCTTCACCCAATAATCATCACAGTGCTCCATATCACCAACTTGAAATAGTATTCCAGAAAAAACTGGAGCTGTGACAAGTTGGTCACGTTACGTTGGAGATATATATATAACACTTCGATCAAATCAACTTAAAATACCATCTAAATCGAAGCAAGTGATTGAAGAGAAATATTTGGTAAAATACGCAAGTCGCAAAAAGTGATTGAAGATGGAAAA
The DNA here is from genome assembly GCA_014182365.1 of Eucalyptus tenuipes. NCBI lineage: Eukaryota > Viridiplantae > Streptophyta > Magnoliopsida > Myrtales > Myrtaceae > Eucalyptus > Eucalyptus tenuipes. The sequence continues at coordinate 12,715,232 of CM024542.1, read as the reverse complement.
GATAACCGAAATCTATCAAAAGTGGGAGATCTATCTTTGCTTTGAATTATCTGTAAATGATCTTATTCGATAATCAACTTGGTCAAATTCAAACATAAAAAATTTGCATAGATGGGGTATTAAGAATCTTAGTTTTTCTATACTCCTAATTGAAATATCAAATATCAGAAAGTTCTTATTCTAATTTTACTTATCTACCTACACAAGTGTTCCTAAAAGTTAGAATGCAATATTTTCATTTATAATACAAAATATTTATATTTCATCTATTGACATGGACAACATGTGTGGTTTTAGTTGACATGGACAACATATCCGCAATATTTACAGTTGGAGTAAGAAAATTTTGATATTCGCGTATTTTGCATGATTTCTTGCCAGTACTTAATATATATAGTTTGATGATTTGATTCTCACAAGAGAAGAGTTGTTCCTTAGTCAGTTCTTGGTTGTTATTGAGAATTCTTAAAAAAGGAAATATTATCACTTGGAAATCAAGTTTGGCTAAGATAATGGTCATAACCAATCATTTACATGAGATGAGCCTATGAAGTCTCTTGCTACCATTTCCTGTGGTTGACAGTGTAGAAAGTAACACCTGCAACTTTTAGGATAAAGGTTGACATTGTTGAAAGTAACACTTGCAACTTTTAGGATAGAGGAGCAAGCCTTTCGGATAAATGCTTGTGCTAGAACGCTTATCATCCACGCCCGTCGCCCAGTAAAGATCCTTCGACATTCTCCTTTCTCCTTCAATACTTTAAGGCCATCCTATCATTCTCAGTGGCGGGCGGCCATCAGATTGCTAGTTGGAGACCAATTGTCCGCCTTCTCACTACCCTAAAAGCTATGTCCTATGTTGCCATGGGTTCTTTATGACTGAGACTAGATTCTGAATGAATTCATTCAAGTACACTTGATAATGAGTGGGAATCCATTTTTTTTTCCTTCTTTTTCATCTATAATGATTTAGATTGGTTGGAACTGCAATTTTAGTATGTGGTATAACCAAACCAAGTGGCTAGCTCAAGTTGGGATGATTGATTAAGAGATTTGAATAAAGGGTTCTTTGCACACAACATTGGAAATAAGTTTGCAGGTAATTATCCCTTGCCGGAATTATAAAAGTTTTGATACATTAACAAACAAGATCAGGTATCGAACAGCATGGGTTTCCCTTACAGTTCGACAGTTCTTGGGGAGGTCGGGTGTTTCACAACGGTTGTCTACGTATGAACTGGTATTTCTTTTTCCATGTACTCATATGGGTTTGGACATATGTTCTTCTTATAATCGGTATCCGCTTATTGTTTCATTCAACATTACTGAGCGGGTGGCTTTTTAGACCCTTCATTTGGTACTTATTTTCATGTATTCACATAAGGAACGGGCAAAGAATTTTACTTTTAAAATGTTCAACAGTTGAGAATCCTGGCACAGGCCATGGCAAAGTTGGTTTTCTGATGAAAGTGACTTCTGCACTCTGATAAGGACCCCTGTGAAAGGTGATACTTTTAGATAAATCATACTGCATTTCAAATCCTTGTCAATGATCCAAAGAAAGTGTTCAAATTGATCATTAGAGAATCAATTCATATCTCTCTCCTGAGCTTTAAGGATTCTGTCCATTGTTCTTGTGAGTCACCTTTCCAGGATAAAGCCATTTGTCTGTGGTGTATAGTCTGATGGATGTGCCACAAGGGATTTTTATAAATGGGAAGAACTAGCATAACAACGCCTGGCAAATGCACTGAAAAAACCTGAATGAAAATTGACATGGAGGAAATAGTATCATCTGTAAGTTCAAAGTGAGAATTATTAATTTTGGTAAAGTGTTGTAGGCAAGTAAATGCACCAAACAAGTTAGTTATCCATCAATATTTAAATGGAAGATGAAAGAAGATAATTGGGGTGGGGGTTGATGCTGACAAGGGAAATATTGGAAGAAAGTTATACAGGGAGAGTACTTATGAGATGATTATAATTCCCCTCTAGTCAATCCACTGCAAAATTAGAAATAGGGTACATAAAAAGGGCTGGAAGCCAGGTGCAACGCGATTAAGAACATGTAGTCAGCATTTTAGCCTGACAACAAGGATAGGGAGGACCTTCTTGGCAATTTTATTTTATAAATAAAGAAGTACTTGGTTTTCATAAGGTAATTTGTCCAATATGATGTGGTTCAAAATGATACCTGTGTGTTTACAATGAGAAAATAATGCAACTCAGAAAGGAACTAAGGCAACTTCAGGACTAAAAAATTATCTCAAATATTTTGATCATCTCATCTATATGAGTGAATCAGCTTTCTACTTTTCAAAATTTCACCAAGACTACTGAAAAAGTAAATTACAAGGGAAAGAGAGGAATGTTCTTGTTGTTTTATTAATTCAGCTTTGTGTACCCAATTTTTGCCCCTTCCTGCATCTTCTCTAAAGTGAGCTTCCATTGAAACCCTCTGCACCGCTTGATGAGGTTAATTTGTCTTTGATAAAGTGTCTATAAAGTTCAGGTATAGATATGCAGGAATTTTAGTACTAATTTCAAATTCTCATTGCTTCTTATATTCTGTTAACAATTGTAAAAGCATTGTGGCATCAGTTTCAAAGGGCGTGGCAATTGATAATCAGGGAACTATTCAACCTGCGATCATTCTTTTTTTTTGTCAAAATAACCTTTCACCTTGATAAAGTCTATTGGGGTCGAGATTCATCATGCTACCAATATTTCGAATCCTTATCATCCTAGAAAAGGTGTATAGCATAAAGTAGATGCTTCAGAATAATTTTGTTTCTCTATCATGGGCTTGAGAGATATTGCTGTTTGGTCTCGTGGTCCTTTCCCTACAAGTTGGAGCAGCCATCTTTGGCTCCTGATAGGTAGATGAGCCAGCTTAGATTCTTATCGTGATAGGGAAGGGTCGGTCAACAATTCCTGCAAAATTGACACCTTTGAAACTGATGCCACAACCTTCACTAATGGGAAAGTTCTTTAGAGGGACCTATCCTGCACCGTCAGCCTTTAAGAAAAGTTATGCTGGAATACTTGCTAAAAGAAAAGGCGAAACTATGAATTGAATGTGAATGTTATGTCTATTCTACTTATGGAAACGAAGTATCCTTACATGGTACCATATCTCGAGGAATATGCAGGACGAGAGATCCTTTCTTTGCTGAATGATGGAGTCATAGCACTTTCCTTCTACTTAAGTGCTGGAATCATGAAAGTCCACGTTCAAAATGCATGGCGAGATTGGTGATTTTACAAAGGATCAAAAGGAAGTAAAGCAATCAGCTGAAAGATTGCCATAAAGTAGAACTGCATTGCATTTTATGCATTCCAATGATCTTTTTGTTCCTAAATATTATGCTGATCAGGTGCATTGACTGTTTCATGCAAAAAAATAACAAGAAGAGCAACATCGTGGAGCCAGGTGACGTGGAAATGGAATGGAATATATCTTTCAGGCTGCATTAAGCAGTTATTGTTTTTTAATTTGTAACTTGATATCGGCCTCCATAAGATTATTGCTTGCGACATTCAATGCCTTTTGGATGGACATGGATGTTTAAGCGTTGCATTGTATGCTTCGAGATTAACTAGCTAACTTGTCAAAACTAGCTACTTACATCTTGCATAGCAATTTCAGGTGCAGAGTCTAGACCAAATGGGGATAATTCTTGCTTGTCAAGTCGATACCTAGGTTTTGCACTTCCAATAACTCATTCTCACAATATTGAGTACCATGTGACGTATGCCAGTCTTGTTAATTGGAAAGCGACTTGCCAATGTTATTTAGGTGGCATAGAGATATATAGCATGCTTGTAGATACATTTCTGGAATCGGAACTGTAGTTCAATATCAAAGAAAGATGCAAAGTATAAACTTAAGGGCAGCTCAAGTTGTGAAATTAATCAATATAAGAGCTGTCTCATGTCAACTATTTGCCATCACACTTGAGTTTTTATCTTTAAACTCATCATGTATTGGTGCTCAATACTTTCCCGGATAGAGTTTTGCTCATAATGTTGTCCTGCCATTGACAGTGTGAAATTTATCAATCGCCCACGGAGTGTTGCAATATGAAAGTTGATGCTTGAGATTAGTTTAGTAAGGAAATCTGCATAAGATTTTATAATGGAAATCGTGGCTAAGAAATGACGAAAACATATGAGCCTCACACAAACGATCATCATTTACCCATTGTATTGATGTTAAACTTCATGAGCTAGCACCAACCTCTATGAGTGCCCAACTAATATCTGTTTCGGTTGAATGCAGGCTCGAGTTGGAAACTTGGCCAGTGTAGTGGTATGCAAACCTTTCGATCTGCATCAGACAAGACACAGGTGAATATAGGCACGGAATGGATTGGTTTTTTGCTCTTCTATGGCAGCTTGATCGTGTTCAAATTGTGAATAGGAAGATTCAGATCTGATCTGTTGAACGGGTCAGAGTTTCGGCAACCATCCTTCTTGATCTCAGACAACGGTTAGCTGAAATTCTGATGAAGCGAAATGGTACTCCTCTAGAAGTTTGCTCGTTGATAGAAGCAAACGATGTTGCTGATGTATCTTCCAAGCCATGAACAAAAAGCTACAGGCTAAAAGATGTTCGTGGCCTTTTATTACGTTTCCATGATGCAGAAGAAGCTGGCTGGCTCTGAGAATTTCTATGATAGAAAAGGATGACCTGAAATTCGGATAGGCTGCACATATTATCAACAAGGTCATAGGCATGGAAATCGAAACTGAAGATTTTGTTGACACCGTACACGAATGAGGGGGTGTAAAACATAAGTACCTCCATACATATTCAACTTGCGAATGCTCTGGTGCCATGATCAGCCTGTTCTGCAGGTGAGGGAATGCCGCCGATGATTATCGACCGAAAGATGTAACATCTTTGGTGGAATTCCAAAATGGTCGGAGCTCTCACTTTTCGATGCTGACATTCCTCAAGCTCCCGGTTTTTAGGAATCATGTAGTACACACAAAGATGCTTTGAAAATCAGAAGCGGAAGCAAGATCATGTGAAAAAACCATGCTGAGGCCCAACCGAGCACAATCAAACTATATCCTAGGGCTCATTTGAAACCACAGGCTTGGAATTGCTTGATGTACCTATGCAAGAGCGAGAAATCAAATAGAACGCGAAATATGAACACGAAACTCATTCAAATGTGCCAATTCGATTTCTCATGTCACTAATTTTGTCGTTTTTTCAGCCCATGTAAGCGATATAAACGATTATCTTTATAAAATTATTTTTAAAATAATTCACTTTTCGCAAAATAATTTCGAGCCTGTGTAAGGCAAATGAGTGGCCCAATTGCTATCTTCGCTGGCCCAATTACACACGAAAAAGAGTGAAAGCTGCTAATTGGGCCAACGAAGATGGGCCAGAAACCTAGCGAGAGTGAGTTTCCGACCCAGAAAAATAAGGACAGAGAGAGAGAGAGAGAGAGAGAGAGAGTCAGCATTGTCGAGCCTTCGACTAGGCCCGAGACCCCGTCGCCGAATCACGTGGGCGCCGGTCTGATTGCGCACTTGCCTGACTCCTTGGAGGCCCCACTTTTCATTTTCCCTCTATCCTTAACTTACCCGAAAAAAAATCTACTTTTCGAAAAGCCCAATTAATCAACTGAAATTCGACAATATATCGCTCTACATTACTCCGTCCCGTTTCTCCCGACACTACATTCTTATCGATTCACATTCTTATCGATTCAACCACAAGCTTGGATTTATCACGAGAGAGAAAGACTACTTGATTTAATTGACAATTTATGATGTCGGTATTGCTTATTTTAATATGAAAAACGAAATTAGAAAGATATAGAACGAAAAGTTGTAAATAGCCAAATGAAGAAAGTTATTGCGTGCATGGGGTTTACAACCGAAAACGTTCCGAATTCGTAAAATGAACACGGTAATCTCATGAAATATAAGTAATTAGCGGTTAACTAAGGGCGTGTTTGGTAACGATTACTTTAGGGAGGCGATTCGACTAGAAATGATTATTTTTATTACATTAACCGATTCCGAGTAAAAAAGCGCGTTTGGAATCGTCCAAAATTTTTATTCGGAATAGAATTGCGTTTGATACCGCGTCTTAATTGATTCTGTTCCAAATTAATTTCTTTTAATTTTTAAATATTTTTTAAATATTTTTTTTACTTTTTACTTTTTTTCCTTTTCTTTTTCCCTTTTTCCTTTTTTTTTCCTTTTTTTCTTTTCTTTTTTTCCCTTTTCTCCTATTCTTCTTCTTGGCGATCGGCCAGACGAGGGCCGGCGACACTCACCGGAGCGTCGCCGGCCCTCAGCGAGGTCAGCCCTCGTCGGCCGAGCCTCGCCGCGGCCTAGGCGAGGCTCACCCGGCCCGCCGAGGCTTGCCCGGCCCGGCCTCGTCAGGTCCGGCCTCGGCCACCACGGCGAGGCGGGCGAGCCTCGCCGTGGCGGGCGAGCCTCGTCGGCGGTGAGGCCCGGCGCCCGCCGAGGCTCGCCCGGCCATCGGCGAGGCTCGCCGGGTGGGGGCCGGCCTCGCCGGTGGGCGGGCTTGCCTCCAACGAGCTCGCCGGACCTCGCCCTAGCTGGCCGGCCCCGGCGAGCTCGCCGGACCGGCGGACGGCGACCGGCGGGCGGCGGGTGGTGGTGGATGGCGATCGCGCGATGTCGGAAGGGAAGAAGGAGACTTTTACTGTTTTGATTCTCAGACGGAGAATCACATTTTTTTTTATTCTCAATTCTCTTCCCAACTGCTCCCATTAGGAACAAAAATTTTACCAAACGCGGTTTCGTCCCAAACCGATTCCGGAAATAAAAAATCGGAATCAAAGATTTGTTTGGCAAGACGTTCCCAAACAGGCCCTAATAATTACATCCCATGCATGCACATGGACTAAACGAGAGATTTTTGGCTTTGTTTTCGTACCCTCCGAAATGAAAAAATAATAATAATAATAAAATATTAGCCCCCAAAAAAAAAGAAGAAAAACGAAAAATTGAAAGACGACAGGAGAGAGAGAATAGGAAGGTTTCTTGTCCTTCCTCGGACAACGCTATTTCAACTTCCTCCCTCAGTCCTCCATTCTTTCCGCACCAGATCGATAATGGCGCATCGCTAGAGCTCCGCCGCCGGCCTCGATCTCAGCTCGCCCTCGCCTCCTCGCGATCCGCTCATCTATGCCGCTTCGTTGCCGTTCGCGCCGTTCGATTTTCCTCCTCCTCTCCGCTTTCGTGATCTCGGCGCCCTTCACTCCCGCTTTACTTCAGTAGACCGTGCGGATGGATCTCGCTTCGCTTCGCCGCCCGGTTGTCTTTTAGCAAACTTCCGTTCCTTCTGTACAATGCGCTGATTTGTTTCTTGAGTAGAAATGGCTTTGGCTCGGTTCGTTCGCCAGGCGAAGAAGCCGCGCGGGCTATGCGTGAAGACGACGGCGGTGGCCGTTCTAGGGCTGTGTTTCGTGTTCATATGGTCCATGTTCTCGTCGTCTTCGTCTTCCCTGACCATTCGGAGAGAGAGCTTCGACGACATAAACGGGCCGATATCGGCTGGTGCAGGGGCTGTTAGTAAGTCCCGGAATCAGTCGCAGAAGGTGGAGTCGGCGAAAAGGGAGGGGAGTAAAGAGGATGGTGAGGCGAAATCCGAGTCGAATTTGGAAAGTAAGGGCCAGGAGGTGGTGGACCGAGGAAATCCTTGGTCTAATGTTGTCCGTGGATCGCGAGAGAGAAATGAGAAGCAAACGGTTGACAAGAGGAAGGAGAAGGCCGGTTCAAAGTCGCCCAAGGGAAAGAGGAAAGAGGAAAAGGCGGTTGATGTGTCTGAGGGTGGAGAGTTACAGAATGAGAAGGATGATGAGGATGGTGAAGAAGAAGAAGGAGAAGAACTGGTGATGGATGGCAAGGAAGATCAAGAAGGTGTGAATCGAGAAGGCGAGTCCAATGAAGAGACAGAAGCAGGTGCAGATGTCATTGAATTAACGGATCAAGAAGCTACGGAGAAAGTGGAAGAAGATAATGGTGGGTCAAAAAGTATGGGGCAGAAGAGGAAGATTAAGGGTCCAGTATTTGATCCAAAAGCACACTATAGTTGGAAATTATGTAGCACGAGAAGCAAGCATAATTACCTTCCTTGTATTGATAACGAGGGTGGTTTGGGAAGGCTCCGGAGTTATCGACATACAGAGAGAAGTTGCCCAAGAGTGCCTCCAGTGTGCTTAGTTCCTCTTCCTCATGGGGGTTATGAGACTCCGGTCAGGTGGCCTGAGAGCAAATTGAAGGTGAGAACCGTGATCTGATGGAGCTTTCTAGGCCTTCTGAGCCAAGACCTCTCTTCAGTGCTAATGTGCAATCTCTTGCAGATATTCCACAAGAATGTGGCACATCCAAAACTTGCTGAATTCATAAAGAAACACAATTGGGTGAAAGAATCGGGAGAATATCTTATCTTTCCCTCAAACCAGTCTGAATATAGAGGGGGCGTTCTTCACTACCTTGAATTTATTGAAGAGGTATATATTGAGGTCTTTAGTTCTACGTATATTCTGTGCTGCTTAATTTTTTTTCTGCTTTTAGCTTAGTTTTCAAACCATAGTCAATGCCATAACTTGTGCAGACAAATTTTCCTTTCTTATGTATGATTCCATTCCTGCTATCCTGAAGTACATCTTTTTGCTTTCATTGCCTTTATTCTGGGTGCATGTGATCAGGCCTCTCATTTTCCACTTATATAAAGGAGCTATGGATTCTTTTTGTTCTTCTTTTTATTTTATTTTCCTGGCACAAACACCATCTCCAAAAGGCCTAGTTGAATTGTGTATGTCGAAACTATGTTGGATTGTGTAATTTTGCCCAGAAGCATCTTTGCGGTGCACATGCTAGCTACAGGCTTCCCTGCCTTTCAAATAACCGATGGGTGTCAGAATATCATAAGCAATTGCACAAAAGCCCACAGAATTTTCTATGGTGATGCTGTTGGTCATTTGTCCCATTGTTGGTGTTTAACCTATTTTTGTTCTAATAATCAACAGCAGTAGCATCTAAGTGATGTTTCACTATTACTCTTGCAAGGGGTCTCCACCTCATCGCCACCATATATCTGCATCTCCAGTACATTATGGTTATGGATCTTACATCTTCGCCACTTAGTGAATAATCCAGTTATCTTACCTCAACATTTTACATCTGGCATGATGGATTTCCTTAAGAGTGCAGCCCATGATCCTGTCTAGCAACTAATCAAATGTCAATCAATAAAAGTTTTTCATAATGCTGTTGTCCTTGCACATAAACACAGTATGGAAAACTGTGATGTTTAGGCAAGACTAAATCTATCCTGCATCAGCTATACTGCTTTGCATTCAAGTTTAATTGCTAACCTGGCGAATTACTAATGTCATTATGCATAAACATGTCTGATTTGCTGTCATGATGCTTTATCCACTTTATGTTTGCAAGCTGTTGGTGCTATTTATCTATAATGCTAGGCTGTTAATTTCCTTTCAAATTTGATCGAGATTTATAGATGGTACCGGATATTGAATGGGGAAAGAACATACGTGTTGTATTGGACATCGGGTGCACCGATTCAAGCTTTGTTGCTTCTCTACTTGACAAGGACGTGATCGTTTTATCCCTAGGCTTGAAAGATGACCTTGTAGATTTAGCTCAAGTTGCTCTGGAACGTGGTTTTCCTGCAGTAGTTAGCCCTTTTGGAACTAGAAGGCTTCCTTTTCCTAGTATGATTTTTGATGCTATACACTGTGGAAGCTGCAGTATACCATGGCATCATAATGGTATGTTATGCTTCTCTCTGTCTCTCTTTCTATGTTGGTTCTTTATCTGTTACATGTAGTTTGTTGCTATTGTCATCAAATTAAATTTTCTCTTGTAATGACTGCAGGGGGCAAGCTTCTACTGGAGATGAATAGGATTTTGAGGCCCAATGGGTACTTTATTTTGTCGAGTCAGCATGAGAGTGTCGAAGAAGAAGAAGGTTGGTATCATCATTGTTTTAGTGATTTATAAGCAGGTCAACTTTAGGTTTTCGTGGTCCTATTTATTGATATACAATGAAGACGACTGACTTCCCCCCACCCCCACCCCATGTACATGCTCAACTCACTTTCTGCTGTCTGAAATGTTTGTCAAGTCTTTCTTGTCAACTAGCAATGAGGCCTTTCTTCACAGTTTAGCTGTTTTAGTTTTTGTCATACTGCATCACCCATTACAAGAATTCTCATTTTGATTCATTAATATATAAACTTCTTTCAGCCATGTCCACATTAACTGCATCTATCTGTTGGAATATACTGGCCCATAAAACTGATGAAGACAGTGAAGTGGGTGTCAAGATATATCAGAAGCCAGAGTCAAATGATATATATGATTTGAGAAGGAAGAAAAATCCACCTCTGTGCAAAGAAAATGAAAATCCAGATGCTGCCTGGTAAGCTGGGATTATCCATTGATGTATACATAGCTTCCGGTACTTATTTATTATTTTCCCTTCTATTGTTTACTGCTGAGTAATTATTCACTCAAAACTAAGATATGAGGCGTAAATATGACTTAGGAATGTTCTTGTCCTTTAAGCTTGCAAGTCACGGCCAGAACGGACACGATTGAAATTGGATTGAACTATATAATTTGTTGGGAGCTTCATATTTGAGGTAGTGTATATTAGATGAAAGTGTGCTTGTGATTGAGTGGCAAAGAATTTTGGAACCTTTTTTTTTTTTTCTTTTATTGCTGAAACCGTGCGGCATTATTGTGAGGTAACAGATTGATTCCATCAGTGGTGACATCCCAACGTTGTGTTTACTCTATTTATCAGTTAATAACTCTAGTAATCATATGCATGTGGCCTGCAACAAGCAATATTAGTAAACAGTGGGCCCATGCCAAACAAAGGACCAGATGGAAAATATAATGCCGCCTAGAATCCAATGGGAGAAGCTTAAGGAAGAGGTAATAGCATGAAATAGTATGCTTACTATGGTCCTGCACCTACAGTGATGATGGAATTTGCCCGATCCAATTTTCATCAAGAAAGGGGTCCTTTTAACTTTTGTCCTTACTATGGTGTGTAATTTTCGTAAGGGCAGCTGTTCAAAAAACCTCCGGTGAAATTTGAGATAAGGAAGTCCAAGGAGTGAACATTTTTCATATCTCGGATCCATTCTACAAAAAGACAATAAAATAGATGGAGATCTCACCCATAGAGTACAGGCGGGAGAAATGAAGTGTAGAAGTGCATTTGGGGTTTCGTGTGACCAAATGCCACTTAGGCTCAAGGGGAACTTCTATAAGATGGCAGTAAGGCCAGCAATGCTTTATGGCACGGAGTGCTGGGCAGTTAAGCCACAGCATATACACAAAATGGGTGTAGTGGAGATGAGGATGCTTCATGATGTGTGAGCCCACGATTATAGATAATATTGAAAATGAATATGTTAGGGAAAAAGTAGGTGTTGTTCCCATTTAGGATAAGGTGAGAAAAGGCTGTCCGAGATTAATTGGGCATGTTGAACAAAGACCTCCAAATGCCTCAGTGGGCGATGTAAACAAGGATTGGATGCATTGGTTAAAAGGCATAGCGGAAGGTCTTTAGGATGTGGAAGGAGACAATACAAAAATTTTTGGAACATCTAGAGCTCACAGAATATTTAACAAATGATTGAGTGCAATGGCGTAATAGGATTTATATAACCAACCTGACTTAGTGGGATAAGGCTTGGTTGTTGCTGGTTTTTTGTTGTTATAAGAGCGATCCCAACGCCAAGTGCCATTGGAAGGAGAAAACAATCATTTTGAGAACGAGTACTCATGCCATTTAAGAATTCTTTTCTTTCTCAGTTTTTATTCTCCAATTAGCTCATCAGCATGTTATTATGTTGCAAGTGTTTTTCAGCTGCTGAACTGTAAATTGCTCCATTAATTGACAGGTATGTTCCTATTAAAACTTGCTTGCACACCATTCCAGCTTCAATTGAACAGCGCGGAACAGAATGGCCTGAAGAGTGGCCCAAGAGGCTTGAAACTTTTCCTGACTGGATGAATAATAAGGATAAACTGGTTGCTGACACTAACCACTGGAAAGCTATTATTGAGAAGTCTTATCTCACAGGGATGGGCATAGAATGGTCCAATGTCCGGAATGTAATGGACATGAAAGCAATTTATGGAGGGTATGCAAGTCTTATTATCTATAGTGTATCTGTGCAAATAGGAGATGATAGAAAATGTAGATGGTGTTAATGCACCGTATAGTCCGCTTCTTTTTTTGGCACAAAAATGCACATGCTTGCATGTATTTCTAATGTGTGACTTACAATTTTGACATTAAGAATATACCATGCACAGATTTGCAGCAGCTCTCTCCCAGCAAAAGGTGTGGGTGATGAATGTGGTCCCCGTGCACGCTCCAAATACACTGCCTTTCATATATGAACGTGGTCTTGTTGGTGTTTATCATGATTGGTGTGAGTCATTTGGTACTTATCCAAGATCATATGATCTTTTGCATGCTGATCATCTCTTCTCAAGGCTCAAAAACAGGTTAGAATGAACCTTTCTCTCATATGGCTTTTTGCATCTTATCTGGAATACTCATGTGCGATAGTGTGAGTCATGAGGCGTGAGTCATTCGGTGCTTATCCAAGATCATATGATCTTTTTGTATGCTGATCATCTCCTCTCTAGGCTCAAAAACAGGGTAGAATGAACTTTTCTCTCATATGGCTAAATCTTTTATGGAATACTTACGTGCAATGGTGTTGTGTTTCCTTGAGAGACTTCAGTATTCTACCTTGTCATCTCAAAATAATTATCGAACAGTGCACACCGAATACTGCTTTGATCCTTGGTCAAATAGAATGCTCTGAAATGTGGTTAACTATAATAGTACTCAGGTTCTGAAATTTCAGATTATTATTTTTCTAGGCTGTGGTCTGTGCTTTGCACGGGATTTCTTGATAATATTGATTGATAAACATAAGATGCATACTTTCTCAAAGACAATACAAAACTTGCACCAAGCATTGCATTTATAAGCACGAAAATATTTCACCCAAAAATTATGAGATAGGATTTTTGTACGTTAATAGAGTCGACTGCTTCTTTACTGGCCATCTTTTCCGAACATTGATTGGCCTTGATTTGACAATACAATTAATTGGATTAATTTTATTGAGACCAAATGATTTCGGTCTATTTGTCACACTTGATTTTCCCCCCTTGCTGCTTCGAAGTGCATTGATACCGCATTTTGTGATGTGACCATTTCTGCCCATACAATTTTATGTGAAGCAATTTTTCAACAAAGAGAACCTGATGAGGATGATGTTACACATATGATACAGCGTGGTTTTATCTATGCTGTACTTCTTGTCTCAAATTTTCATAGCATGGACTACCGTCATGCCATTACGCTTAACCAGTTTGAGATGTTCATTTATGTGGCGGATTTTCCCCTGCTGAATAACATGCAAATGTTTATCATCTCCTTTCTCATGTTATTTTGTATGGGCAATAGCTCTTGTGCAATTGCGGATCCACTTTCCCGAATCTGATGTGTGGACAATTGGCCTCTCTCTCTATCTATGTGTGGGTGCGTGCGTGTCTGCTCGTGCGTGCGTGCGTGTGTCGAACCTATTGAATCCAACAACTTTCTGGTTATTTAGCTTCCTTTTTGGTTCTCCTTCTATACAGGTGTAGGCAGCCGGTGGCTATTGTTGTTGAGATGGATCGAGTCTTGAGGCCTGGAGGTTGGGCGATTATACGTGACAAGGTCGAGATACTCGATCCGCTGGAAGGTATATTGAAAAGCCTGCACTGGGAGATTCGGATGACTTTCGCTAAGGATGCGGAGGGTATCATCTGCGCGCAAAAAACCGCATGGCGACCATGAGGGCAACGATCGAATAATCAACATTCACTTTAGGACGGTAGAAACACAGATCGCACCATATCGTAAATCCCTGACCATACTTTTTCATCATAGAAATCACCATCGAAGGTGAATTTTGCTCCCATTGTATAGAAAAGAGAGCGACGACGTTCCCGTGATTTTTGTCGCAGCGTAGCATTGCTTTGTTCTTGTTAACACGAGCTCATGCATATGTTTCCAATTTTGTTATTGTTTTCCCTCCTGGATCTCACATCTTCTTCTGGGTTTTCGTGGCAGTGGTAATTGACTTCACTGCCACTGAATGTACATTAGAAAGGACTTCATGAGATGAGCTTTTGTGGACACATTTTGCTTCTGAACGATGTTCTTCGGTCACTCTTTGAAGCAAAGTGACTGCTTCATAACAAGTATATAAATTTTCAAGCAGAGCGCAAATTCTGGATCGTTGAACCGACGAATTAAACAAGGGCTGATCCACCATGCAGCTCATCTTATTTTTGTCCTTCTTTCACGCTGAGCACGACCACTCGAGAAATTTTAACGGAAGTCGTGAGGCTTCCTCGTCCTTCACGCAATTCATGATCAAACGTGTCGACGTGAATTCGGCGTTAGTTGGTGGCCAAGCATTCGACGGCCCCTTTCAAAGACCTTGGCAAGACCCCAAGACGCCGTCCAACCTCGTGGACGCACAATCTCTTCTCTGGATAAGATCAAGACGCCGACGACGACGACAACAGAACATGTGATGGTCAGATCCAAAGCCCATATTACGTTACATCCTCTCAATATAATAATCCTACAAAAACGTCAACAAAAAATAAAATAAAAAAGGAAGAAACTATCAAATGTCACTGTCTCCGGACAAGTCGTGGAGGGGCTCGTGAGATTTTGCCAAACTCACGGAAACTTGTTGAGCACACGAATTAATTAAAAAAAAATTAGCATTTTCAGGGCACTTGTCTCCTTGTTACGTGTATCATTTGCATTGAAAATCAAAAAGTGAAAAAAGATAAAATGGATCAATGTGACGAGAAATTATGAATCCATAATCCTAAAATGACACGCTTAAGATAAATTTTCTTTTTATTGATTTTCATTAAATCTTATCGTTAAAATTATTGAGTTAGATGACATGATAATTAATTTTATCATATATTAATTATAAATATACAGTTTATGACTTTTTATAATATTAATATAATTTAATAAAAATTAATAATAAATGTTTATCGTACATATACCGATTTAAGATTTTCCACACGGACGGTTGATGACCTCTGCAAACAGTCTATTCTACTTTTCGCTTTTTTGAAATGAAAATTAAAGATCTTTGTACTTTTTAGTTACCTGAAGAGTGCACATAACATGAAAGTCGGCTATGTACAGCGTAGACCTTAACGGGTGCTTGAAAGCACGACGTCACACCTTTGAAGAGATTCATGGATCAACACGAAAAAAGATGGAATTTTTTTGGGTGGGTAAATCGGAGGAATCTTCGGGGCCGCGAATTTATGGCGGAGGAAGCAAAGGGTCCCAATCTTTTTTATTGAAAGCGAGTTGTAACTGCTGGGTTTCACATTCAGTGGAGAGAGAGTGAGAGAGAGATTCATATTCATGTGGTGAGTTGATTGACGATGTAAAAACGTGATCTTGACGTGCACCCAGAAAAGGAGAGAGAGAAATATATGTGATATACGGGCGTCTCCGATTCAGCATCAAGCCAGAGAGAGAGAGAGAGAGCAGGACCAGAGGGTCTTGACATGGTGCGTACGTGGGTGTATCTGGTGAGGAGCCGGCAGTTTTGTAAGCATATATGTGGCATTATATTTTTCTCTTTTTAATTTTAATTTATCCCAATATTATACCCAGAGAGAGAGAGAGAGAGAGAGAGAAGATAGTTTTGGAGTGACGTGAGTTTTGCTTCTTGGTGGGATTCTTGTCTGGTTTTTAGTTGAGATGGACAAGTGAATTCTCCTCCGCTTCGCTCTAGATTTCGCTGGCGGCTGCTGCTGCTGCTGCTGCTGCTGCTTCTGCTTTCCTGTTCGCTCTTGATTCATCCGTCACCGTAAGCTTCTAATTCTCTCTGATCTTGCATTTTCTTGGCATTTCAAGTGCAGAATGTTTCGTTCATGACCTCAATTTCCGGTAAAGAGGGAACTGATTCTCTCTCTCTCTCTCTCTCTCTCTCTCTCTCTCATCTTGTCTCCGAGCTCGGTTGGGAATGGCTTTGTGTTATTTTCTGCTCTGTTGTTTTTCTGTTTCATATGCATGAAAACAAGAGGAAAAGGAGGAAACGTTTGCATATCTTTTTTGGCCCTCTGGCTTATTTGTTATATTTTCCTACAAATGAGGCTGCATACTAGGATGCTCAATTGCTCATAGCATCTGTGATCTGTTCTTTGCTGTTCCTTTTTATCAGGGCTTTTAGTTGCTAATTACAGGGTTCTTTTTTTTGTTTTTGATTTTTCTTCTCACACATCTATACCTGGCAAAACCTCTCTCTCTCTCTCTCTCTCTCTCTCTCCCTCTCTCTCTCTCTCTCTGATTTTTCTAGCTGTGCCTCTGACCATTTGAGATAATTTCGCTTTTCTGTTCAGTTATCGATGCAATTTTTTCGCGATATGCTGTTTAAAATCTTTCTGAATGTTCATTGGAGTGTTGCTTATGGATCAGGTTTTATCATCCAGGTGATTCCAGCTTGTATAATCCATTCCATCCCCATGTTACTCTCTTGATCTGCAGTGGAGGGTTTCGGTGAGATTTGGCTCCTGAAGCATGGAGGGTCTCTATGGAACCCCGAATGGAGAAGCAGCGGATAGGAATGGCCTCCAGCTGATCAGATACTCTGCTTACCAACCCTGCACCAAGTTGTCGTCAGCTTGGTTCGACTTGAGAGTGTTCTATGTTCGGATCAGTAATTTTCAGGTTAATGACATGACCCCCGAATCTCTCACTCTTAATCACATGCCTTTAGATCCTGAGACTTTACTCGAAGTGAATGGCACCAGAAGTAGCATATATTCGGATGGAGTCTCGTGCCTTCTCAGGAGGGACAGGATTGACAAGAAATCAGAAGAGGCCACGTTCGTGAGCACTGATACTCTAAGGTTGACAGGGAGTGTGAAATTTGAGGTTTTTGACAGAGACAATCAAATTCTCTCGGGGGTTTTGGAGATGTGTTCTAGTAATGGCTCCACGGGGGAATCAAAAGGGAATGCAAAGAGATGGAGCATGAAATGTCAATCCGAGATGGCGGTTGGCAATGGCTTCTTGAAGGGTGAACATAACATGGGACCGGAGTCGCTGCCTCCAACTATTGAGGTTTACGTCACAGGATGCTTTGCAGGAAATCCAATAATTTTGACGAATACATTGCAGATTAGCTTGCGGAAGAAACACGCTAGGAAAGGCATGCTGGATGCGATTCCTGAGGACGAAACTACTGAATTTCATAAAGATGAGTCACCAGGACTGGACTTACAGGTATACTGTGATAACCATAATGTACTGTGCTCCCAAATGCCGTTAATCCCAAATGTACCGTGCCTTTAGATGTTCCTTCAGAAATGAATGCAGTCCAGCATTTTTGTACTGGTTTTGAGTCTTTGGAGCCCGCTTCATTCCATAACTCTAGAGTAAAATGTGTATCATGTTTAGCTCGTCACGTTTCCATTTGTCCTTTTCTTTTTCTTAGGGCTTTTGTCATTCTCATTGCCCTCACTTCTTGTGTGCTTTACACGTGTCACCTATCAGCTTGCACATGAACTGTAAAGTTTAGTAGGCGCAACCATTGACTCTCAGAATTTTGGTAGTTAGAAGTTAGCACAACATTTCACTCCCTTGCTAATTCTTTTTTTTTTTAATTGTCTATTCATTTACGTTATTGTGGTGGGGTGGGGTGGTTGAGAGCGGGAGGGAATGGATGCTGTTATTTACACAGTTTTTATCCTGGAATCATAGAGGTAGAGGAACAATATCTCTAGGTTTCGTGCTGTTACAGCTGCCGACATGCTTCCAATCCTTAGACATTTCTTTTAGCAGAAGCCCCATGTTTGTTGAATCACTGACGCTTGACAGAGTATTGAATCTTATCCTATATGAATCATGGGGGTATGGGAAGGCACAAGATGCGACATGTCTTAAGGGAAACATGTCCTTTCTGGTTTGTCACATTATATGGGGGCCTTGGTTGACCCACAACATGACCAACTTTATCCACATCTGGGACCATGTCTATGTAATATAAGAATTGACAACAATATCCCAATGTCTTACGCTTACTGCCATGATGTTATGGGTTTCAAATCCTCTGTTGCTGCCCATACGGTTCCTCTGATTTCTCAGCATATATTGTTATTATCCTTGATAATCTACAATCTTTCAGGAGATGTATTAACATTACAGTTTTGTGCCAAAAAGTTCAACGGAACCCTACAACTGTGTGGAATGACTTTGTAAAGAATTTATAACATTTGTAATTGGATTAATGAGCGGTCTGAACTGCACTACTAGGCTAGGGTGTCATCAAAATTATGTTCCAGTGTCACGCAGTTTGGCATCTGACTTTCAAATCTCTCTGGTGTTTGATTTGCCTAAAAGATGTGAAGTCATACGTCATTAGGTAGGGTGCCTTCACCTTCTGAGAATACTGAGGAATATCTCTACATCCAAGTGCAGGGCCATTCTCTCTCCTCTCACTTAGATTATATGGCCCTAGGTGCAGATATTATATGGCCATTCTCTCTCTGGTGTTTGACTTTCTAAGGTGTTCGCAAATTTGTACTTTGTCTCCTAAAGGATTATATGTTGGTTGAAAAAAAAACCGTTTTTGCATCTTTGTCTCTATTTCTTAGGTACACCATGTTCTTATTTTGGTAATGCATGCTTATTTTTACAAGGCTTGTTTGTTTTTGGTTTCATCATTCAAAAAACAAAAAATGCACTGTTTGTAAGTCCATCAGGGATATTAATATCTGTCTTGGGCTTGCTTCATACTTTGTTTCCCTTGTCGTGAAATAGTTTATCCTACAATCTGTACGAAGTTTCTCAATGACGTGCCTTTTCAAGTTGCTTTCAGCAGATGCAGATGACACTTGACTCTTACATAAGTTAATTTCCATACGTCCATGGTGCTGCAAATTTGGTTTTGTTATATATATATATATATATGAAAAAGTTCTGTTATGGTCTTCTTATACAGAGTGCTGGATATATTTCTTGTTTCTGCATGCGAAGATGTTCAATGAACATTGTTAAATCAAAGAAATGATGGAACATATGAGCAGTTCTTAGACAGGCAGTCTAACACCTTTTAGGCGGTGTATCAAATGATTAGTTAGTATGTTTGCTTGTTGAAGCTGGACCCTGAACTTCGGACCTCTCTTCCTTGTCTGTTACATCACAATACATAGGATATATGAGGGCAAGGATATGTTTATACATTTGCACATAATCAATAGGTGCACAGCGGATGCTGATGCATCAACTGATTAGCCACTCATGTGTTGACCCTTCAGTTCAATTTTTGCTCAAAAACAAGTTTGTGAAGCTCCTAGCATGTCTGGGTGTAGTAAAGTATTCCTCATCAGCATGATCCCTGATCTGGGTGTAGCAGAGTATTCACAGTCGAAATGACCGCTGCTTCATTATTGCAGGTTGCGGAATACAGAAACTACAAGCCAGAAATTGACGAGGACTACAGCATGTACTGGCGGAGGTCGGAACTCATGGAATATGAAGATGGCGAACTCTCATGGTTCAATGCCGGAGTGAG
Organism: Eucalyptus tenuipes; assembly: GCA_014182365.1. Lineage (NCBI taxonomy): Eukaryota > Viridiplantae > Streptophyta > Magnoliopsida > Myrtales > Myrtaceae > Eucalyptus > Eucalyptus tenuipes. Next base: position 12,695,547 of record CM024542.1, on the reverse strand, counting down.
AGTTGGAGTTGGAATTGGGCTTGGCATATGCGTTGGGGTCGGCATAGGAGTAGGGCTGCTGGTGCGTACTTACCAAGCAACTACTGGGAACTTTAGAAGGCGGCTCATGTAGGACATCGCCTCCCGAAGTTCTACACTACAATCTGCGATCTGCGGATACCTCATAGATTCTGCCCTCCTGGCATTCCAGTCCAATGTGCTTTCTCTCATTGAAGGTTTTGGCTCAAAAGTGTTTCATTTCCATGGTTGAGCGTGAGCAAATTTTCGTGTGCTTTGTTTGTGGTATCTTCTCTGTTTAGAGGGAGGCAAAGGATGCTTAGATTCAATGAATCTTGAGGGCAGTTGAGTTGAGTTGATCTCACAGGGGGATGCATATATGTACCTGAGTGGCTCGTTAACGTGTAAAAAGGTTTCTTTCCTGTAACTTGGTAATGTTCAGCGATAAAAATCACTTTTTTGTGCATTGCCAAGAGTATAAATTGCTCCTTATATCGGTGGAGGAGCGGACTCTTCTGTCGGGCATGATACTTAGGCTATATAGACTCACAAAACACATGAAAAGGAAGAACCTGCAGGAGGTAAAGCGTTAAGGTTTTAAGGATCCTCAGCCAACTACAGAGGAGCGCGCGGACCAGTAAATCTTTCTGCAACAGCAACTATACATACCTCAAACGGTCCTGGGCATATGGAAACTGTTCACAGAAAGATGAAAGGAATAATGAAATTAGTGATCCTTAAAATTTGGAGCAGCATTCAATTTGATTAGGACATGTCAGCGTCTTTGTCTCATTTCTTTTCAATGTGATAGCTAGAGATGGCAAACAACCGCTGCTAAGGTTTGGCTGACGGCATCCAGACAAGTTCAACTTGGCAAAGCCTGTGAATGATAGACATAAGCCCATACCGAGCACGGGAAAGAAGTTTTGGGGTAACCCTGAACTTGACCTGTTACCCGGTTCAGCAATTCTGACAGAAAGGCTAGATTGACCGTAAGAAGAGAAGTTGAGAGAAAAAGAATGCAATGAAAATATAGGGTCGAATTTAGATATCGAATGAAGTTTAACAATATAAGCTCATGGACCAAATGGTGCAAATTTTTTCCAATATGGAAATCGAGACAGGTCCCCGTGACAGGGGGAAGTTATACCAGCAGAATGTAGTTATATCATCAGTTGTAGGTACTCTGTATTAATATATAATATCGCGTATGGCCGGAGACAGTTAGCAGCCACCCATCCTGACTAGCCAGGTTCACGACCATCACGTTCGTTCGTTCGGGTGCGCACGTTAGCCTGCTTATCTACCTACCGAATGCAGTATAGATGCTCAGCTTGCTGACGGTGCAACCCCAATAGGCTCAGGAGCCACCTCAGCTCCAGAATGCTTGTTCCCATTGTGAAAGGCCTTCTCAGGTTGCCGATCAAATCCCCACAAACTGGCTGCCTTAATATCATCCTGAACCATTAGCCTAGAGAATTCTTCATGGTCGTACTTCAGTTTTGCTCTTCCTCCGAATTCGGTAGGAAGGTTCTCCTCATCAAAGAATGATCTCATGATCTCGACACTGTCTTTGTTCTTCGGGTACACAAACTTAACCTTTTGAAAAGTCTTAGCATCCATGAAGTACTTCACAACCTGCGCCAAAAAAATGTGAAACGTCAGTCTTGGATCAGGAGAATTCTCATAACTTTGATTTAAAAAGGGGAGGAAATACATCCACTCATAGTAACAGCACAACGAAGTGAGAGAAAAAGGGGTCTTGGGATATTAGCCTTCAAAATGATGGATGTAAAGCATTTCTACAACTGTAAAAGCATCTCATGCACAGATGGATGATGTACCAAGCCAAAGATGAAACAAGAGCCAAGAGCAATGGAAAAAGAGACAGGCATGGCATGAGAGAGCAGGCAAACTTTAAAATGGGACTAATCTATGCTGTTCTATTCTTTGTTGGCCGCTGGACTAAGAGATAAGTTGAATATGGCCTCTCAGTGGTGCACCAAAAAAGTAGTGTCTGCCAGTGTATCTCCATCAGGAATTGGAGCAACTAATGACTGCCTCAAGAGTGTTTGATAGAATCTTGAATTCATATCAACACAGTTGTTTGACACTTGGCACAAGAGAATCTAGCAGCGCCTTTCAAAGGGTGCATACAGAAACTCTCTAGAGTTTGATTTAAATTCGACAAAACCTTTAATGGATGCCTTTGTGACACTACACTAAACATCTGGAAATAAAAAGCAGAGAAGAATTGGTAGTCTTGGATTTTAAACCTTCCAGAATGCTTCAAAAATGCGAGGAGGGTTGTATAGAAATGCTACAGCAAGCCTCTCAGGGTAATGGTTCTGCAGAATATTAATACTTTCTCTTGCAGATTTAATGGGCACACTGGTACTCAAGGACCACCCTGTGAAGTCTATCAACCAAGCCATCTGTTCCTGACCCTCCGGGAGATTAAGAATGGCATTTTCTATCAAATAGACTAGATGTCGCATCTGGTCATCAAGCGATTGAGTATTCTGCAAGATTCATTGCCAAGTTAATAGGTAAGAGCAAATAAAAGCTACAGAAAATAGCAACAACAGGATGGATAAATACCTGCTTTCCAGGTCTCAATATAAGAACACTCCTTCCATAACGATCGTGAAAACTTGCTCTGTATACTTTTCCAGTTTCACCTTCAATAGCAACTTCTTCCTGTTTTAGTAAGCATCACATTGTCAAATGGAAGCATTATTCAGCATCCCAATAAGTATTATTGCATGTCTAACACAACCTGCTCATTAGCCATATTGTCAACTAAAACAGTCTAAATGATGATTTTGGTAACAGCATGAGTGCAAAAATATACTGGGACACTTATTGTCCCTTGAACAATAAACTCTCCAACACCTAATGCTGCATATCACTGCATCATGGCAGTTTCATAGAAGACACAAAAAAATGAGTGCCACTCGACTATTGTCGAATAACACCAATCCTGCATTCGCATTCATTCACAAAATCAGTTCTTCTCCGTACCAGGAACTTAGTCTACGAAATAAAATTAATTATCAGGTCAACACAATAGTTAGGGTAACAAGGATCAGACTTCTACTGAAGTTTAACAGGCAACAGCCATCGGCATAAATTATTTATCACAATACTTGCGCAGGTATTCATTCACTGGGACACTTAGCCATCTTACCCAGCTGATTTCCTCAGGCTTAAAAGCTGATCTCCATTTCAGCGTCTCATCTAACATTTTCTTTGCATTGTCTATGTTCCAGTTTCGAGCTTCCAAGTATCTCCTCAAGCATGCATCATCACAATACTTCAAACTTCGCCCAGAGAGTGGTCCCATAGCAGTCTTAAGTTCATTCACCTGCATGCAAATGGACTTAAAATGTCACTGTATTTCTCCTATATTCTGGGAAGGAACATTGATTATTATTCCACAACTCTAGAAAATCTATACATCATGAGACATTAAACACATATATGAGCCCTTGATGAGGAAAGGGGTACAGATAAGGGGGTGTATTGACGGCAAAGTATTATCTGCAAAAAGGGCCACTTCATGGTTTCTCATGGCCAGAAAAACTATTGACTTAGGTCAACCGCATGGTCAGCCATGGAAATCCGATAAATATGAGCAATCGATCAAGGCGATACACTCTAAGAGATGTCCAGTCCTTACAAGCGCTGTAATTTTGAAATCTTAATTACCTTAGACTCGAACTGCAGTGAGTCAACTTCCTCACTGTGGTGAGAGTTACTCCATCGACGAAACATGGTGCCTGAAGCCACAAAAATTGAAGGAATTAATAATATATCTTCAAAGAACTATTGATGGCCTACTATAGAAGCAACAACTCACCCCATACAAGAACATGTACAGATATTCAAAAGACTAGCAATGAGAGCATATTTCCTATAGGTAAAACAGACGGGAAAATAAATTACAGAGGGAAATGGAGCCTTCGCTCTCTAGTCCCTAGCAGAACAAAAAAGGAAGGGCAAGAGAACTAAGCCCTTAATTTTAAGGAAAGAACAATCTAATAATTGAGCAATGTAGATGTATTGCAATTCAACTACATTGATGCTATAGTGCAAAAAGTAAAGCCCATATATAGGATAGGCGACACTGCAACATCAACCATGAATAGTGTCGCTGTGCTTGAAGCTGTAAAACAATTGCAGCTCCCCCGAAGAAAAAAATTAATAAAATAAAAATAAATAAATCGTTCGAAGAAATGTAAACCCATCGACATAGCGCCACCGTGCCTGGAGTCGTAAAACAATTCCAGCTCCCTCCAGAAAATACATAACAATATAATATATCCTGTAACTAAGCCACAAGCCAAGTAACTTCAATTCCAAGTGCCTTTAAAGAGTCTCAATGTGCTAATGGCCCTGCAAATTGAAGGTGTGCCAGCTAGGTAGAACTTGCCACAAAAAAATCAAATAAAAATGGAATGGAAAAAGAAAAGAAACTCTTTTTTCAGAAGAAAGTGAATAATAGACCCAGACAGAGGGTGATTTAATATTCCGAAAAGTTTTTTTTTTTTTTTCTGTTCATTAAAGTAAGGCAAGAACCATCTGCTACCCATCTAACTGCAATCCAACTTGCTTAGAACTGAAAGGCGAGGAGACAATTCTCGACAGTCACCCAGCGAAAACCAATAACAAATAGACCAAAAAATATATAGCAAGCGGCCACAACACAGACTTAGACAAGATCGACAGATGACCATGGAAGCAAAGCTCCAGTCTTGTCGGCTCGGGTGGGTGGAAGCGTGGGAAAAGGTCGAACCTTGACTTTCATCAACACTTGTTACAGTCTTTTTCCCCGAAATTTCGCAGAAAAAAACAAAAACAAAAACAAAAGACAGTAATTTGAGAGGACTCCGCGGCGCTGGGATCAGCAGATCCATCCCGATCAGCACTGTTCTATCATCGTCGCGGGCGAGAGGTGAAAATCTCCTCCTTCGGCACATCATCGCCAGCCATCTCGCGACTCAAGCGACCAAAACGACAGTGGAAACGAAGAAGGCAACCCGTACGCACTCGCCCCCCACCGTCGTAAAACGCCATCCAGCGACGAAAGGAAAACACGAGAAGACCGCATCCCAGAGACCAACGCGCCTCGTCAGGGCGAGCGACCAGAGCAACAGCTCCGGAGACAGCGGGAACGAAAGGCCCGATCCAAACGTGCGAGTGCGTACGAGAGAGAGAGATAATCGGGAATCATACGAGGAAGTCGGAGGCGGAGGCTTGCCGGAGCGGTCGGCGGCGGGCGGCGGCGGAGAGGGGCGGCGGAGAGATGCCTCCGGCGGCCGTGGTTCACGGAAATGCCATGATGCGTTCCTCCTTTTTCCACACGGGGACTGCGACCAGCACCAGGAAAATGGAGTCTAGAGAGAGAGAGAGAGAGAGTCGACTTCGGAGTGCCTGTTGTCGAATATTTGCTACTGCGTGGAGCTTGCCCTTTTTATTTTTCTCTTTTTTTTATACCTCGAATAAAATAATCATAAAAATAAATTTGCCGGAAAATATTGCAGATATTTCTGCCTCTGCTCGTCTGTACGACGCGTATAATAGGGAGCATTAAAATGATAGTTTCCTTTTAACGACTGGGGAAATTCTTATTTTTGAATTAGTCAATAGCAAAACCCCGAAAAACCCTATTAATCTTACGAGTGAATTAGGATGTGAACTTGTTTTGACTTTAATTTGAGCAGTATAAATTGCATGTTGGGTCGGTGTTCGCGCATTGAAATTTTTTCTTTTGCAGGAAATCGTATAAAATTGTAAAGTCGTCTAATTTTTTTTATTATTATTGTTGTTGTAGCGTCGATTTTGGTGTCTAGAGAGAGAGAAGGACACACGTGGGGGTTGGTTTCTGGATGAGACGGGGGATCGGCTTTTGCTTTTTCGAAGTTGGTCGAAAGCGGCAGCCAAATCATCGACCCACTTCTCAAGGTCGGGGACAAGACCTTGGGAACCATTTTATGCTTTTCTTTTCTTTTTTGCATGTCGGTCCACTATTTTCTTTTCGTTTCGATTTATGGTGAAATGATACCATAAACTATTATTGCAAAAGAAAAGTTAATTGCATCGTGAGAAAATTTCCGGAAATTATTAAATTTGGTGGGGTGAAAGGGCATTTAGAAGGAGGAGAGGGAAATTGTCCACAACTTTGGGGCCAATTTAAAAAAAAAAAACACGAACTTTAGGTGTTGTTTCAAATCTAGCCCGAACTTTATTTTGTCTCAAAAAAAAGCATGAACTTTAAGTATTGTTCCAAATCTGGTCCGAACTTTATTTAAGACAAAATAAAGTAAGTCTATTAAAAATAGGCTTCACATCTATATTTAACTACAAGATGCACATGCTTTTAATATCTCGCTTTAAGGCAATGTAATCTTATGCTTCCAACCCAGCCTCTGACATTGCAAACAGCTTGCCAATTGTTAATTGATTTAATGGCCCTAGCTATGTGCCTCGTCCCCGGAGGCCCGAAGCTGGCGATTTATTTTTTCTATGAGAATCATCTCGTAAAGTTTACCTCATTGGAGGGTAAACTTAAATTTAACACTTCCTCCAAACACTAGAATGTAGCATCGTTTTGCTGTGTTGGATATTATTGCTGATGTGGAAATGCCATGTTGGATGACTATGGAATGAGGGTTAACGGAGGGCCAGATTTAGGACACAAGTGAAAATTTGTGCTTTTTTTTAGATAAAATAAAGTTCAGGCCAGATTTGGAATAACACCTAAAGTTCGTGCTTTTTTTTTAGACAAAATAAAGTTCGGGCTAGATTTGGGACAACACCTAAAGTTTGTGCTTTTTTTTAGACAAAATAAAGTTCGGGCCAAATTTGGAATAACACCTAAAGTTCGTGCTTTTTTATGGAATTGGCCCCTTAATAAACTTGTTCCACATTTGTCAATTCATTATTAAACTTTTTAATTATGGCAATTTAGTTTTAAATATTTTTACATTTTCTAATTAAATTCATCCAATCAATTTTGTCTTATGTGAAGGCCAGCGGTTGTAAATAGCATGACTGACGCTAATGATGAAAAAATTTTAATAAATATTTTAATTTCTTTTTTATCTTTTCCTTCTTCACTTTTTCTTATTGTGGTTGGAGGATCGCCGAGCCCTCCCTAGCCATTAGGCAAGTTTGCTAGGCCCTCATTGGCCGTGAACAAACAAGGGCGTCACAACACTCGCTAACCACAAATAAAGGGAAAAAGAAGAAATAAATATATAAATAATTTTAAAAATATATTAAAAGATTATCCACATCAATATCAGCCGTATAAAATAGGACGACCGGTGTCCACATTAATGATGATCAACATATTGATGTGAAATAGGAAATTGTGAATATGTGTATTGGATGTATGAGCCTATTTACGAGTCTTATTAAATGACTATAGATAATCAAATCAAATACGATCTATCAAAATAAACACAATTGGGGATATGGAGAATCTCCCAAATAGATGCACAGCCACGAAATAATATGGAAAAATATCTTCAATATCTCTAATATCCCTTTAAACTCAACATGCGCAAAAGTCAACTTGAATTTGTATAATAAAATTTGAAAACAATTAATGCATTAAAGAGAGATGTGAATGTTGCTACTTACATGGTTGTTGTTTGCTCTCGTAGCTATTGTATAGACTGATGGAGAAACACAACAATCACGTTGCTGATGTTATTACTAAACAAACTCGATGGGCAATCTATCAAGCTTTGCAGACTTCGCGATAATAGAACAAGCCAACGATGGCTATCGTACAAGACAAACATTTGGGGCTTGGCGTTGATGGTGACATCAACAATTATTGAAAAAAAAAATACATGATGGTGTGGTATGCATCACTCCACTTCGGGATGACTGACTCTAATGCTGAGATAAGAAATATGCATAATCAAAAAAATTGTAAAATTTAGGTGTGTTGGATGTACCTAATAAAAGCACACGAACTTATTTTTTAGGTTTTATTAAATGACTATTTATCTAATGTAATTAAATTACGTATAATCAAAATATGTACAATCGTAAGAAAGAGGAAAAACAATTGTGGCGTTATTTCGAAATTTGTCATGTCATGTTCCGGTAAAGTAAAATAAAAAAATGTACTCACCTAGTCACCTTTCGCTTTTACTTTTCTGTTCAAAATTTGGAGGCCCCCCCACACGTCTTCTACTGCGACGTTCGTTTTGTTAAGGAAGACGACGAACGAATAAAGACATGGAGAAAGGGACACGAATCACGATCCACGGAAGCAAACGATACGATCAAGACAGGACCACGTAATTGATATCATTTCAGTAATGCAATTTTAAATAATTTCTATTTTTCCAAAGTACGATATATATTTATATATATTTGCGGAAAACTGAATTTTTATTATCCAAATAAATAGATCTGGTCGACACACGGCCGCCTGGCTAGGCATATTTTCCCCGCACTTGAAAAAGCTATTCTCCTCAGAATCTCTCCCCTTAAACGAATTTGCCAATATGAGAAGTTGCAGGAAGAATCGATTCTTTGTTTTAGACAACCCAAAAGTGCGAGCGCAGCGGTTGGCTTGCTCGGAGGACCATGGAACATCCTGTGACCCATCTTATGTTGATGATCCCGGGCAAACAGAGAGATGTTCGCAAGCCGAAGAATGATTCGGAAAACATGGTCGGCAACATGATCCATATCTTGTGCGGTTCTCTGAGGGAAAAAGAGGATCTAGACTCGAAGGCTCTTTTTGTTTAGTGAAAAATGAATGATTTAGAAAATAATTTCCTATGAATAATTCTTTCGTAATGCTTTGCCAAAAAAATACGAATGGAAAATATTTTCACCATTCACGAAAAATATTAAGACATAAATCGTTTTTGATGATTAAAATATTTTTCATTAATTAATTATTTTAAGTAATAAAAATGATTATTTTTAGAATAATATTTTTTGAATTATTTATTTTGTTACAAAATAAATAGAGCCTTAAAAAAAAAAAAAAAAAAAAGGATCGGTTGATATTTTTCTATTGGTAAAGCTCTTGTCAATTTTGGACCACCGCGAGGGAGGCGTCCCACACCTCACAAGTCAATTTCGGACAACCACCCTCTCGTCTTCTTTCCGTTCGTTCTTTCGCTTTCGGTTTCAACTTTCCAAAAAGCTTTAGGACTTCTAGAAAACCAGACCCAAATTTTGACTAGAATGCATCGACGGTTCATGTGCATTCGGAATAAGTCGAGGGCTCCGATCCTTCTCACATAGGATCCATCAAATTCAATCGTTCAGGACGTATATACCTAATTTGGGCGTTAATTCTCTAGATGGAGACTTTTTCTTTTTATACTTTTATAAAAACATATTTTCCTAAAAATAATCATTCGAATCGCTTAAAAACATGATGAAAAATATTTACATCATAAAAAATGAAAATAATTTTTAAGAAGATACTTTTCAAATCAATAATTTTGTACTAAATAAACGAAACCTTATTCGTGTTAAACCCACAACATCAACGTTTGGAGATGCATTAAAGACCAGGACTCATGTACACTTGTGAACCGAAGTTACCATGCTTTCCTTTTTGGCCTTTTTTACTTTTGCCAAAAAAAAAGAGAGTTGAGAATATGATGCTCAAACCTTTAGTGTATTAAAATTGCGAATGCCAATTTGCAGCAAATTAAAAGGAAAGGAATAATCTGCGACCTAAAAATAGGATGAATTATTTCTTTTAACAACGGAAACGCTTAGCATGAATTAATTATAGGTTTAGAAAATTGCCCTGGCCACATCATTTCCCCTTTTCTAGTTAAAAGGATCGCCTGGATTTCGAAAGGATAAAATTGAGAAATAGTAATTGACACATGTCCATAAAAAATCAGGAAATTTTTTTTTTGATACGATTGCTAACTAGAGGGCTGCGAGATTTACTAACCATATTAGACACGATTAGTTCTGCTACGCTATAATCATCACTATTAATCACGTACTTGACCGTTCGAATGTGCGACATTATTAGCAAAAGGTCGAAAATCAGCATTTGTCAATTTTGTTCTTCCGATCTGAATTCACGGTAATTAAAGCGGAGGATTCAGTCTACCGCATCCCATGCCTCCGAGCAAATTTATTCCAGCAAATTTATTCAACCAAACAAAGCAGTAAATGAACTCACTCATTTTATTTCATAAAAAATGCTCGAAACAACTAATATCTTAATATTTTCAAAAAAAGAATTCTATCTATTATTTTTGTAAGTGTCACAAGCCAACGTTTTTAAAAATATTTAATACATTATTCAATTTTCAAAAAAATAAATTTTCGATCAATGTTTTGAACAATAAACCAATCGATTCACCAAAAGTGTTTTTCATTAATCAAGAACCATAAGCCTGTAAGAAAATTACTTCCCGAGACAGGAGGGGAATTGTTTTTTCAAACTATCAAACAAATAAAAATTAGAGAAAAAATCACAAAAAAACTCCAAACTTTATCCAAAATAATAAATTTACTAAATTTTTTTTATGACATGAAAAATTTAAAACTTCATTAACTGCAACACATTATCCCATTTATCCCATCAATGACATTTTCATCTGATTTTTCTATTTTTCCTTTTTTGAAAAAAGAAAAAATAAATAAAAGTAAAAAATAAAGACACCTTATGATTTAGGTAAATGCCACATAAATATAAATTCAAGATTTTTTGTATCACGAAAAAAAAATTTAATGAATATATCACATGTAAATATATCACAAAGTTTTAAATTTTTTATATCACAAGAAAAAATCAAAATTTTCATATCACAAAAAAAAAATTCCAAGGTAAATTTGTCACTGGACAAAATTTGGACAAAATTTGAAATTTTTGGTGATTCTTTCCCTCGAAATTAACTGTTTTTCTTGAAAATAGTTTCTCTTAACATAATTTCTTTTATCATGAAATTTTCAATAAAATAATCAAAGCTCAATGCAACGTCTGATAACAAGTCCCAGTAGCACAGAAAACAAAATGGCGAATCCAGGTGGAGTCGAACCACCACAAACCCATACCCCCTCTTCAGTTAAAGAGAGGTTTGGGAGCTCCGCCAGCCGGAGCATTTGGATCCATAGACGGTCACGCTCAAAGAACACACCCGATTTCACTTCACATAATTTCTTGCACACATTTAATTATTTATATAGTTCGATATATTTATCTATGAAAAAATACTATCCAAAAAACGACCGACCATGCAAAAACGCCAAAACCCAATTTTCTTCCTATCTCTAATTAATCCCTGTGCAAAGAAAATACCCGGCCTCTCCCATCTAAATCCCTTAAATTTTTTACAGTAACAGTAGTAACCCAGACTTTTTATTCGTGTCACGTGACAAAATTATCCACCGCCCATCACAGAAACGCCTAAATTTTACTCACTGTACATGGTTTCAAATTTTGAAATTTTAATGACACGGGAAAAAATCAGTCACGTATTCTAAATATTAAAAATTAGGGGGGCATTGTTCAAAAAAGATAATCAGAAATTCTTGTTGCAAAGGGCCCAGGTTAAAATTTAATTCGACTTCGACCCAAAAACGTAAGATTTAATTGGACACGAAAAATATATTATTAGTTACTTTTAATCCCAAAAATAGTACGTCACATCAAACCTATATAACATAGTAATAATTAATCAAGTGACCAAACTAACTATATTTCAAGGAGTACAGAAATCTTGCATTTTTCACTCATTTGACAATCAAGCGCAATAAATTACTCCTCCAGTAGCAGCAATTAATCTGTACCTACTTCTGGGAACCCTGCACGATTTGGTAATAAAGACGTAAGTCTTTTTCTCCTCATATTTCTCAAGGCCCCATTTGGAGAGAACCTATGCGTCTCGTGCGGGTGCTGGGTGCCAGGACGGGCAGTCAACAATAAAAAATTACATTTATCTCACTTCCACACTGTTCCGCAATTTCACAACTAACTGTACTGCCAAAACAACCCCACGGAAAACAGGTACTAGACGCTGCCATGGGTGTCTTACTGGAAAAAACCATCGCCCTAAAAATATTCAATTCACAAAGGAAAGGCAACCCCTTCAAGGGCATCTCATGTTACCTTAAAAGAAAAAACGAGGTACATAGTCTCTGAAAAAAGACCAAGCTTGAAAATTTGAGATTTACATGGGGTATGTCCCAAAATTCCCAACGGACAAATTCGTAGTTTAGATAGATGTATAAATCACCAGAAAGATACTATACTTCATCATTAAAGCAGAGTAACAATAATTACCAATTTTTCCACAGAAACTTTAAAAAAAATTTGTAAATGTGGTTTTCATTTAGTTTTGAAGAACAATACAATCCAACTACTCTGAGCAGAACCTTTTTTACCTCGAGCAACTTCAGCGACACCATAAAATAATCGGAGAGGATTACAACTAAGCATCTCGTCATAAAAGGACATACAACACCAACTTCAGCAAAGCGCACACAGATAACATTCAGGGTGACACTGACCCGCAATTCATACTCCATTACTAATCCTGCGGGAAATTCCCCAAGAACTGGACTACTTAGATTTTTATATTTTGGTCCTGGAATTCAGCTTCAACGCAAATGAAGCAAGGAAGATTAACAGGCGTCAAAAAAAGATGCTACCACAAGCGGAGAATGCATCACTCGCACGCTGCCTCGTGCAGGTGCTTCACTTAGTTCAATTATTTAACTCAAATATATGGACTGGCACTACTCATGCAGCCAAAGAGAATGGACAATTTAGGCAGATTATCACCGTCATGGTTTTCGTGAGAAAGCTATGAAGCACAATCCACGCAGCTGGAAGAATTCTTCCAATAACGCCATGGAGCGATCAACTTCAATGTAGTCCCTTCATGGATAGGTCAGAGGCTCAACGCACGTGAAACATCAATGACTTCCAGCTCTGTAAACCAGTCAAAAGAATCAACCCCTGAGAATAGACAACCAAATTTTCACATTAAACAATAGTACTACTAACAACTGTAGAAATTTTCATTCTGTGAAATGAGATTTCTTTGCTAATATTTCCAACAAGATAAGGCAGTGATTCTGCTCTTCGAATTTTCAACAGATTAGAGAAGTTAAACTAGCTGTCAATCTATCCAAGTTCGAACCCAAACCTTCAATTTAGTTTCAGAAATTCATCTTCTTCATATGGTTCAAATCACCCTGAGCATCTCGGGCAGTGACCAATTGCACATCTCGGTGTAATGGCTTCTTTTGGAAAACAGATCATATCATCACCGAATATAAAAATCCCCTAGATAATGATATGGGTCAGTCCAGCTTAATTATCCACAAAACTATAACACACAACTCGCACTTCTAGTCCCCTCGAGCAACATTAAGACCAAACAAACACGAAACAGATGGAATGAACAGTAACGAGACTACAGTGCACAACTAACCACGTAATTTTTTGGGTTTGGAACTAAGCATGTAATTTAACACAACATACTAAACATTTTACAACCATCACACAAAGAAAAAAGAACAGGCATCAGAAGCGAACAGAACGAGTAATGCTACAACGTTGCACCTTACCATCAGACAAATTTAAGCAAGCTTAAAAGCCATCCTCGTTGATTTGGCATCCCAGCGCTCCACACCGCTTCAGTCCGCACAATCAGGTTGATCTGGCATCAGCTATTTCATTGATCCAATGACTTGAAAAATCTGATACCGCTTGGAAACTAGCAGAGCAGCAAACCTCGCTCAAACAACACATAATCTATACAACATACATCTCAAATACACTATCTTTCACCTTATACATCTTCAGAATGCTTTGACATTCCACATCAGGAATCGTCTTGATCTACTATCATTTCCCAACAAGAACAATAAAACGCAACGCAGGATAGTACCAAAATTTAAAAACAAATAAAAAGAGAGCTCTCTTCCACGAGCAAACAATGCGTAGGAACTGCTTCAATATATTAGTAGTCAATTTCCATATATAACCTATGTATCCGATCAAGACAAACTTCCAATTTCTTGGGGAGCCTTCACTTTAAGGTGCAAGAATCGTTGTTAGTGTATCTTATTGAGCATAAGTTCGGATATCGTGTGATGTTTACCAGGGTCACCACAAATGCAAACTGAGCTTAAGCAATTTTCAAGAAATTTCAAAAGAATTGACGAGCTCATGAAATCTTGATCTGTCATCAATTATTTGAGAATCCATATCACCATCATCAATCAGGCTTACAAAGGATAAAACGGCCGCAAGTGAGAGTGAAGTTCTTTTGGACTCCAAGTCATCAGTCAAGCAGATAATTTGCACGCCATGAAACTTCGCATAGTGCCGCCATAGGCAATATTAGCACAGTGAAAGGCGCAAAATTTAAGATGTACCTTCTGGTGGAATTTGATTATAATCCGGGACTTTCCTGCATCGAGGTGGCTATCATTGTGCCATTGAACGTGAAGGTGCACCAGGCCACTTCAACCAACGAGAATTACTAGTTTAACTAGCATCACGGCTTTCGTTTCCCTGCATTCTACTGATGTTTCCGCACTCGGTGCAATTTGCATAGGATCACTATGCACAGGCGGAAGCAAGGGATATGCAGAACGAGCGAAACGAGAATAAGGAAAAAGAGGAAACCGGGACACGAGACGCAGGAAGGGGGAGAGCCGGGCAAAAGAGACAAAAGCCCCGTGCCATCTCCCCCTTCAAACACCAAAAAAGAAGTGCTTTTATTTGGTTTCTGTGACCTGCCATGCAAGCGCACCTGTCATGGCAAAGGTCTAACACATCCACTCTTTTTTTTCCTCCCCCTCACATCTAACACAGACCTCCCCCGAATTTTCTGCCTCAAGACGCCATCTCCATCTTCAAAACACGCTAACACAACCTGTTATACATACAGCGATGTGGCATCGGTTCACTAAGTAACACCAGAACATACAAAACAAACCCTTTGGCCGCCGTTATCCATCAATCCGGCCCATCTTGGCCGAGAAACTGACCCGCACATCGATGGATGGCCCAAGCAGGTTGACCGCTTCCATCACACAAGCGCGGAACAGCGCATAAGACTGCAAGAAAGAAACCAAATCGTGCGGTTATAACATCACCACCGGAAACCAAAGAAAGAGAAAGAGAAAGATAAACTCACAGCGAGATCTTGTTTAGAAGCCATACCTCCATCGGCGCCATCAGTTCAACGGTCAGTCCAAAGTCTTGCATATCAGGAGGCGCAAGAAGACTCGAGCCTCACCGGTCAACGCCGCCGATCCGGGGGAAAATCCACCGGGTAAAAGACCTCAGAACTCGTCGATCAGCGAGGAAATCGACCGAAACCCTCGCAGAAAACCGGACGGACGGCGAAGACGTCTCATCGACGAGCATGGACAAGCCGCGCCTCGAACCCGAACGATCGACGCAGCCGGCGAAACCATGCTCGATCGATAGATCGCCGCGCGATCTGCCGGGATCTGAAGCGAACGGCCGACGAGAACGCTCATGGCGATCAAGATCTGAGGAGAAAACGGATCGAGGAAGAGAGGAAGGAGAAGGAGCGCAGCGTTTCGACGCAAGGACGGAAAGGTAGATAAGGAAGATGAGGTAGGTTGCAGGGAGGGACAGGACCTTTTATACCAGGGCATTTGTCGATCGGACGGCTGTAGGTGAGTCTTGGTCAGTTAGGTGGACGGTGGGATTTGCAGGTTAGGTGGATATTTTTGCCGGGAAGCTTCTCGACGGGCGCTTTCCCCGCCACGCGCCAAGTACAGCGGCGTGACTCTCACGGCCTAAACGTGAAGACTGGGGAATTAGCAACTCGTTGGGCCGGGTATTCTGCCCGCGAAGATATGAATGGGCCGTTAAGCCCATTCCGCCCTCGATCTCATTCTCGTGGATTACAATGTCTCAAAACTTAGCGTCAAAAATTGTTATTTTCGCCAAATTAGGATATTTCATTGTTCACTAGTGTTGCTTTGGAATAATTAGAGGTGATGCATGTGTGCAAAATTGAGGGACATAGCTTTCAATTCCGGATTTTTGTCGCAGAGGTCGACAGTTTTTTAACTAAATAGACCCCAATTGAACTTTAAATAGATCTTATTGGCTAATTTAATTCGGATGATCAAGCACATAATCGTATAGTGATAAACATGAAGTGAGTGAGTATGGACTAAGACTTCATCATGTCTCCATGGGAGTTTTTTTCTTTCGTGCTCGAGCAAAGTAATTTCTCATCACTCTATTCATGCTTGCACATGAAAAAACATGGGCTATTATTAAAAAAATGGGAAAAAGCCACCAAAAACTCAAAGCTTTGCGAAAGTGACAGATTTACCCCAAACTTTTATTTTGACACAAAAACCCCGAACTTTCGTTTGTGTGACACATTTACCCTAAATCATAAGAAAGCATTTTGGTCTTTTTACTTTTTAAAACTTTTTTCTTTTTTTTTTTCTTTTTCTTCTTCTTCTTCTTTCTTCCCTCCGCCAGCTTCGCCATGGCTGGCGGAAGGAAGCCTTGCCGGCGTCCGGCGAGGGGTGCCAACGCGGGCGAGGGCGGCCCTCGTCGGCGTCGGCGAGGGCCTCCCTCGCCCGGATTTGGCGAGGGCACCCTCACCCGACCCCCCGAGGGCCGCCCTCGCCCGACGCCCACGAGGGCGGCCCAAGCCGGCTCGGGCGAGGGCGACCCTCGCCCTCGCCGGACGCCGGCTTCCCTCCGCCGGCTCCGTCATGGTCGGCGGAGGGAAGAGAGAAGAAGAAAAAAATAAAAAATAGAAAAGAAAAAGAAAAATACTAAAGAATAAGACGAAAATACCTTTAATTGGGTAAATGTGTCGCGGTTTCAGAAAGTTCGGGGTTTTCACGTCACAAAATAAAGTTGGGGTAAATCTTTCACCAAGTTGGGGGTTTTTGGTGGCTTTTTCCCTAAAAAAATTCATATAGATGAAGGTAATAGACATTCCTTCCTCCTTTACTCTAGATGAGAAGATCATTTATTGAAGAGAACATCATTCCCAACTTTGCGTGAGAATATGATTCATACGGAATTATTGATCTAAGTCATTCTCGACCCAAGAATCAGTGAGCTACATAGGGAATCAAGCGACGTGCTAGACCAGCGCCACCAGGCCGCCGCTGTACTCGCCGCCCGAACTCGAGTGATTCGCTGCTCGGATCGCCAGCTCCACCTGCGTCATCGGGTGTTTCGCATCGTCCTATAATGGCGCGACCGGAAAAAAAGGTTGACCCGAAAGGAGACTAAGGCAGTGGGCACCTTCCCGTGTCTCTGTCGGGAAGTTTCGTCACCGTCGGGGAGTTTCGCAGAGCCGCATATGGAAAATGAAGAAGAAAAGTAAATCGAGAATGGAGTGCATGGCACGGATGCCCGGTGGGGATGGTGGTGGGGGCTCCCGCTTTCGCCTTCAGATCTCTTTCTTGGTACTTTCGCCTGCCCCGCCCCGCCCCCACGTGTGAGCGGCAGGGACTCCAATCGATGCGTAGTGCGATACAGTCGAGACTCTGTCGAAATACCCCGCTGTCGCTTATCTTCATACATAAGTTTTGTGATCGCCGAAAGCTTTTCCTGGTGGGGAATTTTAGTCAGACATCGAGGTTCAGAGCATGACTTCAGCTCCGGATGCTGCACGTAAGGGGGGGTATTGAATTTATTCAGCTGCGGTAGAAGCAGAGAGGTTCATGAAGATGGGAACTGGAGGACAGAAAACGGCAGGAGAGTTTGGTGATGGAAAAGGAAAGCTTTGAAGAGAAGCCCATTCAGAATCCCCCCTGGTGCTCATTGCTTGGATTGGAATCAAAGGACACTCAAAAGGTTCTCAAGAACTAGAGAGAGAGAGAGAGAGAGAGAGAGAGCCTAGCTTTCACGTCAACATTGTGGCCATAAGAAAATTCAAACTCACATTTTATTGCTCTGGAACTGGACTTCCCACCGCACCCAACTCTGAAAGAAACCTCTCAACCAGAAACGATCTAAGGCCCTGTTTTGCTTTCCCTAACTCTATCCACTCCGCTCAGCTTTGCGACGTTGTCGAAGGAGGAAACCTAGTTGTTGCCGCCACGACGATGTCCGAGACATTCTGTTGTTTTGTACCTGAAAAGCGTCATTGCTACCAAAATTGCATTACATAGCCGTCGATATCTTCTTTCACCTCTAAAGAAAGGAAAGGAAAGAAAGAGCGTGGAAAGTCGTTGCAGGATTACAGCCTGGAATGGCAAAGCGGTCGGATTTTGCTCAGAAGCTGTTGGACGATCTCAGGCTCCGGAAAGAACGCCTGGCCACATCTCAGAGCTCGAGTCATTCGCATTACAAGGCAGGAGGCAAGTTTTTTGTCAGTTGTGTTTCTGCATTTTGTCATGGATTGCCCTCTGAGTTGGGGAACATTCCACATACGGTTAACTAGTAGTAAGAGGCAGTGCATCTTGAAATTGAGTTTTGCATTCTTGGCACGCTTGCCGTTCCAATGAGTCGAACCCGATTAACATCAAAAGCTTCGAAAAAGCAATGTCATATTGCTTGATCTTTTGGAAACTGCTCTGCAGCAATAGCAGGGGACCAGCTAGCGTGTGATGAGTGATGAGACTATTCTGGTGGCTGCAAATGAGTAATCTCTTAATTCTCACGCATGCCTCCTGGATTCCGAACGGGAAGCACGAGAAATTCCAGTTCATCAGGCTTCTCGACTAGATTAGGCAACCAAGTCATCTAGAAGTTGAATTATAACAAATCGACCAAACAAATCAGGCCTTCTTCGCAGTCTCTCAAGCATTATTAGCAAGGTTAGGAGAACATCGTTTCTTGAAGTTGGTGCGATCATTTTCGGGATCATTCGGGGGATATATCTTATCTTATACGTCAAGATGTTGGATATTCAACGCATTACATGTGTAGAGAATACGTACATGTATCTGATATAGGTCATGATGTCCGTCATATCTTAGGCCTGCAAAAATATTTCACTTTGTGTTCTTATATCAGTATGATGTGCTGCAGATGCATATGGCTACTCCAGGCAAACATACCAAGGATCAACCCCGAATAGGATGGTAAGCCCCCGTGACTAATAGAAGTAAATTGGCCAATGCAAAGTCCGTTAAACTAAATATCCAACATTTTGCAGGGCGCCCCGAGAAGTGCAAATGCTCACAGTAGGTCTAACGGAGGCCAGAAATCACTCTACGGCGGAGAAGCTTCAAACCAGATAGTTGCGTTCCACAGAGGCCAGGGTTCCCAGCAAATAGGAGATCTATCCATGGCTCTTGCTCTGGCCATTGAAAATGGAGGGAAGCACCGGAGGATGGATTCATTGGGCAATGGTTCGATGCTCACTTTCCTGCGTCAGATGGGCCGGGGCTCTATGGAACTCAACCAGATGGAAAGAACAAACAGCATGGATCGGCACCATTCGTCGACCGTCCGAGTCCCGAACCTCTCTCAATTCCATATCAAAGAGATATCGAAGGGCGCACAGAAATTGAATCAGATCCTAAGAGCTTGGTCGAATGGAGCGAACTTGGATAGGTATTCAATAGAAATCGGAAAAGAGCTGTTGAAAGGGGCCATGGATTTGGAGGAGTCGCTGCGGACGCTAGTGAACTTGGAAGATGCTTCGGAATTCATGACCACACCACAGAGGAAGAACCGCTTAGTCCTGCTTGACGATGATGATGACGATGACGAAGGGGACGTGATAAAGAGTACTGAACAGAAGCAGCTTGTCCTGCCACCAAGGTTCTCCTTTGATGATCCGACAAGACGCTCTAAAAGAAATCAACATGTTAAGGCCATTCAGAAGCCGGCATTGTCCAATTTGACTTATCCTGCAGAAGCTACAAGTTTTCGCCACAAAGAGCAAACTCAATCTCTCCTCAAATCAGCTTCTCACAAGCGGTCAATCAGCAGTGGCGATAATGCCCGAAACCTCACCCCACTCCAGGAACAGGCGAATCTCTCCAATTCATCCCAAACGAAATCGGAAAAGAGAAAAATTTCCAATGTTATTGCTAAACTTATGGGGCTAGAAGAATTTCCGAAAAATCCTGATTCGAGATATACCCAAGAGAAAGATAAGAGCTCCAAGCAGACGACCAACAGAAAGCTCCTAAAGAAGTCGACACAAGGGATCACCGGGAATGTTGACCCAAGGACTACAGACACTCCCAATCTTTCCGTGCCATCCATCAGAACGACACAGCCTGGGAAGAGCCTGTTGACTCAGGACATCACCAATGTAGTTCTGGGAGCAGAAAAGAGACTTGCTGCTAACAGCATCAGATCAGAGTTGGCCAGCTCGACTGAAAACCTTCCCTGGAAGGAAACTCAAAAGTTCAATGGAGAAACAAAGAAGGATCGAACAAACACTGACCCGTTCAATCAAAACAGCGGAGACCAGAAGCGTAAGCAGGAAGCAGAGAGGAGAAAAGATGTCAAAATGATGAGAGTACAAAAAGGCACAGACATCCGAGAAAACAAGGGACAGGCCTATAATGACGAGCTGTATCATATGGCGCCAAGAACACCAAGAAGAAAAGAATTCGGACCGACCCTGCAAGAAAAGCTCGGGTACAAAGAAAGCAAAATACAAATGGAAAAGAGAAATGCTGATGTGTTGTCCCCAGTTCATCCACAAAAGCCTCAAAGAGATAATGGTATTGAGCAATCTTTTGTGCTGCAGAGACCAGAGCCTCCTGAAGAAAAGCGAATGCGAGTAGAGACGAAGAGCCCGGACGTGAAATCAAAAGGAAGCGAAATTGTCCACAAGACTTCACCAAAGCCTGTGCAAGAGGAAGTATTAAGCTTCCAGAGAAAGAATTCGCATCTGGACCAATCGAAACCTCAAAAGTTTGTTCCGGCAGAGGCTATTTATGATGCGCAGGCCAACAAGCTTCCCGACCAAGGTCGACCACAAAACCGTGTCCCGAGAAGGGTGAAATCTGAACGAGGAAAAGGGCGGAATAATACCATGCCGGTGGTCGAGGAGAAACGCATTCTCGAACCAGCTCCGAGAGCAAGAAAGGTCACAGAACCACCGAAAAACAAGATGCCTCAGAAGCTGAATGAAGTGAAGAAAAAAAGTGGAGCCCTACATAACTTGGTGAAGCCACTCCCGCAAGCTTCCTCTAGAGAAGAGGCGAAGCAGATGAGGCGTGCAAGACTGGACAGTTCGGCGGAAACCGAACAAGTGAAAACCAATAAATCTGCTCGTGGAGAGCACAATGTCAAATCTTCAACAGCCGAAGCAAGCCTCCAGTGGCCGACTAATGCACATGAACTCCAGAAAGAAGCTGAACAGCTAGCTCCTGCCTATGCTCGCGACGTGGACGAAACCCCAGAGCTCGAGGAAGCACGAAACTTCCCGTATGACTTGGTAAGCCTATCTTGTCGTGAACTGAAAAAAGCTACATGTTGACATTCGTAATGAGGATATAGTTATCGAATCTAATAGGCGCATTAAAAGACTTTAGTACCTCTATTTCCCGCCACCATTATTGCAATACTCACCTTTAGTTTGTATTGCAGAATCAAAATGTATCCTCTGTAATCCTAAACGATCCGCACGTCAGCTCGGGAGAGTTTGGCAGAGATGAAGAACTGATGTCTGCAACGATTATCTCGGAACCAGCAGATGGTGAGTTCGAAAAACATTCCTCTTCCTGTTCCTCGGCATAGAGAGTAAAAACACAGAGGAATTGACGAACTAAAGCCTTTGATAGAATAAAACTCCCCCATTCCCGGCAAACAGTAGTTGAAATTTAGCTCAGCAAAACTACTGCAAGAACAGTCTACTCCTGAAAACCGCCTAGTATCTTCTTCCCGAACTTTGCAATGCATTGCTGATAAAATGTAAGATCTGCTAGATAAGTACGGACAACCTTTGAGTTGCATGATGTGCTTGCGCTCCTGGCAAGACTCATTGTCGAGTATTTGTATGCGATATTGATACTATAGGATGACTGCTGCAATTAAGTGGCGTTTCTGATCAAGCTAATCATCTTGATGTCTCAGGAACCACAGGAGTGACAACTTACACACATGATCTCAATGAATTGGATGACTGGGACGTTTCGAAGTCGGGAATTCAAGAAAAAATGACGGAATGCGAAAAGCGCCTTAAGCACATCCTGATGAAGAGTCAACTGTTCCTAAACACAGCCGAGGCACTTTTCAAGCTCGACAGCCCTGCGGCCTTCCTACATGTTGGTGACGAGAACTCGCACGTAGGAGACGATGACAAGTTCATATTGGACTGTGGCTACGAGATAATGAAAAGGAAGGGGAGGAAGCAAGAGCTTGCCGTCCACCCCTTCCTGAAGATCTCCGTCTCCTTCGTGAGGGTGGAGACCTTCGACGATCTCATCCAGCAGCTGAACCAAAACTTCAACCAGCTGAAACTGCACGGAAGGAACGGGAATCCTGAATGTGAACCCGAGTACTACCTCCCTAGGATGCTCGAGCTCGATGTCAACGTCGGCGATCCCGACACGAACTGCATGTGGGACTTCGGATGGAACAACGCCGTGTTCGCCTTCCTGGAAAAGGACGAGGTGGTGAGAGACGTGGAGAAGCAGGTGATCAGCGGACTCATTGACGAGATGACGAGAGATCTTTTGAACGCCTGAGCCATTTTCGCCCACAGTGGACGGCTTGAGAAGGCGATGCTTTAGGTCGCCATTTCCCATCTTTCCGCAATCGGTTTCGCTACAGAGCCCGCCAGAGAATGTCAGCTACGAGATTGCTGAAAATGTTGCGCATCGGACTTGGTTTTTTGTTTCTCCTTCTTTTCGACTTGACATCTTTGATGGGCGGTCCCGAGCGCTGGCCTTTGTTTTTGCCGATTACCACTTGATTTTTAGTGTTAGTCGTCGTCGTCGAAATTGGTCGTGTATCGAATCTTTTTCGTTATCTTTTTGTGATTCACATTGTTTGTAAAGTTTTCTGATGCGTGAAGAATCGTACATAGCTGCAGATGATTGCCGATTACCACTTGAATGATAACATTTATATTCCGAAAAATAATTTCCCTCGAGAAATAGCTCTTTTCTATTTCTCTTTAGAACAATTTCAAAGTAAAATAACGTGTTTGGTAATTATACTATTGAGAAAATTTATATCGAGTAAAATCGGAATACAAAAAAGAATAGGAATGTGTTTGATACGATCCACAAATTTTTGTATTTTTTCGTTTTTGCTTCTTGCTTGCCAACCACCGACTGTCGCGGGCTGCTCGCCATGGCTTGACTGTGGCCCATTGGTTGCATTGCCAACGCCGAACCGCCACCCACCTCCAGCAACCAGCCCGCGAAGGTGGCGGGAGGCGGTCGGGTGGCGCCAACGGCGGTTCGGCAGCGTCGGCGGTTCGGCGGTGATTGGTAGTCGGCGAGGAGGTGGGCGGCGGTCGGTGGTTCGACGACCCGGTGGGCGACATTTAGGTGATGATGGGTGGCCGCAATGGTGGCAAGAGGTAGGTGATCGGCGACGATTGGGCAACGGCTGGTGGCCAACAGCTGTTCGGTGTCAGCAATTGGCAGGCAAGGGCCAACCGATTGTCTAACGGCGATCGGTGGTGGCCGTGGGTGGCGGCAAATCCAAGGCAACGGCCGCAGCAAGGAAAAAAGAAAAAAAGAAAAAAAAAGAAAAGAAAAAAAATGGCTTCTTTATAGAAATTGTTCTCATGAATAAGAAATTACTTTTTCTACTTCTTATTTTTGTTCCAAATCTAATCTTCGATCACTTATTTATTTCGGGAATATAAAAACTAATTGACGTTACCAAATGAATTCTTTTTTTTTTTTTTCGTTTCGCGGAACAAAATAATAAAAATCGGAAGAAATAGAAACGTTACCATACGGCCCTTAGAAAGATTGTTTGATAACCATCCAAACAATCTGTGATTCCGATTTTTTTGTTAGAATCGTTTGGAACGAGAATCGCGTTTGGTAAAATTTTTGTTCCCGTAACCAAATTTGTTCCGGAACGATTGGGAAGAGAATTAAGAATAAAAAAAAGTTGATTCTTGTTCCGGAACAAAATTGAGAATCAAAACTACTCTTCTTCTCTTTTCTTCTTCTTCATCGACCGCCATCCCGCGACCGCCGCCCGCGATCGCTCGCCTCCGCCCGCCGCCGGTCGCCTCCATCCGCCGCCGTCGGTCGCCGAAGCAAGCCCGGTTCGGCGAGCTCGTCGAGGCTCGCCGAGGCCGGGCGAGGTCCGGCGAGGCCGAGCCTCGTGACGCCCGGCCCGGCGAGGCTCGCCTAGCCCCGCCGGTGGCCAAGCTGGCCTCGCCCGGCCCGGCGAGGCCGGCCTAGCCACCGGCGAGGGTCGGCCTCGCCGAGGGCCAGCGACGCTCTGGTGAGGTCGTCGGCCTGAAGAAGAAGAAGAAGAATAGGGAGAAAAAAGAAAAAAAAAAAAAAAAAAAAAAAGAAGAAAAAGGAAAAAAGGAAAAAAAGAAAAGAAAAGAATTAAAAAATTAAAAAATTTATTAAAAAATTAAAATAAATTGATTTGGAACAGAATCATGAACACGTTACCAAACGCAATTCTATTCCGAATCGAAATTTTGTACGATTACCAAACGCGTTTTTTTACTCGAATCGGTTAGGAACAAAATCGTTACCAAACGCGCCCTTAGTACAAAGGTAAGAATTAGCTATTTCTCGCCAGGCCTCTCCTGTTTTATCGACGTGGGATCATACGTGCGCATTTCACGACCATTCCAAGAGCTTTCTCTTTTCAATAGAAGAATGTGAAACTCGACATGACTGCGCACATGCATTCAATTCAAAATCCCTGATTCCGATTTCAAATGCACCATCGGGTTAAAATTTTGATAAAAAGAATGTCCACAAGCTAGCTTCAACCTCTTTCGTTTTTCTTAACTTAGTTCCCTTTTTTTTTTCCCTCTATTGATGATCCGTTATAGATACAATGACACAAGTACACGTGACTCGCACATGCATGGGGGTTAAATCTCACAATTTTTGGACTGACAAGCCCTGGAATGGCCAAGAAGATTCTTATGCTCCTTAAAGACGTTCTAAAAAACTTGCTATAATATGTTCCGATTGTTTTGCATAAAATAAATGATTTTAAAAATATTTTCTTAAAAATAATTACTTATATCGCTTGGAATAATTAGTCAATGGAAAATGTTCTCACTATCGAAAATAATTTATGTCCAAATAATTTCGTGAACAATGAATATATTTTTCATTAATTCATTTTGTTAGCAACATAAGGGCGCGTTTTTTTAAAATTGTTTCTGTTCCCGGAACATGCTACAGTTGTTTGGGGTGTATTGTGAAAAAAAATAAATATTGCTTTTATGGTTTCCTATCCAACTTTCAATTGAGTGAGCCTTTTGGATACTCAATGGGTTGGAAGTTTTCATGTTATATTATGAGGGACTTTGGGAGAAACTCCACCATAAAGCAATTCAAAAGAAAAAAAAAAGAAAGAAAAAAGAAGGAATGATGATATATGGTTGTAGAAAAATTATCTTGAATGAGTGAAATTTGACAGTGACATTGGCTCTAATTAGATCCTAGAAATCAACGTGTTGATGGGTGATTTGAGCTTAAAATTATTGTTATCTCACCTTGAGCCCAGCCTTACATTACAAATCGAGAAAAGTTCTATAGATTTTTGGTTGAATAATTAACTTACATTAGTAGAGAGAGGAATGAAAAACAAACCTATGAGATTTGGTCATAATTATTGAGAATTTTTGAGAGGTTGCATATCAATGTGAATTTATCTGGATTGCATATAACTCGAAAAAGATGAGGACTCTCACACACACACTTGGATCACATAGTTAAAATTGGTCTTAACTTATAAATCAATTTTAATGTTTAGATGAAATTTGTGTTTTTCTTTGAATTGTGAATTTGAGCAATTATGAAAAGATTTCATGGAGAAGGTTGTTAGCTTGACTATGTGTTATGTCTTGATTTTGCTCAAGGACAAGCAAAATGTTAAGTTTGGGGGTTTGATAACTCTATAAAAATAGAGTTATTTTACCTATTTTAGGCAATAATTAATGCAATATCTATGAGAAAATATTTAGATTTCCTTCTGATTATTTGAATTTTCCTTATTTATGTAGAATAATGATATATGGAGAAGATAAGGAAAAAAAATAGCAAAACTCAGGAATTTAAATTGAGCAGCAGTGGAAGATAGATATCAACTCAAAATCCTATGATTTACTCCCTGATTTTGTGCGCAATTGTTTGGAGATAAGGATTTTGGGATATATCCTATGAAGAGGAGAACATCAAGGGAGGGAGAGCAGCTAGGTTTTTGTTAGATCGTTTTTCATTATTTTGAGAGTTTTTCAAGTATTTTGAAGATAAGACAAAAGTGGTGACAGAATTCTTGTTCTTTGATTCAAGATGCTGAGTTTGATTTATATTTTTATTTCTTCATTTACTATGTTCTAATTTTCTTTTGTTAGGGCTACGATGTAGCCTAACCATGATGATGTGAATTTCATCATTTTTATATTTTACAATTGATTTCATTCATGTGAGTTATATATTATTGTGTATAATCTTTTGAGTGGACGATCGACCACCACTGAATGATCGATGTAACATGTTTGAGGCGAGAAGTAATAATATGCAATTGCTCATTATAATATATAACCATGAATTAAACGTGGATAGAAATATACCGCGTTATTTGTGTAGCTTTTGGTGATAAGGTGATCCAAAAGACTCATTATAAACCGGGAATATTCATAATTTTTAATGCACTTATGTTTATTTTAATTTACATAGAGATATAGTGAATTAATAAACTGAGTAGGTTTACTATACCTAGAGATAGAATAGTAAATAGGTTAGGAAATTCCGCTATCGATGTTTGATATTGTTCTTGTACCCACAACAATCTGAAATTCATATCTAGTGGTTATGATGAAATCGAATGCTCTAACATATTTATCGATTGATTTACTGCATTTAGTCCACAAATTTTGTTTTTAATTTATTCTCAATTATATTTTGATCTACATTCGATAAATTTTAGAATTAATCTATTTTAGTATTTAATTAATTTATTAATCATCGAACTCCATGGGATGATACTTTATCTCATCATTATATTACTTGTTTGACATGTTCACTTGCGTTTAGAATTTTACGAACATAACACAAATTTTTGTTTTTTTTTGTTATGGGGAACAAAAAAAGAATAGAAACACGTTTATTTACATTTTTGTTCTCAGGAACAAAAAATCTATTTTTTTGTTTCGAGAACGATTTGGAACATAAACAAGAAGTAGAAAAAACTTGTTTCCCTGTTAGGAATACTTTCGAGAAACACTTTTTTTTTTTTTTTTCTTTCTTTTCTTCCTTGGCCATGGCCATGGTAACCTCACCGGAGCGTCGCCGGCCCCTCGAGAGGTCGAGCCACGGCGAGGCTCGTCGGCCCGAGCCTCGCCGTGGGCGCGCGAGGCTACAACCCGGTGAGGTCGACCTCACGTGACCTTAGCGAGGCGAGGCTCGCCGGCGGCGGCGATCTCGCCCGGCCATCGGCGAGCTTGCCGGAGCATTGTCGATGGTCCGGCGAGGCTCGCGGGACATCCCGTGGCCGGCAACCGGCCAAAGAGAAAAGGAAAAAAGGAAAAAAGGAAAAATAATAAAATAATAAAATAATAAATTAAAATAAACAAAAAATTATACAAGTTTACCAAACGTGTTTTTGTTCTTTTTCTATTTCAAGAACATAAATTTTGTACAATTATCAAACGCGTTCTTTGTTCAAAAATTGTTCATCGGAATAAAAATAGTTTTTTCTATTTCTATTCCCGGGAACAATTTTTTAATATAGATGTTACCAAAGGTGCCCTAAATGTGATCGATTTTAAGAAAATATTTTCCAAATCATTTATTTTCCGCGAAACAAATGAAGCTTACTATTTGGTGTCTTCTCTAAGAAGGTTCACATCATTCTTGACTCTAAAGGTACACCACCAAGTCCATGATGACAAGCCTTGAGCTGAAATTTAAAACTAGGAGTGAGCATGATTCCAAAATAGAATTTGGAACTTAGAACTAGATCGATGTAAAGTTGTCTATTTCAAGTTTCAATGAATGCAAAATAGATTTCAGATTTCCAAGATTGGAGAACTTGTTTGGATGAGTAGGTTCTAGATTCTAGGTAATGGAATCTAGAACCCGAAACAAGCTTTTATATATTTCTTTTTATCCATATCCTTAAGTGATCCTATAGTATTTCATGGGGTAATTTGGAACAATTAATTTGAGCTTCCATTTTATGATTGAGACTTTTACTTTATTAATATTTCATATTTTTCGTATATCTAAATATAAGTCGTAGTTAATAAATGTAGCAACAAGCGACAATCATTAAATGTGATGATTTATTATAATCGTTTAATTAATAATACAAGTGGAACTTGAGCAGAACTTGAAATCAACCCTAAAAAGTGTAACATGGTAAATTTCAGGTTATATGGTATGCATAGTATGTTCCAAATTCCCAAAAATAAGAAATCTATTCGAGTGAATGGATTCCAAATTTCGGGTGAAATCTGTACAAAACCTGAAATTACTCACCCGCATTGCTTACCCCCTCCATGCGAGCCAGGGGCATAACCAAAGTCTCAAGTTATCCCCATGTTACTTGAAAGTCGGTCCAACTTTGTTCTCTTATACTCTCTTTTTCTAACTTTAGATTAAACAAAAGGCGTCCCTTCGACTGTCATTTACCCGAGAAGCTCTTTTTCCGATCTCTCGCCGTGGGCTCTCCCACAAGAATTGCCGCGACTTTCTTCCTTTACTTTATTCCTGAAAATGCGTCGAAAGGGAATGTCCAGTTCCTTAGCGTGGAAGGCAAAATCCCTTGGAGGCCATCGAATCTTACCACGAGCTCGTGCCGAACTCAATTCAAAATGAAACTCGTGAGTATCTTTATGCTCGATCCGCCTTTATCCATGCGCGGGTTTCGGTCTCTATCTACGATCGAGTTCTTTTTGAACCCACCCCCACTATCGAAGACTTTTTGAATCAGTGGCGAGGATTTTCCGATCATCGACCGGCTCCAGTTGATCCCTCCAAGGTCTCGACACATCACGTGCTAAATGTATTGCGCTGCCCCTCTCTTTTTTATGGCGGGCTGTTGTGATGTTTGGGGGTTAAGCTAAGTCAATTTGACACGATGGGTTTGAGTATAAATTCGTTCGTACATAATCAAGTGTGTGGTTCGACCAAAAAAATAAAATGGAGAGGGAAATCAAGGGAAAGGAAAAGAAAGGAAAATGGGGAGGGAAAAAGTGAATTGAAACTATAATTTCCTTCGTCATATTCAGATCAGGAGATGATATGGAGAGAAACGAAGGGTTAATAAACATGAACTACTTCCTCATCATTACATAACTATTCGAACATACCCAATTTGTATCGAGTCAAAATCAGCATGAATCCCAGTATCACATAATTGTTATCTGAATCGAAACACTGAAATTCCTAAAAATAAGTTGTGCAGAAAACGGTCTATAATTCGACAAAAGAGATGATCTCAAGTACCAAACTATCATGGCATAACAAAAAGTACCGAACGATCGTGATTTGTAACGTCAAGGGTCCTTCTAGGAGAAGTAAATAATGATGAGCCGCGTCGTACACTCAATCATACATCTCTCCCTCCTCTGCTTCCAACTTTGATTTAAAAAAAAAAAAAAAAGGCTCCCTTCGATGGATGGCGCTTTCATGCACGTGCCGCGCCACCACGCATTCGCCAAGGTTCCGACAGGGATTCAGCGCAACGGTCAAAACGGAGGGCGTTCCCGTAACTTCACGCGACATTGCCGAAACGACACGGCGTTTAAATCCCCTCACCACTCCTCTCCGTTCCTTCTCATCATCAGCGTCTCTTGCTTGTGGCAGTGCTGTGCTCTTTTTCCTGTAGCGACGTGGTGCTGGGGGCTACTACTGATCCAAGGCCCCTTTCCGCACTCAAGCTCCCACTTTTTTTACCTTGCTTTACTTTGGTTCCTCTCCTCCGTTCCTTCTTGTATTTTCCCGACACTTTTGTACCTCGAAAGCCTCGTTCGCCTTTATATTCTCCTCTTCCCTCCCTTCGCTCATTCGCCCACGCGTCGTGTTGTGTTGTGTTGTGTTGTGCTGTGTTGTGTCCTCGGCATTGGCGAAGGACTCGGAGAAAGGAGCTCTTTTTCCGAACATGGCGATCCCGCCCCTCGCCACCCTCCTACTCCTCGTCGTACTCTCGCAGGCATCTCGCTTCGCGAGTAAGTTTTTCGGATGATCCCAATTCAATCACACAACGGTCGGTGATTGTGTGAAGTTTTTTGCAGGATCATATTATTTGCTGGAGTTCCTGCTTTTTTAGACAAGGTTTTTGAGATGCTGCAAACCACGTTTTTCTTTCTTTTATTTTGTTAACAGGTGCCCAGGCACATGTAAAATGTCAAAGTAAAGCCTGCTTTGAAAATGAAAATCTTTCTTTGTTTGGTATAAGTCAAGGAATACTCGGCGTCCTTGTCAACACGACCGCTTTTTTTTTTTCCGGTCTACTTGGACCGAGTGATGGAGCACCTTGCGCGCTCAATTTGAGTTTGTCGCGTCATTTAGTCTGTCTATGATGGAGGATTGTCCTGAGTTTCCATATGCGGTGAAGAACAATTAGTCCAGAACTCGGTGCGTAATTGAGAAGCGAAAAGGATCAGAATCCCAAGAATTTTGAGTGATTCTGTCTGATCCATGATTAGCTAACACGGTATTTGCGCGCAGATTCGGAGTCATTCATCGGAATCAACTATGGCCAGGTCGCAGATAACCTGCCGCCACCATCGGCGACCGCAAAGCTACTACAATCGACGTCGATTGAGAAGGTCCGGTTATATGGAACGGACCCCGCCATAATTGGCGCTCTAGCAAACACGGGGATTGGAATTGTCATTGGTGCGGCGAACGGCGACATTCCTGCCCTGGCAAATGATCCTAACTTTGCAAAGAACTGGGTCAACGCGAATGTGGTTCCCTTCTATCCCTCGAGTAAAATCATCCTCATCACCGTGGGCAACGAAGTAATGACCTCCGGAGACCATAATTTGATGACTCAGTTGTTGCCGGCGATGCAGAACATGCAGAATGCGCTTAATGCCGTGTCCCTGGGAGGGAAAATCAAGGTGTCCTCGGTGCATTCCATGGCAGTGCTTAAGTCCTCCGAGCCACCATCTTCTGGTAATTTTGGTGACGAGATGAAGGGAATCTTGGAGTTTAACAATGCGACCGGTTCGCCATTTGCTATCAATCCATATCCCTATTTCGCATACAGGAGCGATCCTAGGCCAGAGACATTGGCTTTCTGCTTGTTCCAACCAAACGCTGGGAGGCTCGATACCAAAACCCAGATTAAGTACACCAATATGTTTGATGCTCAGGTGAGTTGGTAACTTGTGCAACCTTCTAATTTATAGTAGTTTGCTTCTCAATTTTTTGCGATAGGGCTTAGTTCAGTTGCTAATTTTTAATTGTAGCTGAAGGATGCTTGCACTCTACTTGTACTAGAATGGCCATGTTTCCCCAGTTGAGTGGATTCTGTTATTGAACAGTTTCAGATAACGAGAAGCCTGTCTTAAGTAGATGACAGAAGAGTACATGAATCAGTAGAGTTTAGGCAAGTTGATTTCGGTATCTTAGAAGTCAGCAATGGTATTGACGCCATTGTCCATTGAGTCTCGGCACTTCCACAATGAAACAAGAAAAAAGAATGCCTCATCTAATTGTGCAAAGATGCAGACTTGATCTGGCATGAATGCGCAACGACTTAAGACTTGTTTTTGCATGAGTATGTGATCTTAGAACAAAGATATGGGTAATGAGAAGTAGATGAATTCTCACAATCTCCACGATTTTTCGGGAAGGACAAAAGTTAAATCTTTTAGACTTAAAAGATCAAACCAGATACAGGCACTACGGCCTGTTGATCCTTTACATACACTGGATCCCAAGTTATATTCCCCTGTTTTCTTTCAACCTTAATTGCCAGCAATTGCTGCAGAACGGGGACGGCTCACTGACAGAAAGCACTCTGCTTGCAGGTGGATGCTGTTCGCTCTGCATTGAACTCGTTCGGGTTTAAGAATGTGGAGATTGTAGTGGCCGAGACCGGTTGGCCATACAAGGGAGACAGCAATGAAGTAGGCCCTAGCATCGAGAATGCGAAGGCCTATAATGGTAACTTGATTGCTCACCTCCGCTCAATGGTCGGAACTCCCTTGATGCCTGGGATATCAGTAGACACGTATCTGTTTGCCTTGTACGATGAGGATTTAAAACCTGGACCCACTTCGGAGCGTGCATTCGGTCTTTTCAAATCGGATCTTTCGATGAACTATGACGTTGGCCTTTCCAAGAGTAGCCAGGTGAGAAGAACATCTTTGGCACTAAGTCTCCATGATTTCCCTTAATACTGACTAGTGACTAGTCTAATAGTACTGACTTTGTTGACGCTGCTCGTTCCTGATCATCGATTTTGGGTGGTTTACCAACATACTATCTCCTGATAAAGACTCCCGCAGCACCAAAGACGCCGGTCGCTCCATCACCGAACGCAACTGTTGCTCCATCGCCGAATGCAACCGTTGCTCCATCGCCAAAGCCTGACAAAGCAAATTGGTGCATACCCAAGAGTGGGGTGTCAGATGCCCAGTTGCAGGCAAACTTGGATTACGCTTGTGGGCAAGGAATCGATTGCCGGCCGATCCAACCTGGTGGGGCTTGCTTCGAGCCTAACACCTTGGCAGCACATGCTGCATATGCCATGAATCTTTACTACCAGAACTCTGACCGCAGTCCTACGAACTGCGACTTCTCGCAGTCTGCAACATTCTCGTCGAATAACCCAAGTGAGTACTGTTACTTCTAGACAGTTCCTGTTCATTTTGCCTTCCTACTGAAACGAGTCTTTACCATTTGCATTAAAAACCACAGGCTGGTCGGAAAAGATAATCTTTTCCCTTCTGTTCTCTGTAATCCTCTATACTTGAAGTTCCCATGAAGCAGCAGCAGCATGACTGTATATAACTATATAAGGCGTTTGATGCTCCACAACGTTGTGGTAGATGTTCAGACCGTCGGCAAGTATGACTTACACGATTGATCCCTTTGTTTCTAGGTTACAGTGGCTGTGTCTACCCCAGTGGAAAGAGCTGAAGGCGGCGGATCATCGTCCTTTCAAGTAAACCAAGAAGTTGTGAATTCGTGGCGGGTGCATTAGGGTACCTATCATAATTGTGTTGTACTTTACTGTGGTGGCAAAACCGACAGAAAGTCCTACATGGTGTAGGAATGTAGCAATGTACTCAAACTTGATGGCTTTCATGTATAGGAACTCTGTTGCACCGATCAAGTGATTTGTCAAAGTGATCTTTTTATGTTTAGCTGCGGATGTTCGTTTCTTATTCAAGCGATTGGCCGAAACACTCACTGATCTCCAAATACAGCAGTCTGAAATATTTATCTGAGAACTTGTACTGTGTAGCTAAATGTGGTTCGCCCATGATCTCCAAGAGATATTAAAGCTGGGCTGCGATCAATTGGTATGCCAATGAAAGGTGAATCAATCAACATTTTGATGCAATTGTAACCCCAATGTGCGCTAGATTTCTTTGACCCTACAGCGGCAGCAATCTTATGTTCCCCAATACCCCCCAATACAAGCTTCGGTTCAGCTGCGGTTTCTGGGCACCGCATGAACTCAAAGAAAAGGAAAAGAAAAGATGAGAAAAGAAGCCACAATGGAATGGTTAGAGGAGCATCTGGATGTGTTGTGATCCACTGGAGTTCTGTCCTCTTTACTGCCGTAGGATGAAACATGGGGTCATTTCTCTAAGCGGGGTCGACCAAATGGTAGAAAGGTACAAGAGATTTCTTGAGAAACTTCAGTACTATTTTCCTTTGGGAAAAAGCCAAAAAACCCCAAACTTTGCGCCGAGTGTGATTTCCCCAAACTTTGTTTTGTGACGTGAAAAACCCCGAACTTTGCAAACCGTGACACATTTACCCCATTAAGGGTATTTTCGTCTTTTTCTTTATTTTTTCTTTTTCTTTATTTTTTTCTTATTCTCTCTTCCCTCCGGGAGCGGCGGAGGGAAGCCGGCGTCCCGCCTGGGACGCCGGCAAGGGCGGCCCTCGGCTGGTCGGGCGAGGGTGCCCTCGCCGGATCCGGCGAGGGAGTCCCTCGTCCGACGCCGGCGAGGGGCCGCCCTCGCCCGACGCAGCGAGGGCGGCCCTCGTCGGCGTCGGGCGAGGGCCTCCTCGCCGAGACGCGGGCGAGGGTGCCCTCGCCGGCGTCGGGCCGCCCCGCCGGCGTCCGGCGAGGCTTCCCTCCGCCGGCGAAGAAAAAGAAAAAAAAAAAAAAAAAAAAGTTTTTAAAAGTAAAAAGACCAAAATGCCCTTATGATTTAGGGTAAATGTGTCACACAAATGAAAGTTCGGGGTTTTTGTGTCACAAATAAAAGTTTGGGGTAAATGTGTCGCGGTTTGAAAGTTCGGGGTTTTTCACGTCACAAAACAAAGTTTGGGGTAAAACGTCGCCACTCGGCGAAAGTTTGGGGTTTTTTTTTTGGCTTTTTCCTTTTCCTTTTGGACATATTACAAAAAATCCCAAATTATAACTATTGTAACACAAATACCCTCAAATTTTTTTTATATCACTAAAAACCCTAAACTTGCTAATTGTGACACAAATACCTAATTTTTTTTTTATGCACTCTCTATTTCAGTTACATTAATGATATATGCTTGTCACATTGGTATAATTCTGAGATTTTTTATAATGATCACGATAAGCAAATTTAAATTTTTTGAGGACTTAAAAAGGTTCGATGTATTTATGTCACACTATGCATAATTGGAAGTTTTTGCAATATTGATGCTGTCTTTTTTTTCTTTAATTTTGTTTTTATTTTTTCTACATTTATAACTGTATTTATTTAGTTTTATATTACCAAATAAATTTAAAAGCAATGTGATGGGACGATAATTAAACATTTGACAAAAAAATTAACGGTCACATCGGCATTTTCATTTACTTCTTTAGTAGAAGGACCATTTCGGCAGGAAAATAAAATAAAATGCAATGATCAAATCGAATACATTGAAAAATACGGAGACTATCTTTTTTTATTTATTCATGTCTTTGGGCCTAGCGAGGCCCATTTTGATGCGATTGGTCGGAGGAGCTGAGATATACCGTTATAACTTATAAGGGATCCGCCCGCACGTCCCTAACGAACTCAAACTGCCGACGACGGATCCCATGAACTCGAAACAAATCTGAGTTCCAGCACGAAGAAACGCAGAACCATGGCGACGAGAGAGAGGGACAGAGATCGCGAGCTGCTGATCCCCGTCTCGGCCCTCGCCGACGATGGCGGCGGCTCCAAGTCCTCGTCTCCGTCGTCCACGCCTCCGGCTGCCGCGGCCCCTCGCATCATCACTCCGGTCGTGAGGTCCTCTCTTTCTCTCTCTCTCTCACATCACCACCACCACCACCCACCACCCACCAACACCATCATCGCTCTGTTCTGTCTGTTTAGATCGCTTCGCGCACGGGTGGTTTCTTTGATCTGTTCTGCTCTATTTTCGAGCTGCGTCGGCCGATTGGTTCAATGGAGAAAATGCACGGTTTGTTGGTTCCTTGATTCGGGTTTAGCTGATGTCTCCTTCGGGGCGCTGGCGATCTTCGGATGAACCCTGATCACGATTTTTGATCTCAGGATTAGGAAGGCTTGTAATTACCATCGTTATGCAGGTTGAACATTAGGAAAACAGATAAATTGATAAGAGCTGGCCTTGTCATATGGAGTTTCGGCTGAGGTGTTCGCCAAAGTAGTTAGCAAGAGAAAGATGGTTGGCTGAAAAATGAAGGCGGATAATTAGAGGAAAGGCTCGAGACTCTCTCGATTATCTTAGAAATATACAGCTAAAGTCGGGTTGCTAAGGAAATGCTGTGTGGCGCTGCTGATTGCCTGTACATGAAACTTGGCCAAACAAAAATTGATAACTCCTGTCCAGCTTCTTGGAAAATCTGGTTAAGTTTGAGATAATCTGAGGTTTTCCGACATTCTCCAGCGCAGAGGTTGGATATCTGTGACTGTAATTAACGAGTATATCTATGAGACGAAAACTAAAACTAGAATGAACCATTAGACATCATCGCATTTGTCCGTCTTATGTGGTTCAGTCTCCATGAGTGGATAATAACCGTGTTTCTGCTTTTCCATAGGCTGTTTCCAAAGTTGTCCGGAGCTGGGCCTCCAAAAAGTTTATGACAGGATGGTATGCCATCTTCCTCATTTTCTTCCAATGATACATCGGGAAATTCTCATCTTCATCCCATTAGATTTGTCAAATTGTTTTGTCAAGTTACTAGGTAGCTTTTTAAGTTTCTGCTACAGCTGAAGGTTCATAGTTGCTGTATACAATTTTTTGAGTCTCTAGAACAATTATCTGACTAACTTTTACAGACGTGACAAAGTTGGTCAATGTTTGCAGTGTCATCCTTCTTCCGATGGCCATTACTTTTTATGTCACGTGGGGTTTCGTTCATTTCGTGGATGGGTTCTTCTCTCCAATCTATAACCATCTAGGGATTAACATCTTTGGTGAGTACTGTTTGGGCATTCAGCAATTGCTCTTAAGGTTTAATGCAGTTCATTAGTGGCTGCAGCAAATATGGTTCAATTCTCAAGCGTGAATGTGAAACTGGTTATCATTCTAAATTGCATTCGACCCCTCGTAATGCTCTTTGCAGGGCATAATTGAAAACTGCTGTGTAGTGCTCTTTCTGGCAGATTCTTATATTTCTATGCAGTAACATGTCATGCATTTTGGACAAGTATAGATGGTTACCCTGACAATGGTGAGAGGAGTCTACTTTCGACATTTTTGCATCCACATTCTATCAACTTTTTTGGATAGGCAACATCTTGCATGTTGCAAGGCAAATAGGTACACTCAATGAGCATTATAGATAGGTCTGATGGGTTTCATCTGTTTGATACAAAATACCATTCCCCTTTTATCCCTCAATTGTGTGTGAGAACTCATTAAACTTTGCACTAGATGTAAATCTGCTGGCTCTGACTGTCTGGAAGCACATTGGGTTGATGTTTTCCTTTCAACCAGATCTTGCATTTCTATGTCCTGAATTACCCTTTCCTGAGCAAGGGCATTCTGTTCAGCAGAAACTTATGAATCATTATAAGTAACAAACCCAAAAGTGGTCCACGTACTAGTAGGCCTCCTAATGCTAGTCTCAAGGCAATATACTGTCAACTTATGCTTAGCATCCATATTTTGTCTAACCCGAACTCAACCGACCGCCTCCTTTTCGGGACTATCTGGTCATCTGCAGGTCTTGGATTTGTCACCTCCATCAGTTTCATTTTCTTGGTTGGAATTTTCATGTCGTCATGGTTAGGAGCCTCTGTCCTCACCCTTGGTGAATGGTTCATTAAGAAAATGCCCCTCGTGAGCTATATTTATTCGGCGTCAAAGCAAATAAGTGCAGCAATAACACCAGGTATATTGCCAGATATACATTGTGCCGACTTAGCTCCTGAGTTCTAAAATGTGTTTCCTTGTGTCGTCTCACAGATCAAAGCACCAATGCATTCAAAGAAGTGGCTATAATAAGGCATCCACGTATTGGCGAATATGCATTTGGTTTTATTACATCTTCCGTTATTCTCCAAAGAAATGTTGGCGAAGAAGAATTGACCTGCGTTTACGTGCCTTCTAACCACCTCTACTTGGGGGATATCTTTC
Source organism: Eucalyptus tenuipes (assembly GCA_014182365.1). NCBI lineage: Eukaryota > Viridiplantae > Streptophyta > Magnoliopsida > Myrtales > Myrtaceae > Eucalyptus > Eucalyptus tenuipes. The sequence goes on along the minus strand of CM024542.1, from coordinate 12,657,696 downwards.
TAATCAGTTCAAATGATATCATACGGCCTAACTTATCTGTTCGGGAAGGGATCGGTATGGTCTTTAAACTCAAAGCCAGCGATATTTATTTATCAATACCCAGAATGGTTGCTTGTGTTCTAATCTTCCCGCGTGATGCAGAAATTGTCATCTCTGGAGGCATGTCGATACCTCAGATATTGACGACAGTGGATGCACAGGTCACTCCGGCAGCAAGAATTGGTAATTTGGCGGGACCGAAAGCATGAAGCAGGTTTTATCTACTACCATGATTTGGCCAGAATAAGCACTGCATCGGTCGCCTTATTGTAAATATGCATCCATTTCCCATTTCCTGGCCGGATATATTTAACAAAACTTCTGCAGAGACTGCGATTCATCTTTAATTGGCAACAACCTTACCACAGGGTAGATCTTAAGTTCTAGCTGTCGATACGTGAGGATGACTGATGACCAGGCAAGAACAAGAATCCTGCAAGTGAAGAAAACTAACTAGCTAAGACCATTTTTACTCGAATTGTAATGGAGTTCTTTTGTCCTGAAAAGTGATTGACCGCTCTGAACCCTTTTTAACAAAGCTCTGGCGCAAAAACAACAGCATAGTAATCAGGATTAATAATACATCTAGTTGCAAAAAGTTCGAGATGAGCTGACCGGCGATGGCGACTCCTTTTGGCGATATACCCTAAAAGAACAGGAATAAAGCTCGGTTTCCTTTCCATCTTTCTTTATCTTTTCCTCTTTTCTCTTTCCAGATTCCACGGGAGTTGTACTCGTCCACATTCATCTCCCGCAGATTGAGAGAAATGGGTTGATATACAAACGACGAGATAAAAGTTGCAGATCCTTGTTTTGAAATATTTCTGTATATCATGGCCACATCCGTCCTGTCCTGTTCTCTCATTCTCTGTACCATGAGAATGGAGAAGGTCTAAACAACAGAGGCCCAAACTTTCAATTGTAGACATATTGAGTAAAATATCCGCGGATGAACGATTTATCTCGATTATCTGAAGCTAATCTACAACGTCAGTCACAATTTCCGAAAGGCGATGATGTCAATTGCATAACATGTTTTTTCTGTTGCGGGTGAAGATTGTAGGAGTCCAACTCTGAATCTGATCGATTGGAAAAGTTAATAGATTATTTGACGAAGTCTGAACTCAACTAGATTGATTCGATGGTTAAGTTCATTGAACTCTAAACAAAGAATCGAATCCAATTCTAGCGCCATGCAAGTCAAACCTGATTTAATGTCACCAAAAATTACTAAACTATACATATCGTGACATCACTTCTCTTCATTTTCTTCTCAATCACCAAATATTGTATAATATGTGTATTATGACACGAATACCACAAATTTTTAGTACCCCAGATTGTGTCACACTGAATTGCTGACCAGACGAGGAAAATAATTCAGGGAATTAGTGTCTAGACAAAAATGAGGGGTTTCCATAATATGGCACCAGCATGAAATGTGCCCGATTAATTATGAATGAACAAGATATTACTACTTCTGTCGATTTCTGGCCAACGGAAATTTCCTTGGCAAACTGCGTGCGCCCGGAGAGTCGTTAGAAAAATAAAAAAAGCCCGAAAGTCCCCACCACGCCTGGCTCGCGATCCGCATCTAACGTTCGAGAGATGCCCGCGCGTGCAGAGCCGCACGCGGGTGCCACGTGACGATGCGACGTCCTGTGCGGTTTCTCTGCTTTTGGGAAGCTTCCCATTTCTCTCTCTCGCTCTCTCATTCAGTGTTTTCTCCGTCGTCCTCAACTTTCGCATTCGATTCTCCTTCATCGTCGCCGTCGCCATCGTCGTCATCGTCAGCGTTCATCTTCATCTTCATCTTCATCTTTCCAGGTACCCGCGATTCTCCTCCTCTCCTCGCCGCCGCCGTGCCGTTCGTCTCGTCGACTCCGGCGGCCGCCTCCCTGCATTTCGCGGATGCATTTTCCGTTCTCGCGCGGCCGCCTCGTTCGATGCGATTATCGCTTTTATCTCCTGTCTCGTTCCGCCGAACGATTATGTTTCATTAAGTTCGCGGAAGATTACTGAATAGCATAGTGGCCTATACAGCCTCTTTCTTTTTTTTTTTTTTTGGGTTTGTTGTTTTGTGATTGAGCCGCCGGTTTTCATCGGTACGCCCGATCTCGACCGGTTTACGCCTGTAACCTCCGGTGTCGGTTTCGCGTGCAGCGATTCAGTAGTGCGTTCGGAATGGCCTCGCCGGCTCTGATCAGCGAAACTCAGCCGTGGAACGACTTGAAGGTGGGCTAGCCTTTTGCTTTCTTGAGCGTCCTGAAGGTGTTTGTCGATATGTTGGGACTGTATTTTTGACGCGGTGGCGGAAATGCGGTGTCTTGCAGGGCCTTGTCGAGGATATCAAGAGGACTCATTTGCGAGAATTGATGGCTGATGCCGAACGGTGCCGGTCAATGATGGTGTATGCACCTCTAGCTGACCTTTTCTAAGCTCTTTGTTTATTATTCCTCGAGACGCTGTGCCACTTATCATGGGAGTTAGTGTCGTGAGCTGTGTGCGAAACAATACTATTCTTAAGTAATCGAAGCTTTTCTACAGTGAGTTCGATGGTATACTGTTGGACTACTCGCGGCAGCGTGCTACCCTTGACACCATTGACAAGCTGTTTGCATTAGCAGAGGTACATAGTTGTTGGGGCAATGATTATATTTCATATTAACCGTGGACTGTAGGTTCGTGAAACAAAGATATTCATGATATTGTCATTTGAACATCTTTGATTTCTCCAGGCAGCTTCTCTCAAGCAGAAGATTGACCGCATGTACAATGGAGAGCGGGTAAGTTTTAGCAATCATTTTACTAGTTAAATGACTTTTGGCCTATTAGATGCTACTGTGTACAACTAGATTTAAATGCTTTAATTCATTATCCTAGAATTTCTGAGTCGATTAGTGTGACAGCATCTGATAGCTTCAGGTTTATTTTTCTTATTGTAAACTCGCTTAAATGAGTAAATCTGGTTCTCTGGGTGATGGCCTGCTTGGCATTTAGTATTCACTCGCATTAGTCAACAATGAATTATGTTATAGTAATTGGCTTTTAATTTTTAGTTTTCACATGTACTAGGGAGAACAAAAAAATTTATAACCTAACTTGTGAATCATTATGTTTGTGGTAAATAAAATCACAATTAGCAAATCATGGAGTTGCTGACTTTTTTTCTTTCTTGGCCATTGCAGATAAACAGTACAGAAAATAGATCGGTACTGCATGTAGCTCTGAGAGCTCCACGGGATGCAGCTATATGCAATGATGGCAAAAATGTCGTCCCTGATGTTTGGAATGTTCTGGACAAGATCAAAGAATTTTCAGAAAGGGTTCGCAGTGGTTCTTGGGTAATGTTCAGCTCTGGATTTTGAATTTTTTATTTTATTTTATTTTTATGGCATTGTTAGATCTTAAGCTAAATGCACTATTTTGTAGGTTGGCGCCACTGGTAAAGTTTTGAAAGATGTAATAGCTGTTGGTATTGGTGGAAGCTTCCTTGGTCCTTTGTTTGTGCATACAGCTCTCCAGACAGGTTGGTTTTATTATGGATTAAGGATAATGACAGCAGGAGTCCTAAAACTTGTACCGAGTCGGCACTTAAGTCCTAAAACTTGTAAGCGAACTGCATTTCGGGACTTCGGTGAACTCCATTGTCATTCCTTGGACAGAAAATCACATGGCAATTCACATTAGTTTTTTCTTCTTTCTTATGGATTTGGTGCCTCATCAAGGGAAAAAAAAAAAACTCATGGAGAAAAGAATGGGACAGATAAAGGAAAGGGGTTTACTCCCACCTGCGGGCAGGGCGGCGGGGGTGGGGTGGGCGGGTGTTCTTTGGTGAGGGCTGGCCACCCTTTCTGACACCAACCCTCACTGAGGTGTCGCTAAGGGTGGCTGGCCTTCAACTGGTCAAAGGTGAGGGTTAGCCGCCCTTGCCACAAGCAGGTGACCCTGATTGATACCCTAGTGAGGGACTTTGGCCCTTGTCAACGAAGGATGGGCTGGCTTACAGCCCCTCTGTCCACGACCCCCTGCAGTGATCTGATCTCCTGTTAGAAAAAGTTTGAAGCTCTTTCAATTTTTTTATTTTTATTTTTTATTTTAGTTTATTAAAGATAATTCCTGATGTAGCCCTCACAGCGCCATTTTGTGACTAATGGCCACGTAAGATTGAAAAAGTGATAAGCTTCGTAGGATTTTTCATCCACAAAAAAATGGATGGACTTAATGGAAGTTCTGAAGTGCATATCATGTGCAAAGTTTTAGAATTTAGATGCACAAAAAAGAATGCTCTGGGATGTAAGTGTTGGGCTGACGCAAGTTTTAGGACTGCTACTGTCATTATCCCTATTGCTTACTATCAGTTTCCGTTTGCCATTTGACAATATTGAGCATTGTATGATACAAGCCAAAGAATCTGCTAATGCTTTATTGTAATAATCCGCAGATCCTGAGGCCAGTGAGCATGCAAGAGGTCGTCAGCTGCGCTTGTAAGTATTCCTGTTGTATGCATGCATGCAGATACATGTGTAGTGTTGTACTTTTATTGTGTTCTGATACTTGTGAGTGTATGGAACATGCAGCTGCTTGCAAATCTTCTTCTCACTGTTCACGCTTTAACTACACCTGCAGGTTTAATACGAAAATTTATACATTCAAGTACCAATCACTTGCATGTGAAAAGGAAATGTTGTCTCTTGCAGGCAATCATTGTTTCAGTGTAAAATTTGTTCCTGATAATTGATGTCATTGATTTTTGGCCATATTTCCTCCACATTGACCTTCGATGTTGGAGAATTATTGTTGTAAAAATAAATGGAAATCGGATTACACCAGTCATTCCCTTGAAAATGCTCTGTTCATGGTGATGATGTAAGATGTGCCATACATCAGTTTTGACACATTGCATTCTCAGGATCAGTGCAATCCAATGACACTAGCCAAATGGACCGATATATGAATGTGCACATATGCTGAGCAAGTCTGGCTTATACTCTGAGGCCATTTTACCTGCTGTTATAGATTTTATTGTTCTCTTTCTAGATAGACTTTTACCATAGTTACAGCATATTGGACCAGCTATGTGTTGGAAATATGATGTTATTATCTTTTCTGGGCAGTCTTGCCAATGTTGACCCTATTGATGTAGCAAGAAACATCTCGGGTTTAGATCCAGAAACTACACTTGGTAATGAACAATTTATCTATATGCAGTTCATTATGGTTTTCTATGCGTTGGGATAGCATTTTCACTTGGAATTTGTCTCTTGATGGTAGTTGTTGTGGTTTCGAAGACCTTTACCACGGCAGAAACCATGCTAAATGCTCGGACTTTGAGAGAGTGGATTTCCGCTGCTTTAGGGTAAGTTCCACATACTATTACTCATTCCTAAGGAAGCAATGTCAGTAGCAATTGTTCTACTCTTGAAGTTTCACGTTCAGGAATTGGAGCAAAGGAGAAACTCTCTTGTTTCTTCTTTGAAGAACTAAGTTCTTTCCTAACTCTTCTAGGGATCTGAATGAATAATTTTCTGTTCTACTAGTTGTTGGGTTTTACTGATGAACAAAAACTATTGGAAATAGAATGATTCACTCTCAGAATTTACTCAATTAGATTTGCTGTCACAGGCCTTCTGCAGTTGCGAAGCATATGGTGGCCGTCAGTACTAATCTCCCGGTATCAATTCTTTACCATCCTGTGCATATAGGTGACATATAGTTTGCCTTCTTTAAACAGCAAATTGCTTTCCCTCTCTGCCCTTTGTATTCATTTTTCATAAAGGTTACATCTGTATGTTTTGCCTACCTGAGCTCCTCTTCTTTTCATGTTATTCTCATATTCCATCTCTTTGATGCATAGTTCTGTTATGCTTATTTTTGCAGCTGAACATGTGGTGATTTTTCTTTTGTTGTTTTTAAAGTAGCTACCTGCTTTAGTGGACTTCGTGATTCTCTGGGTCTAAGAACTTTACATGATCTAAAAACTTTAAAGTTGCCAAAACTTGATACTTTGTGACACCCCTGACCTTCCACAAGGGAAGGACGGGTTGTTTCCTGGATTTTGAGGGTGACTTGACATTTGCCTTGATCATGTTAGATGGATTAGCTTGATCTCTTTCTCTATATCAAGATGAATAAATGAGACTAGAGCATGTTGAAATCATCTCCTCTCTTTCAAGTCTATTTCCAAATACTGTTTTATATAAATCGTATAAATACAAGGAAATGGTTTTCAATGGCAGTTTTAACAAATACATTGTTAATTGGGGTGGCTTCTCATCTATCTCTTTACCAAATGACAAGCATTTCATGTATGTTAAATATGCAGCTTGTTGAAAAGTTTGGCATTGATCCTAACAATGCTTTTGCATTCTGGGACTGGGTTGGTGGTCGTTACAGTGGTAAGTATTATTGCCTTTATATGCTGCATTAGCTACTGCTAGAATTGCTCATGCTTACTAATATTTGACATCCCTCTGTAGTTTGCAGTGCCGTTGGAGTGTTGCCCTTATCACTGCAATATGGCTTCCCAATTGTTGAGAAGTATGACGAGTACTTTTATTATGTAGAGTTCTGTAGTGAATCGGTGACGATTTCTGCTTGTATTCTAATTATTTTTGGCCATCCTCAGATATGTCAAAACATAGGTTGTTAAGACGATGACCTTACCTCCCTCTTCTCCAAAAACTCTTCACCAAGAAGACGTTAAGAAGCATCGATGCTATCAATTCAATAAGATTAATTTTGTTGAGTTTGACTTTTGTAAATCCCCACAGATTTTTCTGGTTGGTTGAGTTGGTCTTGAAATCTTGCAGTTCAGTCTCTTCTTTATCCATCAGATTCTGTTTCCATCAATCGAAGATCTCTCTTTGTTGAATTCTCATATGGCAGCTAGTATCACTTCTCCAATCTTAGCTTAGTGGATTACCTAAATTTAGAGGTTGAAACTTGAGGTTTAAAGTATCAAGTATCCATTTGAGTTTGACAGCAGATCGGTCTATTGTCGGACTTTTCTCCTGTCAATTATCTCAGTGATGTTTATTACTTAAAATATTTCTAATTTGATAATTTGACTTCTCAAAAATCTGCTCAAGTACTGACATCTCTGTACATGTCCTTTAAAATGTGGTTAACATCCTGCCATTGCTTTAAGGTTCTTGAAGGGAGCTCAAAGCATTGATCAGCATTTCCATTCAGCACCATTCGACAAGAACATACCTGTAAGTTTGCTAGCAACATAAACTTTGCTTTTCCAATAGAACATCATATTTTTTGTTACAATTGTCGATTGCTTAACTTTATATCCAGTTTTTAGTGGCCTTCCTCCAAGGTCCACATTGATACTCTCTTTCAGATATTTTGACATAAAATCTGGTGACTTTCTGTTCTTCAGGTGCTTTTAGGTTTGTTAAGCGTGTGGAATGTTTCATTTCTAGGACACCCAGCAAGAGTGAGTGTCCCTTTGCTCTGCCTAGGATCTTGACTGTTTTCTGGTCGGATGTATTAACATTTCACTGATTTTTTTTTCTTTTTTCTGTGCAGGCCATCTTACCATACTCTCAAGCCTTGGAGAAGTTTGCCCCGCACATACAACAGGCATAATAATAAGCCAGGCTCATTTATATTTCCCTTGGAGATTGATCTCTGGATATTTAGATGCAATGTTTCTGTCATAATATAGGTCAGCATGGAGAGTAATGGCAAGGGGGTATCAATCGATGGTGTGCCACTTCCATTTGAGGCTGGCGAAATAGACTTTGGTGAACCAGGAACAAATGGGCAGCATAGTTTTTACCAACTAATTCACCAGGTAACTGATGGTTAATATTTGGACAAAAGAAACTGATGGTTAATATTATTTCGTAAAGCAGTACCACACTGTATTTAGATTGATATCAGCATTGTGTTTAAAGGAAATCAAATTTTAAGTTGTTTCTTTTGTTAATTTTGGCCTTAGGCCATATTTTCTTCCATTTCATGCCTCTAATCGAGGGTTACAAGTTATGGACATGACATACATGTAAACTTAATAAAATTAAATGTGGGTGTTGTTCATGTTTCATAAGATTGGTTAGAGGAAGTTTCTTCCCATTGTAATCTCAATGCTTATTTTCAACTGGAAAGGTTTTTGCTCCTCGATAGTGTACTTTTTACTCATCGCAAAACCATTCTTTTTGTAAATTTCTGTCATGGACAGAGCTAATTAGAGCTTTCCTTTTTTGAACTTTTATGAAAGGGCACCCCTTTTCTCTTGTATCAGTTACCTTACGGGAAAAGTGGAATATGGAATCTTCTGTTAACTCTGTACGATAATGTCTTTGACTTTCAGGGTCGTGTTATTCCCTGTGATTTTATCGGCGTTGTAAAGAGTCAGCAGCCTGTCTACCTCAAAGGTAATAGCGATGATGTTAGATGAAGCTTCCTTTACTTTATTTGGTATCCATGTTTGTTTGCACTAACTGGAATACTTGATTGTTCAGGTGAAGTCGTGAGTAACCATGATGAGCTTATGTCCAACTTCTTTGCACAACCAGATGCCCTAGCATATGGGAAGGTGTGTTGTCTTCAGAGTTTTTTCAAATGTTTTTGGAGTCATTTTCTCAGCTAGTGAAAGTGAAATAACCACATCTTGGTATGGCATAGACCCCAGAACAGTTACAAACGGAGAACGTTGCTCATCATCTTATTCCTCATAAGGTAAGCTAGTAGAATCTTGATTTTGCAATCCAGGGCTCGTCTTGACTGTTGTTTTTTTTTTTTTTTTTTTTTTCTGGCAGACTTTCACGGGTAATAGGCCTTCTCTGAGTCTTCTGCTCCCTTCCTTGACTGCCTATAACATTGGACAGGTTTGTAATTCCCTGCTTTTGAGTAGTCATTGGCTGGATTGTTTATTGAAGCTTTGTTTGAGCAATAAATAATACTTCCAGTAAAACGAACTAATCCTTCTCCCATTATAATGTATGCCCTCATGTAACTAGTATCTGTTAAGTCCAACATAAACATTGCATATGCTCTAATGAGTTGCAGACGAAAGACTTCAATATTTGCATTCTATATGGACTATTTGTTGACTTCTATGACATAGGGTTGTTGCCAAGGCAACCTAGAGCCTTTCTATCTGTGTCCTGCACCTTTTCATGGCAGTCTTGAATATCTGATTGCTGTGATCTCAAGGACTCCGGGTTTAGAAACAAAATACTTCTTGCCCAGAATCTTCTGTTTCTCAATATAAAGTTCGATACTTCACCTTAACAAGTACTCAAGTTGTTTCCACTGCCTTTGCCAGTTTGTTAAATGGAGAGGGACTAATAACTTAGCGCTTTTATATATATATATGACAAGAAAGCACACCTTATGTAGATAAATCGCAGGCCCATGGAATTACTCAACTAACCTCAAAAGACATGTATACAGCACTAGCTCAAGATTGTACCAATTATTAACAAAGTCCCTTAAAAGCTAGTAAAAAATTGTACGGGATGAACTGATCCTTGTACCTGACATGAGTTTCACAAAACAGAATCGTGCTTTACTTAACTAGTTCTTATTTGTATAGTAACTGGATTTCCCTTGTACGTACATTTTCGCTGTGGAAGGATCCACGCCTTGTCATTCTTGGCAAAGATGTGATTTTGCCCAAATTTTTTTCATGCATCCATTCCCGTGGTTGTGCTCTTATCCTTACTGAATTGCGTACACCTATTTGCCATGGCTAACCTTCAACAAAACAATTGTATTCCTCAGTTACTGGCGATCTATGAACACAGAGTAGCCGTGCAAGGCTTCATATGGGGCATCAATTCCTTTGACCAGTGGGGAGTTGAGTTAGGAAAGGTATTAAAAGACCGACTAGAAAATATCATCCTTGTTATTCCTTACTGTCAAAGAAGCCTAGCCTTCCATCATTTTTATTTGTAATAGGATACAATGGCATGTAATTTATGGTCTCTTCACTTGGCAAGTTGAACTGCTAGAGGTTTCCTCCTCCGTCCAGCCTAATTTCATTGTCCTTGCAGTCCCTGGCAACTCAAGTGAGGAAGCAACTTCATGCATCTCGCGTGAAAGGAGAACCCGTTGAAGGCTTTAATTACAGTACTGCAACAATGCTGACAAGATATCTGGAGGTATAATGAAGCATCGATTGATCTAATCCATGTCTTCTGCAAAAGTTCCTGACTCCGAGCAAAGAAATGTTGCATTTCAGGGACTTACTTTAGCAGATGGAAGGCTGATATCGCTAAGTCAAGAAACACTAACACTCGCTTCTTTGTTGCAGGCAACTTCAGATGTGCCCTCTGATCCCCCAACCCTGCTGCCTCGGATATGATGGGATACCATCAAAGTCGCCGGAGACTTTTTGCTTCTGTATTTCTAAATGATCTCATCATCTGGACTCGAGGACTGTGCGTTCACGCGTGTTATAAACCCTCGTACTCGAAAAAATTGAGCTTTCAAGTCATTATGCCAGCATAGGCAAATAATATAAACCCTCGTACTTGAAATATTTGAGCTTTCAAGTCATTTGCCGGCATAGGCGAATAATTTATTACTTCTCTAGCGTCGCAATGATATCCATGAGACAAATCTTGATGGACATATATCAGGCAAGCGACGATTTTGTACTTTTGAGATGGAATGCGGTGATGGGTTATGTAGTTTTTCTGTAACTTGCTGTCGAGTTCAAGGAACGGCATGCGCTCGTAACCGATACTGTGTTATTGTGTCACCGGTTACATATAATTCCTACTCAGAGAGAAGCCTGGCTACCTATAAGGCTACAACAAGAGCATGCACATTGGAATGGTACCTTCTGAACTGGATCTTGCAGCTGCAACTGCCCGAATCACAATTTCCGACTCATCTTTTGTAGGAACCCGTGTTCTAGTAAAAACGATGAAAAGTTGCACGGCATTAACTCCACAGTTTGTTCAGTCATATGTTGAAGCACGAGGAGATTACTTCAATAGCGTGCCTGAGCACATTGTAATTGGCAGATATTTACACACCAACTAGTCGACGAAATTTCTCAACCGAGATAATCCTCCAACCAGACCTGGGGGCATCTAAGACACAAAACCTAAGACCCATTGACGACAAACATATGGAGAACAAGGTAAACAGTCGAGACCAAGAACCCGGCCTCACACCCCCGTCGACCCAAACCCGCCCTCGCCCCTCAGAGTCGAGTCCAAGTCCTCTACCTCGAGGACATCGGGAGTCATGATCTTCTCGATGATCAGCTGCGCGATCCGGTCGCCCGCCTTTACTTCGAAGTCCACGTCACAGTGGTTGAACAGGATCACCCCGACCGGGCCTCTGTAGTCCGCATCGATCACGCCAGCACCAACGTCGATCGAATGCTTCCACGCCAAGCCAGATCTCGGCGCTGAAGCGAAAAATGCGCAAGCAATTCGATTCAGCCCTCGTCGATAACCCAAAGCAAGGCAGGAAAGCATGTTTTGAGGTAAGAAGCTAATGCACATTACCTATTCGAGCATATGTCCCTTCGGGGATCGCGATGCTCAGATCGGTAGGGACGAGCGCTTTTCCTCTCGCCGGCACTTTCGTCTCAGCCGCGCTGTTATCCATCCATAAACGAAGAAACCCACATTCAGAAATTCCTCAACAAGGACCGAACCCGAAGCTCCTAAGGAAGCCAAAACTCGGGACCACGTTTTCCTACCTCGAAAGGTCGTAGCCGGCGGAGAGAGGGGACGCTCTGGAAGGCAAGACAGCCTTCTCGGAGAGCTTCTTCACCCTGAACAGGGAGACCGGCTCCTTGGGGGCTCCCACGCCGCCGCCGTTCTCGTCGAGCTTCGGGATCTTGGGGCACGGCTCTTCGACCTCGGGCGCGTTCTCCACCATTTTCACTCGCTGAAGAACGACGACGACGACGATGGGAACGAAGGCAGCCGCGCGGGGAAGAGCTTGGGAACGCTGCTGAAGAGGTGGAGGCGAGCGGTCGGCTTAAATAGGGGCGACGCTCCTCTGCGAGAGATGGCGCGAAAGCTCCCGCGCAAATTTTCGCGCTGAGCATGGCGCGACCGAGACGTTGAGGACGCCCCGATTTGACCGCATCATTGACATCGTGGTGGGAACGTGTTGGCTTTTGTGGGGGCGAAAAATTTTCAGCCCAACGCGTCCACATCAGAACAAAGGAAGAAGAAGACGACTCCACGAGAGCAGTTTTGGGCCTAAAATATGTCTGGACTTGGGCCTGAGGTATTTGGATTTGGGCTACCCGCAGAGACGAAGCCCAGGTGGAGTCGGAAAGAGATTAACTGAAGAGGCCCGAACACCAAGCCCACCACACGTTCTCTAATGGCTCTGAAATTGGGGAAGAGGAAAAAGAACCAGAGGAAGAAGAAGAAGAAGACTCCGACTGGGCTTTTTCAGGTAATCTCTATTTGACTCCGCCTAGGCTTCGGCTCTGTAGATGGCCGAAATCCAAATACATTGGCCCAATGTATTTGGATTTCGGCCATCACAGAGCCGAAGCCCATATGTGTCACTTGGGCCTAATTTATTTGGACTTGGGCCATCCACAGAGCCGAATCGCAGGCGGAGGCCAACTATCTCAGAGCCCGGGAAAGAGGAAATAGAACCAAAGGAAGAGAAAGAAGAAGAAGACTACGAGAACAGATTTGGACCTAAAATGTTTTTGGACTTGGGCCTAAGATATTTGGATTTTGGGCCATCTGCAGAGCCGAAGCCCATGCGGAGTTCAACTAGAGAGCACCTGCAAAAGCCCGACTCCAAGCCCACCACTCTTCTCTAATGGTGGCATCTCCGTCTTCCTCCTCATCTCGGCAGAGGCCACCTCCCACCCGTGCGCCATGCTCTCTGCAACTTCTGCGGCGGTACCCGACTGAAACCGTCGCAATTCGCGCACGGAGCTACGGTGCGCCGTCTTCTTCCGGCCGTTATCGAGGTCGAGCCCCTCTTCTGCTCGGTCCATTCGAGCTCTCCGCCCCCCGCCAAGAAGAAATGGCGCTGAAATTCGCTCTCCCGTTCCCCATATTCGCGCCGCCATCGCCGCTGAACCCCGGCCCGAACGCGGCCCCGCACCGGCCGCCGCCGCCGCCGCCGACGGAGGTCCGGTTCTCGCGGTGGAACAACGCCAACGCCGAGCGGTTCAACGAGCGGCGCAGGGCCCAGCAGGAGATCGAGGACGACATCCGCCGCGAGCGCCGCTTCAACTCCGCCACCAGGATTTCCCGGGTCGACGACCCGGCTGCCGCGGGCGGCGACGCGGCCGTTTCCAGCACGCCGGAGACCTTCCACTCCAGAGGCACGCCGTCTTCTCCGTCGACCTCTTCGATTCCGGGTAAGAAATCTAAGTACTCCAAGGATCGACACCCGGCTTTCCGGCGGATTTCGCAGACCCGGAGAACCCAAGAGGAGAAAATGGACGCTCGTGGAGACCCAATCGATAGGAAGGCTAACGTCGTGTTGAGTGAGGATGGGTTGTCTTATGTCATAGACGGGGCTCCGTTTGAGTTCAAGTATAGCTACACGGAGACGCCGAAGGTGAAGCCATTGAAGCTACGAGAAGCGGCCTATGCCCCTTTCGGGCCCACCACCATGTCGAGGCCGTGGACGGGGCGCGCGCCGCTGCCTCCGTGCAAGAAGAAGCTGAAAGAATTCGACTCCTTTCGGTTGCCGCCGCCCGGAAAGAAAGGGGTGAAGCCGGTTCAGTCGCCCGGACCCTTCTTGCCCGGCAGGGGGCCGAGGTATGTGAAGACGAGGGAGGAGATATTGGGGGAGCCGTTGACGGAGGAAGAGGTGAGGGATTTGGTTAATGGGTGTTTGAAGTCCAAGAGGCAAATGAATATGGGTACGTTCTGCTATGTGATTTGCTCTTTGGTCTTTGCTTGTTTGGTGCATTTTCGTTCTTGTTGAAGATATCGGTTGGTTCAGCAGTTATGTTAAATGGCGGTCTTGCTTGTGCTTCTGGCACGGGCACATATTTGCCGGTCTTCCGGTCATATAATGTGCTTGTAGTCAGTGCCTGATAGTTCTTCCTTTCTTGCAAACTTTATGTGGTGGTTTAAGTTGTGATCACCGGTATAATTAAGATCATGGTTCTTCTTTCGGTTTTTGGTGAGTAACCTTATCCTTTCAAGAGCCTCTGCTGAATCAGAGCATTGAGGAAGAGAAATTTTCTGTTCTTCTGTCCTTTGAAGGTGGACCTCTTAAATGCTTAATGGTCTTGTGCATATTGTTCTCAGATAGATCAGTATCTGTTGTTTTGAACGTTAGAGTTTGTGGATTAGAAAAGGCAACTCCAAGTGGGATACTCGAGATTTTTATTTGTGACAAACCTTGTCAGATGCTATGTTTCCATTGAAGGTGTAGTTATATATGGATGTGCTTGCTTTTTGATATGTGTCTAGGTAGGGATGGTTTGACTCACAATATGCTGGATAACATTCATGCTCACTGGAAGCGGCGGCGAGTGTGCAAGATAAAATGCAAAGGAGTTTGTACAGTAGACATGGACAATGTGAAACAACAGCTGGAGGTCACTTCTTCTCTCACTATCACCTGTCATCTCTCGCTCGTTTGTTTTCCTGCATGCTTTCGCTTTTGGAGTGAGTTTGTAAATGTTTTAAGCAGAGCTGTTAGTCACTGCGATAGCTGAAGTTTTTTCTTTTATTAAAAAGTTTTCAGTGATCAGATATTCCTTCATTTTGGGACTCATTCTACCTGCTGTTCTCAATTGTTTACTATCTATCTTTATTATAGGGCAATACGTCTCACTGACAACTTATGGGTTAGAATTGTATGATATAATACTTCGTGCATTTTTGTGTAATGTGCACTCTGACATATTTTTCCTCAATTTCATGAATGGACAGGAGCGAACTGGAGGGAAGATCATTTACAGTAAAGGTGGGGTAATATACCTTTTCAGGGGCAGAAACTATAACTACAGAACTCGTCCTCGCTTTCCACTGATGCTGTGGAAACCCATTACTCCTGTGTATCCAAGGTTGATTAAGAGGGTTCCAGAAGGTTTAACATTGGAAGAAGCGACGGAGATGCGCAAGAAGGGACGGACACTGGCACCAATATGCAAACTTGGTATACCTATTACCTGTTCTTCTGATAGATCAAATAAAAAGGTCTTTCTTTGCAATACAAGGGCTAGGGCAAGACTTCCATTGAATCTTGTTGGGATTGGAGGGGGAAGTATTTCCTTTGGAAACCGTTGAGCTGTTGACACTTGTTAAAAAATTTGAATAGTATCATTTTATGCACCAGCAGACTAACTATTCAGTGGACACATATGTTTTACAGGTAAAAATGGTGTCTACTGTGACCTGGTACATAATGTAAGAGAGGCATTTGAAGAGTGTGAATTGGTGAGAATAAATTGCAAAGGGATGAATGGCAGTGATTATAGGAAAATTGGCGCAAAACTCAAGGTCTGTGTGATCTCTAGTAGGATATATTCTGTATATATTTGTCTCATGGTATTGATGGTTAAGATGTGTTGTTCAATGTTCCTCCCTTCCAGGACCTAGTCCCGTGTGTGTTAATTTCATTTGAAGAGGAGCACATACTTATTTGGAGAGGAAGAGAGTGGAAGTCTTCCTTTCCAACTCCTGAAGTATATTACAAGGATTATTCATCTAGTGTTGATCGTGCATGTGAAGGATCTCTTCCAGTAATCTCAGAACAGGATGAAAAACAGGAAGTTCCTGGGAAAACCGGTCCTCCTTTTGTTCAAGAAAACGAGGTATATGGAGTTACTGATGAAGATTCAATTTTGGGGGAGGTTGATGGAAATAAAATCACTGTAGGCGGTGAAAGCAGTGAAGCAGATGAATCAGAAGATGCAAAGAGCATCAATGCAGCTGTTGCTACACCTGATGTTGTAGCCGAAGAATCTGAGACCATGGTGGAAACAGAGAGACTGCACAATGTTTCGGAAGCTTTGCCTGATCAAGTTCAACCAACTAGATCAATGCCACCTTGCTCGGAACAAGTGCTTTTACTGTTAAGCCAGGCTGTCAAGAACGGCAGTGCACTTATCTTGGATACTAATTCATTGGATGCTGACACTGCTTACCAGAGGGCGGTTGCTTTTGCAAAGACTGCTCCACCTGGCCCCGTTTTCAGGCACCGACCTAGGAGAGCTGTGTCCAAGAAGATTGTGAAGGAAGAAGATGGAAATGTAGATGCTGAAGGCGAACCTTCTTCTACACGTACAGAGAGGGGAAATAAGCAGAGTGATCTGAAAATTCAGAGGAAAAAAGAATTGCATGAACGCCACTTAAATGTATCACCTCTAGGAAGCTTGAGGGTTGATGAACTCGCCAAGTTGCTGGCATGAGTTTTAATGCTTGTTGACGTTTGATGGGGATCCATGTATCAACTCCTCCACAAAATTTTGTCAATGTGATTGATATTAATCTCTGTTGATTCTTCCCGCCATGCTTCTTTTTCTTAGAAGCAATTCGTTACTTCGCTCTTTTATGTTTCCACTTTTTCTGTGCGTATTGAAATAAAACATACTTGTCTTTCAAAGGGAACCCTCAGATCAAATGAGACGTTAAGGGCGAGCATGACAAATGTTGTATTTCTTTTTTAAATGATTTTTTTATTTTAGACTAGTTTCTAAAATAGAAATTCATTTGGTGATATAATTTCATTTTTCTATTTCTAAAATAAAGTTTTAATTAAGAAATAGGTTTGGAACATCAATTAGAAGTAAAAATCTATTTTTGAAAGAAAAATGAGAAGTAAAAATTCTTCATCGCTCGTCCTCTTTATTAGTTGGCCACCCACCCGCTGCTACCTACCGTCCACTGTCCCCAGCCACTAACCGCTGTCCGCGTGTCCATCAAATGAAATTCTATTCTAGTAATAGAAATTTTGCATCGTTATTTAACACAAATTTTTGTTCAAAACTCATTCAGAATATTTATATTTCTCTTATAGAAATCAATTTCTAACAAGAATGATTATCATTCGCACCCTAACTTTCTCACCTAATTAGCTTTATACTCGCCATCATCGAGGAGTATGGAGGACAGTGTGGCTTAAGAAGAAGAGATTGCGCGTTGCTTTGCCAGAGGTGATGGGAATGCATGAAGCAAAAGGGGCGACTCATGAGCATCGGTGCCGATCCAAATTCTTAAAATCTCCACCTTTTTTCTACTAAAAAGATTAGCTTTACGAGCAGAATACGTGGATTGAAGCATTCCAGTCTGTAATCAGTCTAAATAACGAAATTTTATGACTCCAGTGATCTCTTCATGGAACTTTAACTTCCTTTTAGAAAGATAGGGAAAGACAACTCAATGCTCCCGGCAAAAAAAAAAAAAAACCTTGCACGCAAACCTTCATTGAGCTCTGAAGTTTGATCTGTTTTTTATTTCTGATGGACTAAACATAAGTATGTATTGCATCTGATCTCTGGATGAAAATCCTGAGAGTCACTCATGCAGACATGTAATGTAAATTGAAACCCATATCTTCATGGGCTTTCTAGTTCAGCATAAGGTGGTACATAGCTTGATGCAATTGCCTTCCGACTGAGAGAACGGAAGTACAGTACAAGAACACGGGATTCCGAAATAGGTGTAATGTATTCCGTGTTGATTATTTACCTCAAACGATGGATTTTATGTGTGTAATCAAGCCATCTTCGGTAAAAACCAGAAGCAGCTAGCCAGGCATTCCAGTGAGGTGCATCGTGCAGAAGAGAGATTTTAGTTATAGCATCCTCGCAAAACGAGCACCCTGTCCTGCTTTGAGCATTGTCGCAGAAGTCTCTCTTTGGTTGTCGTCATTCTGCATAAGACAAGATGATTGAGAATCAGATCACTCAGTTTATGAATCAAATTGATTCAGAAGCAGAATCATCAAGAACATGCATTTCTTGTAACTGTCCTTCAATTATTAAGAATAACGAGGCATTGTTTCAACGATTATCGAGTAACTTTACACATAGTCATTACTATGATCCACGATTAACCTTGTTGTCTAAGAAAGAATAACAAGAAAACGTTTGTTGCTTTCCAAAGGGGAAAAAACATAACATGTGCAGCCAAGATCAGATTCTTCGGTTTAAGGCCCTAAGTCTCCCAGTAATTACTAAATCCCCACCGTATAATCTTCAAGAAAAAGTACTTGAATGACAAATGATATAAACAATAAAAAAGACATGGAAATCTCGTTGACCATTTAGTAGTAGCCCATATATTACGGGCATATGCTGATCTTATACTAACAGCAGCAGAGCCAAAGTTCCCAGCATCAAGCCAAAACAAAAAATTTGCTAGATCTTTTATCAAGGACCAGATGTCGGAAGATCTTGCTTCTTCACAGGGACCTCATGCATCAAGTTCACAAACAAATAGCTGGCAGTCTTACATTTTAAAATTTCAATTGTAACAAAAATAATGAGTTACAACACCAGAAGATGATCAAAAGGACAAGAAAATCTTCCAGACCACTTATTGTTTTATTCTATTACACCCTTGGATGATACAAAATACAAAAGCCAAAGAATAAGCCAAAACAGAAAGCCGATTTAAAAGCGTAACTTTTACACATCAACTAGGTCAGATTCCGACGTAAATTTTTCATATTCAAGAGAATGTCAAAGAACAATAAACTAATAGGAATAGGAAAAAGGATGAGACAGTTGGCATTTGAAGGGTATAACAATCACAAGGCCTGCAAAAACATGAATGCCCTGCACCCGAAAAAGTTTGACCTCCCCACAGAAAGAATAAAAACTTGATTTAGTAATTCTCATACGCTCTTTAACACCTATGAAAATCATTAGATCTACTGCATGCTTCTTAGTATTCAGATTTCCCAGTGGGCATGGACCAGACACGAGTATAGTTTTTTGATGGCAGAGATATAATTGCTGAATTCGGACAGAAATCATCCAAATTCAAGCATCAATACATCTCAGTTTCCAAACTATTTACCAGGTGATGAAAACAGCAGCTTTGCAGCTTAACGTTTAAGTCATGATAAATCCGTATCAATCAAAAACAAGCCCTCAATTCATCTGCCCCGAGAGGGCTCAATGACAAGAACCAAGACCTCATAAACTCATATAAACTCATGACTTCCATCCAATCTCTGAAGGGACAAGTGAGCGACCAAACTCCCAAAATTTCACAAGAAATGCCCAACTTCTCAGCACTAAAAGTTCTGCAAGCAAATAAAGCTAGCGACGAAAGCATTATAGAAGAAGGGGGTTTTGAAGGGCGAGGATGAGTTACCGCAGGACGAGAATGAGCAGCGAGAGGGTCGGAGAAGGTGAACGAGCGAAGGGACATCTTCGCGATCTCCGAAACCGCGACGTCGCGAACGCCCGGAACATCACTTGTCAAGAACTCGTAACCGGCCTGGAAGGCGTCCCGCCAGAACTTGGGCAATCTGCTGCTCTTGCTCTGCGTGTACACATCCCACATGTGCAGCACTACCTTCTCTCTCTCCTCCACTTCCTATCGAGGGAACCCAAATGAGGAAACCCAAAAAAGACATCAACTTTCACAACACCATCACACCCCAGAAAAACAAGAAAAGTAGGAAGAGGAGAGAGAGAGAGAGAGAGAGTACCAAGATGTCGAGATCTTCGTAGGAAGGCAAGTCAAGCAAGTCGGAGGAGAATCTCGCGAGGTTGCCGGCGGACCACTTGAGGGTGACGGAGCCGGTCAGCATCGACCAGAACGCTAGCAGGAGGATCGCGGCCAGAACCCAGAACTTGTACGCGCTCCTGCCTAACAACCTGCTCTCCGCAGGCCTCTCCCTCTTCGACCCATTCGAGGTCGCCGCCATCCCCGCCGCCGCCGCCGCCGCCGCCGCCGTCGTCGTGGGCAAGTGAAGCTCGTCGGTGGCCATTGCTGAAGCACAGAGAGAGAGAGAGAGAGAGAGAGAGATGCTCAGCTCTGTCAAGCTATGGGGTCCCTATAAGTGCGGGTCGGTGGCCTGTCAATTCTTGAAAACGGGGAGAGAGAGAGAGAGATTATTGCAAAAGCGAGGATTTTTCGACGACGTGTTTTTCCTTGCGATCTTCAACTTTCTTGCCGAATTCGTTAAATGGGGATTTGTTTCGTGCGAGGTGTTTTACGAGAAATCATTCGGTTCGGTCGGGCTTCGCAGAAATTAAGAAAGAGAATCATTACGTACGGCGTTTTATGATTGGCCGGGTGCACGCTCATGCGGTGCGCGGACACCCGTGATAGTTCTTCCTCCCCATTCGAGGTAAAAAGCTGAGGTTTTTATTAGTGCTGAATAACACTGTGGAAGGATTTTGTCAGGGTCTTGTCCTTATGTATGAATTAAACTGATTAATTATTAGAAATAAAGATTTTTTTTTAAATGTGCAGAAGTACGAGTTTAGGAAAGCTGTTTACTTCAACTGTGTAAAGGACTTGACATGTATGTCGGAAGTACTCTTTGGCATTTTCCTTTTGTTGACCATCCAATTAGAAAAAGCCTATCATGTGATCGGTGTATTAAAAATGACAAACGTTTTTGTAGTAGATATAGCACGAATTAATAATGTCGACTATAAAATGCTTATCATATAACTATTCATGATAGATATAACTAGTAAGTGCCCCTACAGTATGAGTTAATAATGTTGACTATAAATTACTCATCATATAATTACTTATGAAATTTCTACGTTTTTTTCTATTTATTCTCATTGTTTTCTCACCGCGTAGTTGATACTTTCAAATTATAATATTCCGCATCAAATGCTTTAGTAAGTACGTTTGAGATATTCATCAGCATATTTTTTTTATTGAAACAAATTAATTAAGCACTTCTCAGGACATTGGCCCTTATAGATAAGAATGGTGATGTCGAGGACATTTTAAATATAGGTTAAAATCACTTAAAAATAGCAGGCACGCATATCAATACACTTTTCAAAATCGAACAAAAGCACATTTTAAGGGGGAAAATAGCATACTTTGAATAAAAATTTTCGTTTTTCGTAATCACAGTTACAATATTTCTTTTCTAACATGAAAGGACACGGGACGGTGGTGGGTCTCGCTCGAAATACCACACTGGAGGTAACGTCGACTGAGGTTGACTACTGATAAATGAGGAACGGACTTTTGTCGGTGACCGTGGAGCTAAGACTTTCAATTAATTAATTAATTGACTATTAATTAAAAGTGCTGTATTGAGTTGACACGCGCAGACGTGATTTTGTGTTCAAACGGCGAGTTTTTCCATTTACGCGTCCCGATCCGATCGGCACTCCTCCCGACTGCTCCACAAAGAATAAAACTGCGAGACTCTTCACGTAACTTTCTGTTCGATCTATATTATTCATTTTCTATGAAAAGAATTGGATCAAAATACGAAAAATAAAACTAATATGGACGAACATGAAATAGTATATGCAAGAAATAACATAAATAAGTTTAAGTTTAGCTTAGCTTAGCTTTTATGCCTTATGGCGCCACCGACTCGGAGGAGCATAAATATGCAATAAAAGAACACCGCTGGACAAAGAAGTTATATTTGCGTCATTTCAATTTCAATTCGAAAAACCAAAATATAGAACGAAAAACATATTTGACACCTCCGCAAGATCAGAAGAGAAACTACCATTCAAAGAAATTTAGGACGAATTATGACTTTTCGCGTTGGATGGAAAGGCAGCAGATCTTTAGGCTGTTCAACGAAATTTCAGTATTAACGGTTGTTTTTTTGACTTTTCAATTTAACAGTAAAAAGCCTAGGAGGCATAATACCTCCTAAAGATCGTAGACTCATCCAAAAATCGGCCTCCAAAGATTTAACCGTTACCGTAGAATGATGATGAATTTACCATTCGCATGAGACAAACAAACAAACAATCGAAACAGGAGATAGCATGATGTGACAGAACTTTCATCCATACGGCTTGCACAAAACCTAGTGGGTGCCGCCAAGGACAAGTCTTTATTGTGCTCGACAAGTGGAGGGAGACATGTGAAACACTTCAGCGCAATCGATTTCAACTTTGCCGTAACAATAGCACCCTGCCAGTCTGTGCTCGAGTGTCAACGCGTTTGTCCCACAAGTTTGGCAGCATCCCCAAAAAAGATGAGCATTGACACCGCTCTCGTGAACGCAAGAGCATCTGGCCTTCTGCATTTCATGCTTACCCCAATATCCGGAAGCCCCATTCTTGAGCCCACATGGCTAGGAAAGGCTTTTGCTCGGGTTGTTACAGTTGCTTCCTTGCTTCTTACACCATCATCACCGCCCCCAGACGTGAATGTCAATAGCCAGCATTCGCCCAACAGAAACACAAGTTCCGTCACTTCCATTTCCTTGCATCCTGCACCATCGCTACTGCTTCCAGGGCCTTGTGTAAAAGGCCAATGCTCACCCAATAGGAAATTCTTGCGAATCTCCAATCACTTGTACTTCCCCGACAAGTGTCGCAACCCAAGCCAACTAATCCTACCACAACCCCATTTAGCTTAAGTTTCTATTCCCCCGAGCAAGACATATAGATCACTTCAACATCACAACTAGTTTCAACCTACCATGGCCATCATCAGGAGAGTGGCATCAACTCTCAACTAGTTTATGCACGAGTGGCTAAGCCCACCTTCAGCGATCACTCTGAAATTAAGCCTAACGCCCTAGACTCCCAAGCGATGAACATCCCAAGACCACTCCAGATGTATCTTCCCTTCTAAATTCCTCACGCTCCACCCCAATACTCAAAAGCCCCAATCTTAAGTCCACATAGCTAGCTAGAAAAGAATTGCTCATTCTTGCAACCTCTCTCTCTCCAAACCCAAGAAACGCGTCTGCCACAAATTGTCATAATTGTCTTTCAAGAAACCTCAAACTTCATCATAAGAGACTTAAATTAACAAGTGGACTGCTTCATAACTCCACAAGCATACAGGCAGGACGAGGAACATTCAAAGAGTGGCATTCTTCTGCTCAGAAAGATGCATATCAAATCACAGAAAAATCATATGTCCAGACATAATTAAAGCAACCTCATCATCGCAAGAAGAAAGGATAATAAATAGCTTGTGTTGTGTCATGTCTGATTAAATTCACACTTTTTCAGAAAAAAGCTTCCATGGAATTGTTTAAACACGAACATCATAAGAAACTGGAGCTCCAAATGAAAATGAGATTCAGGAATGGGCAACAAACGAAAAAACCGAGTTAATGCTGGAAGGATCTTTTGAAATTGTATTCCACAACCTCAGACATATTCCACAAGTGGAAGGTGCAGACAATCAACATGGCATCAGTTCAGTCCGCCCGTCTGCTTCTTGTCATCCTCGGTACTACGTGAAAGTCCACATATTCACATGTGTTTTTCCAATTGACAACATTAAGCAGAGTGTAAAAATCTAGGAAAGGCCAAAAGAGAAAAGGCTCAGTATGCAATTTTCTATCGAAGAAATAGTTGAAACTGTAAGACAACGAAAACAGGTCTGCCCGATAAAAGATCCCATTTCCCCTTCTAAATTTCTCCACTTGTTTTCAATTGCTCCAAAAACAAGGACCGGATGGGAAAAAAAACAAAAGGCTTCAAGAAAGGAAAAATTTAACCACCCTGCACAACCAAAGCTAATGAAACAGGCAGCAAGTAGCAAAATCGAGGAAGGATAGGCATCAGACAATAAGCGGAAAAGTAAACCACATGAGATTTCAGTGTGTATATAACTTTTTTTATCCATCATTTGCCTTCCCCTCAATAAAATCAGGAAAACGGAAAGATTACATGAACACCAATGGATGCACAAGCACATTGCTCCTATATCAGCACGATAGCCTCCCTCTGCCCAAACCGAACGAAAAAAATCCGACCTTGATGACCAAAGAGAGGTCCACATGATAGCACGGCACAACCAAAAGAAATCCCACTCTACGACAACGCTAATCGCATGAGAACGCACGAGGGACAGCAAGAACGAGCGAGCACCAGTATCCCAGGTTTCGTCACGAGGCATCAGACAATAAGCAGAGTAATATAGTCAGCACTGCGCATCAGTGTGTAGGATAAGATTCAAGAAAATCATCACTTGCCACCATGACAGAAACACGCGACGAAAGCACCAAAAGCAGGCCAAGAACAAAAGAAAAAAAAACGAATCTTTCGAAAACCCATGAACCTTACGGCGCCAAATCTCGGCGACACAACGATTGATTGAAAAAAGAAAAGAAAAAGGAGTAAAAATCAAGCTTGGATCGAACGAAAGGGAAAGGAGAACGAGGGAGTATCGGTCGGTCCATTTGACACCAAGGCAAAAGCCCGGAGAAAGGAGGCATGCGATGTTCCTCTGCGCAACTCCATTTTCTCCCCTCTGCCATTTTGCTTTTGGGGGCCCGAGATCGCCCGCCAGAGGGGCGGGTGAACGGTTGCAGCTCCGCGTTCGGACAAGACGAAAGCTACGATGGAGATCGGCGGCCGATGAGAGTTTAAGGTTGCAAAGAGAGGCGGAGATGGATGTGGAGAGGAGGAACGGAATCGAGGAGGCGGCGCAGGCCGTGGAGAGTGAGATGTTTCGGCGAGAGGTCGATTGATTTATAGAGGGGCTTGGCGGGACTGCCGGAGGGAGGGCATTAGGGTTTCTCAAGGGGTTTTGGCCCTTTTGGGGGAATGGAGAAAACAATAATAAACCGAGCCGAACCGTTTTTCAAATCGGGTCTAAAAGAGTCTTGACCCGAAATGTTTTTGAGTTTTTCAGATAATCAGAATCAATCCATGGACGCCCATGCGTTCCAATCATAAAGCCCAAAATAAAATGTATCATCAGTTGTACAGCGAATCTGTGGGTTTTTGTGTTTAGAGTACACTTTTACTTATTTTACACTAGCTATTCGTATTAAAAAAATAGTGAGTGTCGAATAAAATGATCGAATTAATTTCATGTGTTGTACTTCTAATGATGTATAATTTGTGTCGGAAAACACCATTAAACATAGGATAATTGTCACGATTCGCAAATTATTGGGTTAATTATGTTTTAAGCATATTGAATTGTCTTTAATTTGACAAAAATGATAGGATCGTACTGTTAACTACTAGTCTAAAAGAAGCTTGCCATTATCACACCGCAATATTAAAAAAGGAATTCTTAAGTCTCATCCACATCCCATGTAGTAGAGCGATTCACACATCAGCTAACTATAATACCAACAAATATTTATTAATTGAGAGCCATCTACTCTAAAACCCCTCAGGACAAAAATCTAACGAGCCCAAGAGCGAGGAGGCAAGTGATAATGACGAATCTGACTAACTGATGAATACACACATGTCATACCATTCCTCGACGGTCATTGCTTATGGTCGATAAGCTTTTATAAGGAAACATGTTCCTTCAGTAAATATCCTGGGCCATCCATCCCCGACGGGTGATCCCGATAAGGCTTCTACTTATTGTTCATCTTGTTGGAGGGGTCAATAGTAGTATTACTATGCCAAAAGCTCCACAGCCTTTGGCTCATAAGATCCGCTTGACCACGTCTGGACCATTGCCATTTATTATGACATACAATCACGTGTCATGATAAGACCACTCCGACCAACGCTCAGCATGGACTGCTTCCCATTTATAAATAAAGATTCTATGGTTATAGATAAGTTTCTTCCCTTCTATGGTTATAGATAAGTTTCTTCCCTAATTTTCCATAGTCTTATACACACGGAGTTCCCTTTTGCTAACTTTAAGCATCAGAGCCAATCCGGATCAAGTACTTGGACGCCCTAAACCGTTTCACTGGCGTAGATCCATCTCGAGATGGGAGTTCCGACAAATTTCTCAAGATTAGATTGTGCATCGACACTCCACAGCACCAGCCATGCCAACATGGAACTCAAGGTTCTAGAAGAAACACACGTATCCTCAGGGCACATGCTAATGACGAATCCAGTTTGCCTTTCAGCATAACTCATTACGAATGGCTAACTCACGAACAATCTAGTCAACAGCAACCAAATCCAATCCCTGTCAGAAAGCACCGAATCGAGCATGATCTAGCCAAATTTGGCCAAATATGCTTAAAAGGTTGTGATATACAAATTCATGGCTAATTAGCGGCACCATGGCAACTTGCATAGGATGGGGCTACGGTGAATAGACACTGCAAAACCGGCGCTCTCAGAATCTGCAACTTTCAATTCCATTAGTCCCAGCAACGACTGACCTTTTTCTATATGTAGAGTTACAATAAATGTCACTTCACCAGGAATCAGAACTAAGAAGCAATGAATGCAACGAAAGGATATCAAGACTCACTAGTCATCAAAATGCAGCAATCCTCCAAAACACCTTAGAGCATAGGCTATTCTTTGCACAATCTGGTTGAATTGAATAGACAGGTGGAGAGAAGATGGTACAAAACGGGGAGCATTCCCATGGGAGCAGTTAAAACAAAAATAAGGGTATGTACAGTTTTGGACAAGATCTGCTCAACTCGATGAGCATTGTCCAAGTGCACATCTCTGTTCTCTACCCTCTTTGCGAGAATGAGGCAACTCAGCCTCTATGGCTTGAGTATCCAATTCCTTAAGAAGCGCCGATGAATATTCCCTTATTGCCCCTGAATTACAGATGAAGGGACGAAAGAGAACAACCAATTATTCCACCGTCTCTTCCTGATTTTCAGCATTTGATACCAGGAGGGAAGCCATGTCGTCCTCGATGTACTTGACATGACACAGCTCACCACCAGCTTCATCAGCAAATGTAATCTTCTTTCTTTCCTTGTGAACCTTATGTTCCGTTGTAGGATGACAATCCTCAGTTAATCTCTGGAAATTACAATGATATTGTCAACAAATGCAAAAGTGCCATCAATTATACAGCATTTTCCAGCCACAGGAAAAAGGACAGAAACAAACCATTATTTTGCAGAAACGGTTGCAGTCCCTTGCCATCATGGAAAGCCACTTCCGTGCGGTTTCCTTCACTTTACTGGCATTTTCAATGGCAGTCTTTACCTGCCAGAGAGACCGGAGTTAATATTTTTAATGATAATACATTTTCTTTTCTTGAACAAGTCAGATCATAAATGAATGAAGAACGAACAATTGCTAAGAAAATCGAAAAAAATGTCACCACAGAAATGAATGAAGAAAGAAGAAGGGGCTCACAAACAATGCTTCTTTACAAATCCTAGAGTCAGTATTTTCCTAAGTAGTGGAGAGAGAGAAATTCATTTAGACTGAAAAAATCACAAAGGTTGCCGAAAGGATGAAGTAAACAAACCAAAGGGCAAACCATCTTCAAATTGAACTTTAAAAATAGGGTAACCAATGCCATATCAACTCTCAAGCTGATTAAGTCGCGGTCTCTCATCTGCAGCCGCTCTAATCCAGCGGGAAAGCTATAGACTAGTAACAGATAAGTGCACAGAATCAGATATAACGGATCATAACTATAATTTTGTAGATAGAAAAACATATCTGGTACCCTTCCCACAGCATGAGAGGTAACTCATGACAAGCCTAAGAGAACAAATGCATGAACATAATTCTGCTCAATAGAGAATCTCAAAACAAAGATAATAT
Source organism: Eucalyptus tenuipes (assembly GCA_014182365.1). NCBI lineage: Eukaryota > Viridiplantae > Streptophyta > Magnoliopsida > Myrtales > Myrtaceae > Eucalyptus > Eucalyptus tenuipes. Next base: position 12,630,119 of record CM024542.1, on the reverse strand, counting down.
AGACCTAATACACATGTTAATAAATAAATAAAAAATAGAGCAAAAGAATATCCTAAGAGTGCATTACTAAAACTGTAATCTTGATCTGCTCATCAGCATACCTCATCTGTTGTATATTTTGTATTTCCTGTGAGACAGCTATCAGCACATGAGTTCCCTTCCACAATATCTGTCATAACATTCAACTCGGTCATGAGTTTTGTTGCAAGATTGTCAAAGTCTTGCATCTGCCTTTGAGAAAATGCAATTGCACTCTGAGAACAACTCTGGCTGGAGTTTACACGCGGTACAGTGGCAGATAAATTAGAATCTTTGTGACTGCCTTTAGGCGGTGATCCTTTTTTATTGCTTTTTACTTTCTTGCGTTTGGGGTTTGGAGGTAGTTCAGCCCTTCTGACCAGTTTGAACCTTTCCACTCCCAAAGACTCCGTCTCCATCGGATTCTGTGAGTACACTTTTCCCCTATATCCTGCATATACCATAAGATATACTAAGTGACAGAATAAAGAAAAGTGAAATGCTACAGCCACCGAGTAATACAAGCAATCATCACAGTCATGTTTGATAAGGAGCTCAATAAAAGCTTGGAATTTATGTTCCTGTTTAAAGAGTCTAATGAACATATAGCAGCATTTGAAACGGATGACCAGATTAAAAAAAAAAAAAAAGGAACCTTGCTGAAAATTGTTATTCTTTATATGAAGACATTCAGTCATAGTAGAACTACAAGATTTATCATATGACTTGTCATGATAACTGTGCTTATCTTGTCAACAGTCCCATTTCAAAGATCGCACAGATGGACCATGAACAAGGTTTTATTTAGAGGTCCATATGAAAAGCCCAATATTAACACACATACCATAACCTTCATCATTTGACTCTGTTGCACTTATCAATTTACGCAGTCTTTCCTGAGAAGTTGGAGATATGACCTGACAATACAAGCACTATTTAGAGAAGTAATCACAAACAGATTCACTCTAGTAGCATGACAATATCAGACAAGTACCTTTCTTGCAGGAAAAAACCTCCTGGGTGCACAATGTAACTTCAACTGATCGAAATTTTCAAACATTTGCAAGGTTGTAGGATCATCAGCAACATCACATGGAGCAACATCTGTGGTGCAGCTGATTTCTGCATCATCACCAGTACATAAATGAGATTGTTTCTCCTCATCAATAGGAGAATCCAAGCAGACATCACAACTTGGGTTCAGATTTGCATTGCAAGCTGAGTTACAATCGCCAATAATGCTTTTCTTAGAAATTCTCTCATGATCAAAAAGCATACTCTCTCCAGCATCATCCTGAGATATGCTTACACCATCTCCACAGGGTTGTTTTGTGGGCTGACTGCTGCAAGAAGACCCATCTGGTTCTTGACTGGAACTGCTTAGGTGTAATGACATAGTGTGTGTCGACATATAATCTCTGCAGTTGTTGGGATTACCACAAAAGCCATTTACAGAACTTTGAGAAGGGGCTTCAAGACTGAGGAAATTTGTATGACATTGTTTTTCCTGTGCCTCTGATTTATGTATATCTGATTCCTGATAATTCAACTTGGGTACTTCCAAGTTACTGACCACTGAAATGGCCACATCAAGGTTGGAGGACTCAGATGCCAATGCGGAATGCTCCACCTCTTCATATGGCACTTTATTGAGAACACAAATCTCAGATTCTTCACCAACAGAAATCTGATTATCCTGATAAGATTCATTAGGCACCCCACTGGAAACTGTCACAGAGGAGGTGGCTTGTCCATCATTTACAACTTCTAAGGTATCTCTGGGAGCGCCATCTCCACTGAAATCTGTCACAGAAGAGGTGGCTTGTCCATCATCGACAAGATCTAAGGAATCTCCGAGAGGACCAACTCCAGTTTGTGAGTTTGAATCATAGTCATGGGCCTCATCCTCAACTTTTACAGAAATAGACATACGTAAATTCCCTGATTGCAGAGTTGGTTGAGGAGATTGAATCTGTTCTGCTATGACAGATACTTTGGCACTTTGACATGACAAATCTACGCACTTTTTAGGGGAAACCTTCTTGCCTTTGAAGCTCTTCATTTTGGCTTTCCAAATAATCAGAGGCTCCTCAAGATCAAGTTCATCTTCCTCAGAAAGAGAGTGAGAATGAACCGCCTTTTTAGGAGAGCAAGAATCATCCTCAATTGAACTGGAATCTTCACACAGCAGTCGTTTCCGTTTCTGCATTTTACATCTCTCTTTAATTTGATTCAATGTCATATCTGCATCTAGAAAGCTGTTCTTTTCATCAACACGATCAAACTTTGAACAATTTAAGTTGGATTGAGTTGTTTTTCTTCCCACCAACTCAGGATATAATCCATCTCTGACATCATCATCATCGTCATCAAAATCTGAGACATCAGGTTCATCCTTTGGCTCAAACTTGCGGAAGGTAACAAGGTCTTTGACATCTCCTGAACCGCATAAATCAGCAACTTTCTTGAATAAAAGTGCTGGCCTTCCACACGTTACATTTAGCACTTTGGTCACGTGGCCATTTTTAATTGCCTGGATAGAATGCAAGTGGATGCAACTTCTTAACTCCATCCCTTGAAAATGACTTGATCCTCTTTTGAGATTCTAGAAAGCTTTCAAGGTCCTGTGATTCATGCCAAGTAGCAATTAGGAACTCATTTGATCATCAAAAGGCACATCAATCCTATGGCTGATAAATATTACTCTTAATATGACAACAAGAAGATGAGTAAAATTGAAATTGCATTAATGAAATGAAATGCAATCAAAGTTAGAACTGGATCACGTTATCTAATAAACAAGGTCTGCAGAAAAGCATGCTCGAGCAACTCCATATTTAAGTGCGGCACTTCGAACAGGGGAAAAACACATTTAAGCAGACAGAGAGAAAGGCAAAGAGATGTGGAAGGAGAAATTAGTCAGGAGCTCTCTATTAGTACAATTCTTCATGATCTAGGTCCAAGTCCAACACGTAGTAATCAAGTTTAGCGGATTGGGCATGACTCCCAGATGATATCAGGGAATAAAGTGGGCACCGATTTGGAACTGAACCACTATAAGTCGGCTGCGCATTTCTCTGTCCCTGCTTTGATTCCTAATGAACCCGCAGATTCTTATACCATTTGACCAGATCTTCCAGATTGTATTAAAATTCTCTGATCTTGAGCAACAGCTTTCGGATTTTAGTGCTTACGTGAAAGATGGAGTCAATAAGCTAAAAATCGTTATTCCGAAAAGGAAAATCTATGACAAATTCAATCTATAGAAAGTTACAATAAATCAGCTTGTCTCAGGTCTATAATTACTTGTCAAGGGAGTCCAAGTTGTAATTGGCAAGCCATTTTGTTATCATTCCCATCCCAGCCTTTCGTCCATATAAGGAATGACCATCCATGCCACCATGACCATCCATGCCACCATAACCTTCCATGATGTCTAAAAATTGCAACTTGAACAAGCAGTCTGACATTCTATCAGCTATTTTTCAAGTTCCATTTCCCTTGCAGAAATAAGAGAGTGCAGTCTACTCACTATGTGACAAAACCGATGCTTAATTCTCTGTGAAAGCAGTAGTTTCGCTAGAGCTGCTCAACTGGTTTCGCCAGGATTCCTATTTCCTCAAGTCTGATAATCTGGAGTCTAAATCAAAGCTCGTAAAAGACCTTAAATCCTACCAGGTGTGGGACAGTAGAGACCTGAAGGCGCATGATATACGATCCCGAGAGAAAGCGTCACTGTCAACCTGACGACTCAATCATCGAGCAAAGATTGAGAAAAAGGAAAGCGCACTATTTCACGAGCTCCGGCTCAGCATCGAACTCTCAAAATCAGTCGTCAATTGACAGCAAACCGAAAATCAGGCAGCCTAAAAACTCGACCGGCAACAGTGAACGACTGAGACAACGACAGGACAGTGACTCCGGCTACTCACCACTGACCGGCGTCGAAGAACGGCGCGCGGATTCGGAGATCCGCCTGGCGGAGCGTCGGTTCCGGGATTCGGAGACCAGGCCGTGCCGGATTCGACGCGATCGGCGATCGGAATCGAGCGGCCGCAGCAGATCCGAGCGCGGCGCGGGCTTACGCCGGAGCGTAGAGAGGAGACGGGGCGGGCACCGAGTCGAAACGGTGAGGGATCGGCGAGTCGGAGAGCGCGCGAAGAAGAGCTTCAGCTCGGGCTCGCGCCTCGAGGATTGGAGAGGGAGATGTGAAGGCGGCAACTTTGCAGTCGCGGGAGCGGGAGGCTTTATTTATCTTTGTGCGGGACGGCGGAATGTGATTTTGAGGAGAGAGAGAGGGAGAGCGCGCGAAATGGTGTGGGCCGGGCTTGGGCCGGTGGGGATGGGCTTACTCCTCGGCTAACATCGCATGTTTTTTATTATTGTTGATATTTTTTTTTTCAGTTTTCTTCATTTTTTCAGTTTAATTTTAGAAATATCGAAGGTAAAAAGAGATCTCCTCCAAAAAATGATATAAAAATATACATCTAGCCATATTAACAAAAAAAATTAAAAAATAAAAGGAGGATGTATGATTGTAAAAAGATAAAAGTTTAAGGAATAAGGTAATGTAACAAATGAAAGTTTGATGATAAATGTGTAATTCTGTCAAAATTAAAATGATTATGAGGCTCTATTTATTTCGCAAAAAATGAACGATAATATTATCCTAAGAGAAACAATGATATGAATTTTGGTAAAGTCAGAACTATTCTTAATATGTTATCTATTATGATAGGTGTAGATATTTGTGATGATCTTTAAAGAATTGCGATGATATCCATATCCAATATTGCTATAGAGCTTAGCATGAACTGGCTGGAATGATGAAGATCTCGACGAGATATGGACAAATTATATACGATGTTGTGGTCATAAAATTTGGAGGAGTTTGAAGTTTTTGGTAGCTAATTTGGTCAGCTGAAAATCATATCACAAGTCATTTTCGTATGGCTTGTCCGTAAACAGCATCAATTAATAGGTGATGATTTGCACATGCTGATTCTGAGCAATGGTCATGAAATATCAAGTCATCGGTGGTTCTGTTGCTATGTTTGTCTAGAGATGATTGTAGAGACAAAGAATATAGCAATTGATGGCTTGGAAAACACACAACGGGATAATCGGAAATTGTCAAAATAATGGAAATAGCTCTTAGTAAAAACAATTAGAATGTCAGCAATGCGAAATAAGCAACAACGACCATTTCAAGAAAACCTTGCCCGTGTTTGCGAAGAAAGGTTGCGTGGGCAATCTAATCTCAAAACATCCATTCCCAACGACTGAAGGCTTTTTACTTCTCAAGACGATCTCCAGGGGAAAGATTGAAGTTGTCTATTTAAGAGAGCGTCATTGAATCTTTAAAGGGTTGGAAGGAAATAAGAAAAAAAAACCAATAATATTCATCGATGTACTCCTACTTATCAAAATTGAGATCCGTTCATCTAATATTTTCACTGTAGGGTTCTGATAATATGATGTCATTTGATAAAATCAACACTTGTTTATTGTATTGTGCGCTTTGAAATAAAATTGAATCACTATAATTATCCACATGCAATCTCATTCATGCTTATTTTTATCCATATCTTACTGGCAACATCTTGCGTAACTGTCACTCTATAGCATTAACAACTGATATTCATCCAGCTTATTATGTTGCACCAACATCATCGCTTGATCTTGCCTTTGCTTGCCTCTTGCGATTTTCAAGTATAGGTTGTTGACTTATGCAAGAACTCACCCTTCTTTTAGGCTGCTTAGATAGCCTCAACAAAAAAGGAAAAATCACCAAATCAATCATAAATTAATTACGATTTTTCCAATTTAGTACAAAAACCATTTACAATTATGCAAATTCAGTCCATCCGATCAATTTTGATTGATCGGCATTGACGTTGACCTCAGTTGGTGTTGATAGTTAGGCTGATGCCGACGTGGACAATTTAAAAAAAAATTGAATTTTTTTTATTATTTTTCTTTTTCTCCTTTTTTTTTTCTCTCCTTCTTCCTCCTCCTTCCTTCCTTTGGCCGATTAGCCAGAGGCAAGCATCAGCAAAAATGAGCCTCGTCCAGCAATGGTGAGGTCGCCCTTGCATGGCTAAGCAAGGCCTTCTTGCCTTTGGCTTGGGTGAGCGACCATGGGCAGGTTGTGGTTTCACCATGGTTGAGTGAGGCCAAGCGTTGCCGGATTTGGCAAGTCAAGCATTGCCATGGCTACGAAAGGGCGAGCCTTGCCTAGCCATTGGTAGCCCTTGCCAAAGGTCATAGCCTTTGGCGGGATCGGGTCTCGCCCATGGCTAGCAAGGCTCAACCCTTACTATATTTGACAAGGGCAAGTCTCACCTAGCCACTAACGGCCCTTGTTAGATATGGCGAGGCCACGACCTTGCGCAACCATGGCGATGCCCAACTAGCTAGATCGACGAGGCTTGGCCTAGCCGACCATGTCGAGGCCGCTACTTGCATAGGGCAAGCCTCGCCATTGGGTGGCAAGGCTGACCTAATTGACACTTGCCTTTGGTTAGCGGCCAGAGGAAGGAGGGAGGAGGAGGAAGGAGGAAAAGAAAAAGAAAAGGAATAATCGAAAAAAATTATTAAAAATTTATCTACGTTAGTGTTGGTCGGCATCCACGTCAATGTAAGCCCGCCAAAAATGGTTAAATTGACTGAATAGTCATAATTGCAAAAGGTTCGTGATTGAATTGGCCAAAAACAAAGATTTATGATTGAATTAGAAAAGTTGCAACAAGTTTATGACTGTTTTGTAATTTTTCCCAACAAAAAATGATTGCATGTAATAATTAATTAATAAAAAATATTTTCATTAATGATGACGTTTTTGTAGACAATTAAAATATTTTTCGTTCAATTTTTTTGATAAGCTGTACAAGCAATTATTTTAAAAAAATACTTTTAAAATTGTTCATTTCCCCGAGCAACAAAATGGAATTTGAATTTATAACCATGTATCTATAAATAGCAAAGGCACATAGCACTCTTGATTAGTTTTATATATCGATCATAATGATATTTTAAATCTTTTATGATGCACAATACCAATGGTTCGATCCGTTTCACTTTAAGACATGTCACCCAACACTCATGAGAAATCCGACCTCGAAACAAATTTTTCACTTTGAAAAATGAATGTCCCTTAATTTTCAATTTGATTTTGTTCAATTTGGTTAATGAATTTCAACCTAATGTGCAATGTGATTCAAGAATTTTTAATTTGTTTAATGCGATATCTTAACTTTTGATATATATTTATGTTAATCGATGCACTATATGAAAAAATTTAATGCGGTCCTCGAGCTTAAATTAATAAAATGATAACATTAAATATTTTCATATAATTTAGATATTAGTATAAATACGTGCTAAAAGTATAGGAATCATATTAAATACATTTAAAATTTTTGGGATAAATTTTAAGGAGTAAATTGAATAAATAGAAAACGCAGAGGTCACGTGGCAATGCAGACGTTACTCGTGTCATTTGCCCCTTTCGCTCTGCTAGTGTGGTTCCAAAGGGCGGTTCGAGGCGCAAGGGTGAGGGAGCAGCAAGCGCCACGCGCCAGGCAACATCCGTTCCGTTCACGTCTCGCCATCCCAATCTCGCTCCCCACGCCCTCTCGAGCAGAGCAGAACCAACCGAACCGACCCTCGCACCGTGCAAAATCAATCCCGAACCGCAACCAGAGCGCACCGACCAAACCTCTCCTCGATCGTCCATCCGTCCCCGTTTCCTCCTCCCTCCGGAATCGTCCACCGATCGCCCGATCCTCGGCCCGCACCGTCGCACACTTCCCTCGCTCGGCCGAGGCGGTTGATCCGGCCCCGATTCCGGGTCCTCCTTCGCGCTCGCCGCACCGTCGCTCGGCGCCCGCGAGGACATGGAGAACTCCGGTGAGCGTCTGCGATTCGCTTAGCAATCTGTTGCGTCGGGCTCTTGATGCCGTTGCGCCGCGCCGAACAGATTTCGTTTCTTTTTCTTTTTTAAGTTCTGCTTCCCGTTTTCTCGTTTACTTTGCTCGCGAACTGTCTGTTGTTTTTTTTTTTTTTCTCGCCGAGGGAATTTTGGAATCCGTGACGAGGAGTATCTCGAGCTCCGATTGTTTTGGTCTGAGCTGGACAGTTTAGCCGGAATTTCAAATGGTCTTCGGGATTGCGGCGATCCGCGTTGTTTGGATAACTCCGTGTGATTGATTCGGGCTGATCAAGGGAAGCAAATTTTGTTTCTCAACATTGTACAAACTTTAGCTAGAAGTTGGATTTTGATATGAGGCCGATACAATGGGCTGATCAAGTGATTTCCAGTGTCATCGCAGTTTTCATTGTAATTACTTGAATTTCGCTCAGATTGTGCGAATGAAAAATCAGGCTGTAGGAATAGATCATCAGTGTCGGGGGCTAGAAATCTGGGGCTTGAACTCGCTCGATAGGCTGATGCAAGTGTGCTCTTTCCATATCGAATCTGTTAGTCATGCAAACTCAAATATTTCAAGAATGTACTCTGCCTGCACACGAAGAATTTCTATTTTTCTTGGGTGCAATACGTGGATCTCAAAGGCTCATTGCAAATTGGTTGATCTATTCCTTTAACTACACCTCACCATGTCGTGCGGTAAACTATCAACAGGACCAAATTCTGAAGACATTATTGTGCCGCCAATCGAAGGTGTTGCTGGAGGAGGAACTGCTTATGGATGGAATGATGGTGGCTTTCAGGGATCAAATCTACTCAAGGAATCAATTAACCCCAGTGAGGTTCCTACCACAGATTTAGTGCATATCTGGTGCATGCCAAGCACAGCGAATGTTGGGCATCAGGAAATGCCTCGACCTCTGGAGCCGGTATGCACTATATATTTCATAATCATGCTTGCCCGTAGTGGTTCTTTGACGTGCAAATTGGAGCAATGAGATGTTGATGTGGGGCCACCTACACAACTAGTACACGACCAGTGGCATTAGTGTCACACAGGAAATTGGATATTCTACTGCTGCATAAAAATGAAGATATAGATGCATGCATGCTATGAATGAGCATTTTACCTTAGCATTCACAAAAGGAATGCCTCTATGCAGGACCCACATTCTCATGCTTGTCTTAACTTTTTATGCTGGGTGTATCTTTGTAGATGTCAAATCAAACCTTTTCATTTTGTGAGTTTGGGTGCGTAAGGTAAAGGTAGAGAGTCCCTGTTGACGTTTGGTAGGTGCTCATTTCTATGTAATCAATTTCTATCAATTTTTGATGCAACTGGTCTATAATTTAGGCATAAATCAATTTGTGTAACCGAAATTGGTTATGATTGTATTGTAGCAGAGAACTAGTTCTAGGAGTTGGAGGTCAGATGACAATTGTGCAAGTTAGTTTTTCCCTTAATCCAAGAGGACTTTAAGTCCTTAAAGAAATTCAATGTAGCTTTCCTTTAGGTAGTGGGGTGGAAGGGTTGGTATAAGCTGTTTTCATCAGCAAAAGTCTACCTTTTCCAAGGATATGAGAGGTATCAATATCTTCTGCCAACGATGTCAAGTTTCTTTGAATAAGTATTGACAATGGAGGAGAGTCTGTACCCTTCAAGGAGTTTGGAGAAGCTTCTACCCTTCATCCGAGTTTACGTGAAATTCACTTGCAGTCTTGACATAGCAACGGTTTAAATAAATCAATGTGAACAAGGAGCAGAGACTTTTATCTTATACAAGTTACAAGTATGTTCCAACTTCATAAATGCTCTGTATTTTGTAGATAAATCTGTTGGCAGCAAGGAATGAGAGAGAAAGTGTTCAAATTGCTATGCGCCCAAAACTTACTTGGGGTAGCTCTGGCATGGCGGGGGTAGTGCAAGTTCAGGGTTGTGACTTATGCTCCAAATCTGGTGATCGGTTAGTTTGGCGATATCATCAGGTTTTTTATGCACTTCATGACATTCTTCCACTCTTGTTTTCTGATATAGTGATCAACAGGTTGGCTCTTGGAAAGTCAGTAATGCTGCGGCGGGTGGTGCCTATATTAGGTGTCCCAGATGCTCTTGTTCCGATTGATCATCCAACAAGTCAAGTGAGCTTACTTCCGGGGTACTCTCCACATTGAGGTTCCCTAGTATTATGATGTGAAGAATTCTGACTGCTCACGTCCAAACTGAGATTGATTTACTCTTGTGGCAGTGAAACTACAGCAATTTGGGTATCCATAGATGTTCCCAGTGAACAACCTCCTGGCCAATACGAGGGGGAGATCACAATTACTGCGACAAAGCTAGATAAAGAGTAATGACCTACTCCTTTTTCCGTATTTTTCGTTTATTGCTTTGTGGTATGCTTTAGAAGTTTATGGTAGGAGATCGTCTTTATCCTTGTTAGGCTTAATTGATGATGATGGACATCTTGATGTTAATTGTACTTATGGTTCTAGGTATAGTTCCAAATCAGCAGGTCAAGGCTTAACCAGAGCGGAGAAGCATCAACTGTACAGGGAACTTAGAAGCTGTCTAGATTCTGTGGAGCAAATAGATGAAAAACCACTGGAAGAAGTGGTGATTAATCATACCCACACATCAGCTCTGATTTCAAAATAGTCGGTTATATTTGGCTGCTGTGACTTATTATGCACGTATTGTTTTAGGTACAAGGAGTGAAATCAGCAAGTACGTCTTTAAGAAGAGTTCTATTATCCCCATCCTTTTCCGAGTTTGTTTCTGAAGATGCATTAGATGATATGATGGATGAAGATGCTGTTTCAAACCTTCCGGTGCATGTGAAGTTAAATTTGACAGTGTGGGACTTCATTCTTCCTGCAACTCCCTCACTACCTGCAGTTTTTGGTGTATCCTTTCTGTTCGCAGAAGTAATTTTCAAGTAGGACGGGGGCTGCATGAGAATCTAGTTGTGTGCTCAGAGGAGCCTATGCCAAATGGCAGTCACTACTTCTGGCTGAACCATTTGGATTTTCTTAGAAACACAGCAACTTGCGCTTTGCATTTCTGAGTTCATTGAAGATTTTCACTAGCTGGTGAGGAAGAAATTAATTGAGACTGGAAAGGTAGTAAATAGTTGGGGAATGTGTCGAGGTGCTGAATTGTGAGTACTGGCATGCAATTATGTATTCCAAGCTCTATTAACTAGTCAGTGCTGTCTTAACTCATCTAGGATAAGAATTTTTTGTTGAAGAACACTGAAAAATCGCCTATCAAATTCACTTACTTGGAGATTGATTTGATTAGCTTTTCTTTTAACCGTGTTAAAGATATCTGATACCGTAATTGAGGATCGGTTTGGTGTCCAACATGGGACAGATGAGTGGTATAATGCGTTGGATCGGCATTTCAAGTGGCTTCTTCAATACAAAATCAGTCCATATTTTTGCAGATGGGGTGATAGCATGCGTGTTTTAACATACACCAGTCCTTGGCCCGGTATATTTATTTAACAAGCCGTAATATTGATATAATTCTAGTCATTTATCAGCTGGTGGCTTACGAGGTTCTAATTTGAACTAACATGCGCAATGCGTGGTTTATGTTCCTTTGCAGCTGACCATCCAAAATCTGATGAATACTTCTCAGACCCAAGATTAGCAGCATATGCTGTACCACACTGTCACGCAGTCTCATGGTATCCTATTACCTGCTTGACATGCTTGCCGTGATCATGTACATTTGCTTACACCACCTTTTTAACATGCAACAGCGGCACTGTATCGGAGGACTATTTGCAGAAGGAAATTGAGATCTTGAGGACAAAGCCCCACTGGAAGAAAGCCTACTTTTACCTATGGGATGAGGTACGGATTTTGGAGGTTAGGAGAAATGAGATAGAATTGGCAATAAGTCCCATGCAAAAAATGATCAAAGAGAATGGAAGTTCATGTCAGTCATGATAACTGATGTTTCATATCGTGTAATTCGGTTGCAGCCACTGAATTCAGAACAATATGATTCCATTCGCAGAATGGCCAGTGAAATTCATGCCCAGGCTCCTGATGCTCGCGTATTAACTACTTACTATTGTGGTAAGTGTTTTTTCTATCTTAACAACCATTATAATCATGTTTCTTCTTGCTTTTTTGTATTTTGTATTTTTAATGTTTTTCATTAAGTAGCACTTGGTGGTCTACTCACTTGATAATATCATGTTGCCACTGACATCAAATTTTTTTGTATATGATGCATTTATGACATGCAAACATTATCTAATAGTTGGACGTCGATAAAAGACTGGTTGGATCATTTGATTAGTGATTTTAATCTAAAGCATTAGAGAGATACCATATTTTAGTCTGAGGACTCACTAGAAGCATAAGTTGCCTCTTGATATCTGGCAAATTACTTTGCCGTTACAGTTCATTATATCAAAGTGTTCATGATATAGGAAAAACTCTAACAAGGGCTCTAATATCAAATCATGTAGGTCGAAGAGTAAAAGATAGCAAAAAGAACAAAAAAGGGGGTAGAATCGAGTTGAACTGAAGCTGGAACAGAGATTAGATATTCTAGGGTTTAAAGAACCCATAATGTTTATTGAATGAAAAATATACTCATGAAAAATGATATGAAGGCCTATTTATTTGACGGTAACACATGTTAGACAATCTCAACCTTTGATCTAACATAATGACTTCTAATCTCGACCATCGTAGCTCATTAGAAGTGACATGACTGGCACGTGGCTGTTTATTAACCTGACAACATAATAAAACACTAAACAGAAAAGAAGCACTTAAAATCTATAAAACTAGAATTATGCTCCTGCATCATTCTCCCTGGGTTTGAGAGAATCAAGTTCCAATGGGAAGACTTCTTTAGTATGGTCTCTGATTCTCCGTATCAATCTACTTTCTCTTTTCCAAAAACCATTTAGCTTCGATGCGTGATTTATCCACCATTTCACTGAGAACTTTCTACCATATCATTGTTCCTGCATTACATATTCTCCTCCCATTGGAGAACACTCGACCTCGAGTTTTAAGTGTTGAATAATGAGATGGAGTGAATTCCTTCCAGTCATCATTAGTATTTGAAACGCATCATCAAAAGAATCGAGGATTTTTTCCTTTTCAATTGAACCCTAAAATTATTCTGGAATAACAAAATCTGCCTTCCACACGAAGAATACTCTCTCTCTAGCTTTAAACTGGATAGCATCTCCCCTACATACTTGCCCATCTTCTTCTGTGACGTTTGTTGATGTCTCCTGAAGAAACTCTTCAAGAGCAAACTTTCTATTTTCACACTAATATTCAATCAATAACAATTTATCACCATCTCCAATGTAAGATATTTCAAATTCTTCTTGATCATTAATGTCATCCCAAACAACTATTTGTATGACTTCCTCATCATCCCACTTAAACTGACACTTCAAGTCCAAAATCTTTATGAGAAGGATTGATATCTTCATCAAGATCTAAGTATGACACAATCGCTCTTCCAATCCTGCCACATCATTCATGTGTCTGGCATCATGAAAGGGACTTTCATCATATCCATCATCACTATCATCCCTGAGACCACCTTCCGACATGTCCAAGACCTTGAACAGCTTGTGACAAGTCTTCAATCATACATCTCATCCGAACCATCTCTATTTGTTGGGCTTGATTGCCTCTTCCACCTCCAAGAAGGTCTGAGAAAATCAATTGACATAGTTGGAGAAGTAAAAGGTAGCAAAAAGAATAAAAACATGGGTAGTCATCAGTTGAATTGAAGCTGGAACAGAGCAAAGATATTCCAGGGTTTATAGAATTCAACAATGTTTATTGAATGAAGAAGAAACTTGTGAGGCCTTAAAAGTGTTACGGATGTTGGCCAATCTCAACCCTTGATCTACTGGAGCTTATTAACAGTCAAATTACTGGCACACGACTGTTTATTAACCTAGCATAATAAAACACTAAAAAAGGAGAAGACACTTAAACATGATAAAACTAGAATTATGCTTCCGCATCACTTCAGCAATAGTTTTTGATACTATAGTTGCTTTTATAAGTGCTATAATGTGTATTGCTATTGTCTTTCTGCATATTTCTTAGGGCCAAGTGACACGCCTCTTGCTCCTAATGCCTTTGAGGCTTTTCTGAAGGTTCCGAAGTATCTCCGTCCTCACACTCAAATATATTGTACTAGGTAAGTTTTTTATGGGCTGTCTAAATTTCATTGCATGGGAGAGTATAGTGTGGCTTGTTTATTATATGGGAGTCCTGCTATTTGGGGCCATCGTATGTTGTGTTCTGTTTCCCGGGAGGGTTCTGTCTGGGTAGCTATTTCAGGAACAGTGTTGGGAAAATGATATTGGATTCTAATAGGAGCTCTGAAGCTTAGTTACATTGTCTAGACTTGATGTTCTAGTAAAATGATGGTTTTTAACCTTGACATAAATATGTTTTCAGAGTATCCTGTTTGAAAATTTTGGTATTATACCTGCCTACATGAAGTGAGAGTTGTTGCATCGAGGCTGGCTATCACAAATGGTTAGATTCCATAGTGCCTTTTGAGTCTGTGACGATCACTTGAATCTCACCACCGGGCCTGTTTTGGCATTGATTAGCATTGCTGGCACTTAGTCTGATTGTCTCAGGAGTCAGATTTACTCATTCTTAATTTAAATTCCATCTTACCTTTTTCTCATCTCCAAATCTTGAATTTTTACATGAGTCTTGCTTGTCATGGATGTAATGTGACCCTCAGGTGGAATATTTGTGCCTTTCTGCTGATACTGTATGAAAGAAAAGTTTTATGTTTGACATGGTATCCATCTAATATAAACCATATCTTGTTATCTGACAGCTGACGAGAATTTCTCATATATGCAGTGAGTGGGTGCTGGGCAATCGGGAGGATTTGGTCAAGGATATCATTGCTGAGTTGGAGCCAGCTAATGGTGAGGTAATAGTCTCGACTTCTTAAAGTGGATGTTGCTTTTTAAATTTTATCTAAATTTGATTACGACATTTTAATTTTTGTATCATCAAATCTCAATTTGACAGAATATTATTTTCGATGACATTGAACTTGGACAAGATGGATTTCACATGATATCCGTAATACTGCTCTGAGGATTCTTATGTCACATTGATGATTTTCTTTTCTTTGACCTCTTTTTTCCCAAAAAAATTCGTCTATTCATTATGTTATCGATCTATTTGAACTCTTACCTTCATATTCCTCGAGCTTTCATTAAAGGTCACTATTCACAAGTTTCTTTCTCTTTATCCAACTGAAAAAATTTGACAAGTTTCTGGAGGTGATGTCTTGATAATCTCTCTTTTATTAGGCGAAGATGCCTGAAAACTTTTGTCCTCTGACTTTTTTGGTAACTGGTTCTGAATGCTTAGTTCAAGTGAAGTAGTAGAACACCGGTAGAGAATTTTAAGTTATCATTTTTTTGACTAAATGTTAACTAACAGGTAGACATTCACATCATTGTTCCTCAAACATATACAGAGCCGCTATGAAGATGCCTGCAGTTCAGTTCATTAAAGTGCATAGGAAGTAGAATTTAAGACCTTGATTTATATTTTCCGAGCTTATATATCATTTTCTAACTAATATGTTAACTAACATATAGCAATTGACATAATTGTTCCTAGGCATACAGGCAGTGTACTGTTAAGAGCCTTGTGGTTTTACGTACAAGTTACAGCTTGGTTATTTTCTGGAGCATGTCTCAAGTGACTTTTTGGTGAGAGGTCAATTGGCTGATCCTGCCAAGGTAGGATAGGGCTTATTCGCCATGAAATGTATGGTGTTTTGACATTGTCATGTGAACACTAGGATTCATCACACTTATTCACCAGATTACTTTTTTGGTTTGCTCCCTCAGATCTCAATTATGATGTTGAGTCATTGGTGAAAATAACACAATCATACTCTCCCAGATAATAGATATGGCACCCAAATGTTGGAAGAAAATAAAGAAATGAAAGAGAAACACAACATCGGTTAATTTGCATATGCATATACACTAATGTGGAGATAGAAGTTGATACTCCCTAAATTGCTACTTAATTGTTTTGACATAATTGGCCATATTTTATTTGCCCTATCTACATGGCTTCACCAAAGTTTGTCGACCAATGATGCCACAAAAAGGAGCTTATGGGCTATGTGAGTGTTGTTTATGGGCTATGTGAGTAATACTCACACTAGTTTTGACTGTCAAATCTAGCTTGGAGGGCCTACAAAACGACTAGTTTATGGCAAGTAAGGAAGACTCATCAGTGGATGGTGATACTATTAGTTGCAACCCATTAATCATAATCACATTAGGACACTCATTCATCATAATTGCTAGTGGTAGAACACAATACTTAGAAAATGAGTAATGTCAAAATGTTTGGAATGGGAGCGATTTCGGGAAATCTTTTCAGAGGAACTTCCTTTAAGGCTTTAATTTGAACTTCACGGGTTAGTTTTTCTTTTCGCACTACTGTAATCAATGGTTCTGCCTATTTGTCGTCGGCTTTTCTGGTAATATTTAAGTGGAAGATCTTGACAGACTGCATCCATAATTTGGTGGACTGGTGAACTTTTAACAAAGAACAATCCAATTGGGATCTCAACTTTCTGAGCAGTGGCAGCAATTTGGAGTTTTGGACTCTTAATATCTGTCCATTATATACAGTAATTTGGAGTTTTGGACTCTTAATATCTGTCCATTATATACAACAAATTTTGGAGATGCTCTCTGGTTGTTTGATAGTTTGCCAATGATGCATTTTAGAAGACTACTTACCGTTGCTTGATAGTACTAGAGATGCAAAACCTTGTAATTCTGGAAACTGGTAGGAAAATTCAGCCTATCATGTGAACAATATGACTAATTCATCCTCTAATTTCATCTAGTTGATTTTTTCATTGACTTTTGGTATGATGATGTGCAAGGGGGTGTGTATTATTTCTAAGGAAACTAACTATGAGAAGTCCGAAGAAAAATAAAGGAAGTACAAAAAGTGATAATTTAGTTCTCTCTCCTCTCTTACTTCATTTATTAATCTTTTGTTTCCTCACTTCCTTCGGATTGTCCTAATGGAATATAGATGGCACTATTATTAGTAAAGCTGTACTGTTAACTAGTCATCATATTAATTGCTAAGAAAAGGTTTTTTCTGTTCTGTAGGAGTGGTGGACTTATGTGTGTATGGGACCATCTGATCCTCATCCCAACTGGCACCTTGGGATGCGGGGGACGCAACATCGTGCTGTTATGTGGCGAGTGTGGAAGGAAGGTGGTACGGGATTTCTTTATTGGGGTGCCAATTGTTACGAAAAGGCAACAGTTCCTAGTGCTGAGGTAGTTGCTTGATCTGTAGATAATTTGCTGTTCAAACTTCAAATTGGCAGCAACATGTTCTTCATGCTTAAGTGCACTATTTTGTCATTAAACAGATAAGATTTAGACGCGGTCTTCCACCTGGTGATGGTGTTTTGTACTACCCTGGCGAAGTCTTTTCATCTTCCCAGGAACCAGTTGCTTCAATTAGACTTGAGCGCATCCTCAGTGGGTTGCAGGTGAGGCAAAAATACAAGTCTCGTAGAGGTGCCTTGGTTTGACCCCTGTCGCTTGATGGAAAGGACTTTTTTGCCTCTTCACCTGCTCTGGCGAAAATTTGCATCTTTTCCATCCAATTAGGCATTTCTTATGTGTTTGCTATGGTCGTAGTGTTTGACTGAGGCTGTAGTATGCTACAGAAAGATGCATGCCATGATTTTGCATGAAAGTTGGATCTTTGATAGGCTTGGCGTTGAACTTCTTGATATGATGTGTAACTGCATATTCTAAGAGACGTGTCTCTGTGCTCTTGTAGGACTATGAGTACTTGAAGCTCTATAGTTCGAAATATGGCAGAGAAGAAGGGCTGGCTCTCTTGGAGAAAACAGGTCTTTATCTTGGTCCAGAGCGTTACACTCTGGAACACATGCCCATTGACATGATGCGAGGCGAGATCTTCAACACCTGCCGTACTTGATTGGTTTTGCCTGGTCAAATTTTGTGCTATTTGTGTTTTCTTCTCTGTAACTGTAATCTTGGATAATCCACTGTAAAAACCCAATGTGCTTATGGAAAAACTCAGTAGATTTCCGCTGGGGCAATCCGGTTTTTCTGAAGGATGATTGGGGTACATAGCGGTCACATGAGATTTGCTTATGGCCGGGTCCACATAGGTAATATTAGCTGTATTTATGTCTTAGTGCCGAGGCATCGTATTTTTCTGGATGAATTGACTCTGTGTAGTTCTTTCAACGCTTGTGGAGATTGCATTTGGGATTAGATGCATTGTCGGATGCGTCAGATGGACGATTGGGCGGAATCACTTTGGCGGAAGAAGGGCTATACTATGAAATGAATTCACTCCTGGGCAAAAAGAAGTCTAAAGTGGCTGGCGACATCTCCTGGAACCTTTCAGGCAAAACGAATGAATTATGGAGGAAAAAACGATCTTGTTGAAAATTATGTCACCGCGCCTTCGGTAGTAGATATATGGGTTTTTGGTAGCTTGTGATTTGGCATCCCGACATTGTATACGACACAACTGACAGATATCACTTACTTAGAACCTTTTATGCTTGATGGCAGGCCGATTGGTTCACGTCCTCCTTTTGGCCATCATAGGATTCGTCTCCCTCCTTAGTAGCTTGAAAGATGCAATGCACATATAAGTGCTAATGTGGCAAAACAGGACTGACAAAGCTAGGAAGTGCTCTTGGTTGCCCTTTTGCACGTGACTGCAGTCAGCATGCACCAATGAGATGGGCTCATATGGAATCCACCTGTCCTAACGATCATGTGAGAGGACCGACGTTTGCAAAATTTGTGAAACCTCACACAAAAGAGTCAATCATCCTTGTTGAATTTACCTCTTAACCTTTTTTTTTTGACTTGGTTTTAATAGTGATAAGCTCAAAATTAGGGCACTGCAATCCCAAGGTCTCCGTTATCTTTCATGGAGACTTGTTGGCCACAAATTCCTTGCCTACCTTAATGGAACAGTGCGTGTTCCAAGTGATCTCAACAAGATACATTCCCCGTTTTGAACATGAAATATTGATACGCGGGTGAAGTGCTTTTCTATGGTGGGTGTCTACCATCATGGTGATGCAATTTATATTAATTTAAGTTATGTTAATTGACTTATATGTTAATTTTTATTACAGTCCTCCACATTTATGAAAAGTCAAAATTAACTTTTTCATTTGGAGGAATCCAAATGTATATTCTATAAAATAAGCCTACCTTAATTGATTCAATAATGGAACAATGCGTGTTTCACGTGATCTCTCAACAGGATATTCTCCCCGTTTTGAACATGGAATATTAATAGGCAGGTGAAGTGCTTTTCTATGGTGGGTGTCTTTGATGGTGATGCAATTTATATTAATTTAAGTTATGTTAATTGACTTATATGTTAATTTTTGTCATCCACGTTTATGAAATGTCAAAATTAACTTTTTCACTTGGAGGAATCCAAATGTATATTCTATAAAATAAGCCTACCTTAATTGATTCAATAATGGAACAATGCGTGTTTCACGTGATCTCTCAACAGGATATTCTCCCCATTTTGAACATGGAATGTTAATAGGCAGGCGAGTGCTTTTCTATGGTGGGTGTCTTTGATGGTGATGCAATTTATATTAATTTAAGTTATGTTAATTGACTTATATGTTAATTTTTGTTACAGTTGTTCGTCCACATTCATTTAAAGTCAAAATTAACTCTTTCACTTTCTCATCAAATCTAAAACATTATTTAAATTTCAAGAGATTACTAAAAAGTTATATCTCAATATTTGTATCAATATTTATGTATTGTAACAAATTGAAATACAAGCCAATCTTTGATTTCGCATTTTTGTTGCATTTTCTTTTGTTTAGACCATACATAATTGACCCACGAACCTAACAAGATATGCTCACTGTAATAAAAAATCTTGAGAAAGGATATTCATTTTCTTTTTATGGATAAAAGGATGAAAATGGGGATTAGCGCAAATACTCCATATTGTGATTACCACAAGTCTCCTACATCGGTTGATCCGAATCATAAATTTTAACCCTCTAGGATTATGAAGGTTTAAGGTAGAGCAGCCCGTAATCACAATTTAACCGGCAAAAAAAAGAATAAAAGGTAGAACTTATTGAGGTTGCAAACAGAGCTAGAGGTTGTAATAAAGATGTTTGAATTACTTTTTTACACTAATATAAAGATATTTTACATTAATGATGTTTCTATATATATTTTCTATTTTCTTAATTTTTTAATCTTTTTATTAAAAAATTCATTTAGTTTGTGGATTCACAATTTTCTCCGGAATTTGTTCGGTTTCTTTGAGAAAGTTTGTGGTGGGGGTCTCCAAAGAGTAATGGCGCTGTCACCATTTCATTTTCCTTTTAAGCGTAAACCCCAAGAAAATTCTGTTTTTAAAAAAATTAATCTTTTTCGATACATGAGTCGGTGAACATTCACCATCAGCCTCGCATGCACTCACATCCTCTTTCATGGGCAATTCGAGGCTAAATATTTTAATTTAGAAAGATTTGAGATCTTGAAAACCATTCCGATTTTTGTCTTACCACCTCTTTTGTCGTCACTCTCACTTCTTTTGTTGTCACTCTCACTCATCCTATATATATATATATATATATATATATATATATATATATATGTATATATAATATTCTTCTTTTAAAAATCACTCCACCCCAATGTGATCATCATGCATGGGTAACACTCATTATCAGCCTAGCGTACACTCAATCCTCTTTCATAAGCTAGGCGAGATTCGAGACTTTAATCTTGAAAGATAAAGAATTCTTGAAAACCTTTTCAAGTTTTCTCTCTTAATATACATGGGCCAATTCCATAAAAAAACACGAACTTTAGGTGTTGTCCCAAATATGACCCGAACTTTATTTTGTCTAAAAAAAAAGCACAACTTTCACTCATGTCCCAAATTTAGCCCGAACTTTATTTTGTCCAACTTTCACTCGTATCCCAAATTTTAACCTCCGTTAACCCTCCTTCCGCAGACATCCGACGTGGTATTTCCACTCAAAGTCTATTTGAAGATGAATGAAGTAAGTCTATTACAAATAGGTTTCACATTTCTATTTAACTACAAGATGCACACGCTTTGAATATCCCGCTTTAAGGCAATGTAATCTTCTACTTCCAACCCAGCTTCTGACATTGAAAACAGCTTGCCAATTGTTAATTGATCTAATGGCCCTAGCTATGTGCCTCGTCCTCTGGAATTGAAATTGCTGAATTATTTTTCCCATGAGAATCATATGTAAAGTTCACATCATTGGAGGGCAAACTTAAATTTAGCACTTTCTCCAAACACTCGAATGCAGCATCGTTTTGCACCTCAACAAATTTGGACCTCTTCATAGTCGACCCATAGGGCAAATAGGAGGAGCGCGTTTACGGCAATACCTAGATCCCATAAGTTTATGCATCTTCCCAGCATCAAGTCCAAAAGCATCTCCATGGTACCATTTTGTATCAAAGAAGTAGATATCAAAGTTATTTATGACATTCAGAAAACAATTAGACTCAATGCATTAACTTCACAACTTTCACGGGGCCAAAATTTCCGACGGAAACGACGTCTTCGAGCGATTAAGCTTGTGTATGTGCAAGAGCGAGTGTCTTCGTGTGAGAGAATGAGCGAGCAAGCCAGTGCGTGAGATCTTCCAACGAATTGAAGACTCCCGTGCGTGAACTCGCTGAGGAAAGGAAACCCTAGAAAGAATTCTTCCCAATCTCATGAGTCGTGCATTAGAGAAGAAGAGAAAGCCCAGGAACAATTTTGCCTTTATATCCATGTCAGCTTGCTGTGTTGGATATTATTGCTGACGTGGAAATGCCACGTTTAATGACTGTGGAATGAGGGTTAACGGAGGGCCAGATTTGGCAAACGAGTAAAAGTTTGTGTTTTTTTTTTTTTATAGATAAAGTTCGTGTTTTTTTATGAAATTGGCCCAATATACATATACATATACATATATAAAAAATGAATTCTCCTTTTAAAAATCACTTTGCCCCGATGGAATCATCATGGGTGGGTAATACTCATTATTAGCCTAGCATGAACTCTATCCTCTTTCATGGGCTAGGCGAGATTCGAGACTTTAATTTCGAAAGATGAAGAGTTCTTGGAAACCATTTCAAGTTTTCTCTTACTACCTCTTTCGTTATCACTCTCACTCATCCTAGAATAGTATATATTCCAATTAATGGTGTAATCGACTAGAATCAAGTCGATATAGTGCCAAAGTTTGAGCTCAACTAGATTCATATACTTGGTGCTTAGACCTTGACTGGACCTTGATCGGGCATTCAAATTTTAGCTCGAACTTGACTCAAGTGGAAATTCGATATTCCCGAATTCTACTGAATTATAATAGAGCAATATAAACTTGAGCTTATCAGGCTCAATTAGTTAACTTCCCTACATAGGGAAAAGTATAAAAAAAAAGTCTTAAACCTATTACATTTGTATTAATTTAGATTTAAACCTTTCAATTGTGCCAATTGATTCCAAACCTTGTTGAAGATATGACTGGAGATATTGGTTTTGATATTGATTCCAATTGTGGGTTAATTGATTCAGTCAATCCGTAATTGGTTCAGTAAATCAGGAAATGTAATCCTTCATATTTCTTTTCCCATTTTTGTTCTTATTCTTTTTATTATAAATAGGACTATGTACGTGTATACAATTCATACATAAATCAATCAAGAAATCCCTTCAATTACCTATACCTTACATTTTCTGTCATGATATCAGAGCCTCTCTTCTTGGCCTAGCTTCCGAGATTTTGAAATTTCCTTTGGTTCGTTTTTTGGTTTGTTGTTGCATCTCAACCTTGCAAACAAATCAGCACACCATATAGGAATTCAATTCTTTGATACCGTGTCAAGATCAAAGTACAAATGAGGATGTCCTCAGTGACTCACCTTGAAATGAAGCTTTAGATCAAATTGATTGGATTGAAGAAAAAGATACTTCTGTTCAATTTTCTGCTAGATCTGCCCCTCCTCCAATACAAGATTCCGATTCGGCCCAATGGCCACCAATCTACTAATTTCCGATTCAAGGCCAATGGGCCACCGGACCAAATCAAACATGGGTACAACATGACCCATTTGGAGAAGGAGGAGTTCCACGTTATGGGACCCAGCCCATCGAAAGTAGGTCGACCCACTTTACTACCAGAGCCAACCAAAACAATGGATCGGGCTTGATAGGTCAAGTTAAAGATCCAAACCTGCTCACTCGAGTCTAGGGACGGATCCCTACCCGACTTTGGGATCTAGATTTAAACCCAAATTCAAATCTGCGCTTTCTTCCTGTATGCGATCCTAGCCAATGGTGGCCACCCAGAACCCAATGATCCCCTGTACACCTCGCCGGTTCACTCAAGCCCTTTCTAAATGGAAGCAGGGCAACCTTTCGATCACCACATGCTTCAATCGGCTATTAGTTTTGTGGAACGAACTCAAGGCAGTTTAGGAACAACTGGAGGGATTGGATGCCACTCTTTGACAATATCGCACAATAAAGGATCGAGAAAAATTCACGAGATTCTTACTCATTGTCAATGATACAAACTCGACTTTACAATCACAGGTTTTGGCGATAGACCTAATGTCGTCGCTTGGTTGAATCTATCAGTTGGTTGCCTAAGAGGAAAACCAATGATTAGTCACGGCTGACCACGGATGGGTTGAAGGAGTTGCTCTTGAAACCTTGATGGAGCTCACATACCAGAGCCATGGAGGAGTAGGGCATGCTAGTGATGTTGGAGCCTCTGGGAAACCTGAGAACATCAAGCCCTAAGGCCTGCACTGAGCGGCCTCCATTTGTCAGAGGAGGAAGGAAACCCCAGGGGTTTCCATTAGATGGATGGCTAGGATTGAAACTCAAGATCCAATGGTCATCACTTCACCCGCTCATTAGCTGAATCAAGTGGCTCATATGGTGCCACATTAGCATCGGGTCTTAAGCCATCCGATGGTTCACTAAGCGCCACATCAGCACACAAAAATGGTAGACAAAATTCAAAAACAAAAGGTAAATTTTGTGACTACTGTAGACATCCACACAATATTGTTGAAACGTGTTGGAAATTACATGAAAAACCAAATGATAAAGAAAAAAAAGGAGAGAGATATTTCTACTTATCACGTTTTAGCACAAGGAACGCATCGGACAATTAGTGAGGATCAGTACCAGAATACTATGAAGGCTCTAAATCAATTACGGGGCACCGACAAGACTAAAAGCTTCTCAGGTGCAACTTCCTCAAAGAGGAATTCAATTTTGATTGTACATGGATAATTGATTTGGGTGTTACTGTCAACAAAATTTGCAATGAGATTTTTTTTCCATATTCAGAAAAAAACCTCATTTTCCCATATATGTTTGTCTTCCAAACGGAAACACCACTATTGTCAGTAAAATAGGTTATGTATATCTTAGTCCACACATAATCCTAAAAAAATGTCCTTTATATCCCTGATTTCAAGTTCAATCTCATTTCTATCTCGAAAATTTGTGAGGATAATTCTTGTCATGTAATATTCAATTCTACAAATTACTTTTTTCAGGACCATTCGGCCGGCAAACTGATGGGCTTGGGTAGTATTGCATAAGAACTTTATTTTTGGACAAATTTCTTAAAGGGTTTAGATTTGTTAAATAAGAGTATTTCTTATAATTCCACCATTAGCAACAAAACTCTTATTTTTCATCAACGTCTAGGCCATTGTGCTCGCTTTCCACACCCAAAATGTCTGATAGGTCCTTTAGCCAAATAGTCCTAAGCATCATCTCCAATTAGTATCTTGAGTTGCTAGTCCTTTTTCTTTGATTCACATGGATATTTGGGGTCCTTATCATACTTCATATCGTGATGGATCCCAATACTTCATAACTATTGTCAATGATTATACCCACGCCACTTGGGTTTTTCTTATGCAATCCAAGGGTCAAACTTTTTCTCATCTATCAAAATTTCTCTCCTTAGTTGAGAATCATTTTGACAAAACAATCCAAAAGATTTATACCGATAATGGATGCAAGTTTTCACTAATAAATGTAATTCCTTTTTGTTCTCTCAAGGGATACTGCATGAAAGCTCGTGCACCTACACTCAACAAAATAGGATTGTAGAACGCCAACATCAATATCTTTTGGAAGTAGCTTGAGCTCTAAAATACCAAGCCTCAATTCCTGAAATTTTTTGGGGGGCTTGTGTGGTTACGACAACCTATTTAATTAATCGTATGCCAACTCGAATCCTTGATGGTCGAACACCTTTCGAGATGTTTTATGGAAGCAATGTGATTGATCATCTAAGAGTTTTTTTTTTATGCTTGTATTACGTTGCAACTGTGGGCCCTCGGGATAAAATGGATCCTCATGCCCTTCCAGATATTCTTCTTTACAAAAGGGCTATCGGGTTATGGAAATATTTTCGGGATGCTTTTTTGTCAGTAGGGATGTTGTTTTCCATGAAGATGTATTTCCATTTGAAACAATGGTGCCTTCATTCCAACCAATTACTTCCTCATCTAGTCACAAGCTTTTCTTGTTAGGAGATGATTAATCAAGGGATCCTCTATACTTTCTGGTTACACTAAGACTAGTTGCATTAGCCAGTCTTGATCCATCAGACACAATATTTGAATCACCAACATCTTATAAGAAGCATCATTTGTCTGACTCATCAATGTCATTTCCATCAACTCTTGCTATTCAAATCTCTCCCATAGTTCTTGAAGAGATGACCACTTGACAACCTTGATGCTCTAGACGTTCTGTTGGCCTTCCCACATGTATCAAAGATTATATATGTCCAACATTGGATTCTCTAGGTACACATTATCCGGTGTCCTCGTATGTTTCTTTTAGTCAATTGTCCCCAGAGCATACATGTTGTGTCAGTAATATCTCTAAAGAAAAAGAACCATCCTCTTACATAGAAGCAGCGTGTGATCCACACTGGCAAGGTGCCATGGAAGCTAAATTGCAAGCACTTATGGAAAATCAAACTTGGGATATCATTCCATTACATTTGCATCGTAAAACCATTGGGTGCAAATGGGTGTATAAAATAAAATACAAAGTAGATGGTTCTATTGAATGCTACAAGGTTCGTTTGGTTGCTAAATCGGTTTACAAGACCTTCTCTCCAGTTGCAAAAGAGGTGATTGTTCACTCTTTTCTATCTATTATTGCTTTTCACAATTGATAGTTACATCAAATGGATGTCCATAATGTCTTTTTACATGGAGATTTAGAAGAAGAAATTTATATGGAACGTCGTTCCATAGGGCTTACGGAGATAGGAGGAGTTTCGAGTATGTTGTCTCCGAAAATCTTTGTATGGATTTAAGGGGCCTTCTTGATAATAGTATGCCAAATTTCACAGATGCAGGCTTCCAACACTCTATGCGTGACTATGTTTTGTTTACATGGAATAGAGTTACATAATCAATTTACTTTTTAATATATGCTGATGATTTACTTATCATGGGAAATGATGAGTCAGCTACTAAGAAATTTAAGGAATATTTGCACTCTATCTTCCATATCAAAGATTTGGGACCTCCCAAATATTCTCTTGGAATCAAGATAGCTCAATTTGACAAAGGGATTTGTCTTAGCCAAGGGAAGTTCGTTTTGGAGATTATCTAAGAAGGAGGCTTGTCAAGGTGTAAACTAACTGTAATATCAATTGAGCATAATGTTAGGATGATGTGACATGAATATGATACATCATTATCATCATCTAGTGACGACTCATTGCTTAAAGATCGACCGGAATATTAGCGGCTCGTTGAAAAATTGATATATCTCACCATGAAAAAACCTAATATATGTTATGCAGTGCAGATACTCGGCCAGTTTATGCAGAATCTAAAGTAGTCTCATATGAATGCAGTGCTGAAAGTAGTGAAGTAAATGAAGAGATATCCTAGACTTCGGATTTTCTTGTCTCAAGATTGTAATATTAAGATGACGGCCTATTGTGATACGGATTATGCTTCTTACCCAATGACATGAAGATCCATCATTGGCTTTTGCATCAAACTGGGAAGATCCTTAATTTCATGGAAGATAAAGAAACAGTCAACGGTTTCATTATCACTAGCCAAATCAGAACATCAAGCTATGACAACGACTATTTGCGAGATAGTTTGAAAGGGGATTACTCATAGACTTTGGAGTTAAAATTGATGGAGCAAGCAAGTTATTTTATAATAATAATGCCACCTTCAAACTAGCAGTAAATCCAGTCTTCTATGAAAGAATGAAACATATAGAGGCTGATTGTCACTTCACTCAAGAAAAGATCTAAGAAGGAATATTTATGATAAGAGGAATTGGAACTGTGGAATAACTTGCAAATATCTTCACCAAACCACTATGTCAAAAACAACAGTCATATCTATCAAGTAAACTAGGCATTCTTGACATATACCGACTACCAGCTTGAGGGGGAGTGTTGAAGATATGATTGGAGATATCGGTTTTGATATTGATTCCAATTGCGAGTTAATTGATTCAGTCAATCCGTAATTGGTTTAGTAAAGTAAGAAATGTAATCCTTTATATTTCTTTTCCTATTTTTATTGCTATTCATTGTATTATAAATAGGACTATGTAAGTGTATACAATTCATACATAAATCAATACAAGAAATCCCTTCACTTCCTATATACTTTACATTTTTTGTCAAACCTTTTGATGATTGGCTAATATAATTTATCCGATTAATTTTGGTTGGAAATTGGTGACATAGACATCACTTAGCACCAGCATAGCTAGTGCTAACATGAATAATGTTTTAATTTTTTTTAAAAATTTTCATTATTTCTTCACATGACTGGTGACCCCTGTTGACCCCTAGCCGAGGGCTACGAAGCCCTTGCTAGATCTCGATCAGTGGCGGATGACCTTGCTAGCCCTATGAAAAGAAAAGAAAAGAAAGAAATCAATAAAAAAAAGTTCGGAAAAATTTAAAAAATATTTTAAAAACCACAAGCTTTTGTTACAGGGGTGTTTAACAGGTCTCCCATTAAAGAACCTTAGCCATTTACGGAACACCGTCTTTCTCTTACGTATAATTAATATATAGCAAATGCAAATAATTCTTCATTAGATATGACTAAAAAGTACTCTGAAAGCACTCACTAATGAAACCTCAATATATTATATATTTTTTCATTGCAAAAGCACGGAATTATTTGGAAAAAGCATAACAGTTTGCCCTAACCTCTATTTAAGACCCAACTTACTCCATATCTTACCAACTGCTCGTGAGCCTCTCATTCTCCACCTCCCTCCCCCCTCCAACTATGCCATGGCTTCTGGTTTCAGTCCTCTTGCTAATCCTCATCCTCCTCTCGAAATTCACATACTCCAATCTCTTTACCCCGCTAAAGCTACAGCGCCACTTCACAAGGCAAGGCGTCCGGGGGCCTGGCTACCGTCCGATCCTTGGCAACACGTCAGAGATCAACCGCCTATTCGCGGAGGCTCAGTCGAAGCCCATGCCGTTCGACCACAGGTTCCTCCACAGGGTGGCTCCTTTCTACCACCACTGGTCCCTCAAGTATGGGAGGACTTTTGTATATTGGTTCGGGTCGAGGCCTAGGCTGGGCATCTCGGACCCGGACATGATCAAGGAGGTCCTAACAAATACGGGCAGGTCATATGACCAGATCAAGTTCAACCCGCAGGCTCGAGAGCTGTTCGGGCAAGGCATTTTTGGGCTGGTGGGCGAGAAGTGGGCCGTTCATCGGCGGATCGCTAACCAGGCCTTTACTATGGAGAGGGTTAAGGTGAGTATTGGAGGTAGTATAAATTTTCAAATTGTCATCGCATACATACCATGTCATTGTTTGACTTGATTTATGAACACGACATCCTAGTCCTACACAACCCAACACACTGCACAGTAAGATGAAATGTTGCGAAAAAACAAACACTGAAACAATAAAAGAAGCAAAACAAGAAAATAAATTGGATTTTAGATTTATGTTATTCAATTGGTGGGGCCTAGTCTATTAAGAGAGCACCACATTCCATGATAGATTGAGCGACACAATAGAGATTACAACCACACTCGAACTACTTAAACATCTCAATATTTCCCAACCCGTAATTACACTAAATAATTCACATGGCGTTTAGTCATTGTAATTTCTCGTGAAATAATATTTCAATCTCATAAACAAATTTACAAATTTTACCACAAGATTTATTGGCATGAACACCAAAAAGCTCTTTTTTGATGCAATTCACGAAGAAGACCCACTTCTTATATGGAAAAGTTTGGGATCCAACAAAGGAAGCTCCTTTTAGGAAATCTACTCTTATTAGGAAACCACTAAAACTAAAAAAACCATTCAACTAGGAAGTATCTCCATGTTGGCTCAACAATCTCTTCGTTAGAATTTGGACTTTGCTACTACTCTTCCCACAATCCGTAATGGGCAAGACCACCATAAAACCTTCCAAGCCAACTAACTCCCTAGACCTTATTAAGATACTAATTATATCTACACCTTTAACCGCTCCATAAGGATTTGCAAACACAACCCCATGTACCACAAATAAAGCAAAACCCATGTTGCATCCAGTTCAAATGAATCAAATAGACATATGCAAAGATGAGTCCACTACGGGATGGTTTGGTTGGTGGGACCTACTCAACGGGGGAGCGCTACATGATTCCATTATAAATCAAACGATCCAATAAAGATTACTAAAAGCACTTGATTCACTCAAACTCACAGTGTTTTGTAACCCACGATTACACCTAATAACTCAAACAATATTTAGCCTTCATAATTCCTTGCTTTAACACAAGATTTAATAGCTTGAACATTGAAAGCTCCTCTTGCATGCAATTCACAAAGAAGGCCTGCTTCTTATATAGAAAAGATTTTGATCCAGAATAAGAACCCTTTTAGAAACCTTACTCAAATTAGGAAACTTACTCAAACTATGACTTCTTGAGTCGGGTTTCCTTTACAGGTTTAGACTCGGGATACGTTTTCAATATTAAAAATGAAAGCCTTAAAATAACATTGCAACTCTGACAGTTGAAGCTTTGGAGCAAGGGATTGCGCATTCTGTGGTAAAAGAGGTAATGATGCAAATGCAATCTGAAAATGACGGTGAGTAAACCAAACAGAAGGTAGTTTGGTGTTCTTTAAATTGCCGTACGGTCCCTGGCAATTTGGCGAAGATCAACTGTTCTTCAAATTGCCAAAGAGCATACACAACGTAAGGGCAGCTCATCCTTACGGAAACCAGTTCTATTAACAAGCAATCTGTAAGACTCGCTGGTTCCCATAAAAAAGAAGAAGCACATATTCTCATTCGAAGTCTTTGCACTGTGATTGGTTTTCTTCATCACGTCTGCCTCTGGACGGACTTCACAGCATGCGTTTCCTTTCATTTTGAGTAGGGGTGGATCCCGGAGATCGTGGCGAGCGCGGCCAAGATGCTGGACACGTGGGACGAGATGCGAGGAGGAAGAGAGGAGTTCGAGGTGGAGGTGCTGAAGGAGCTCAACGGGCTCTCGGCTGACGTCATCTCGAGGACTGCTTTCGGGAGCAGCTCCGAAGAGGGCAGGCGCATATTCGCCTTGCAGGAGCAGCAGCTGCACCTCTTCACTCAAGCCCACCAGAACATTTACATTCCTGGCTTCAGGTCCAATTTAACTTGCTCCATTTCAGTCAATAAACAAATTTACTCACATTCTGAGTTGTTATATATGTACAAAGAGTATCTAAGGACATACGTTGCACCGTATTTATTTCTGAGAAAAGTCTTTCTTGATCCTATTTCTAAGAAAAGTCATGATTCAATGACGTGTCTTTTGTTTAATCACGAATCATTACCTTTTTACTTTTTAGAGCAGTCCTAAATTCTCTCTCAAGCTCTGCCTAAAGTCTTCATACCCATGGAAGATTAGACGATCGCTTGTTTCACTCAATACACAGGTTCCTACCGACTCGGAAGAACAGGCAGAGATGGAGACTAGAGAAGGAAATCCGGCATGCAGTCCGGAAGCTGATCGAGAACAACTTGAAATCGAGAGAGAATTCGTCCAATTTTCTCGCTCTCCTAACATCATCCCACGAAGGAGAAAGACTGGGAGTGGAGGAAGTCATAGACGAATGCAAGACTTTTTACTTCGCGGGAAAAGGGACGACGGCCACGCTCCTTACTTGGGCGCTTCTCCTTCTGGCGAAGCACCAGGAATGGCAGGACAAGGTCCGGGAAGAAGTAATCCGCGTTTGCGGGAAAACCAGGCTTCCGGCTGCTGAAAATCTGAACGAGCTCAAGACTGTAAGTTGATCACTATTCCTCACTAGTCACATTACTACAAACAGGCGCGTTTAGTTTTCATCATTGCTTGTTTGCTGTCTAATGAATAAAAATCATAGTTTGTCGAAGTTGGGCTAGCTTCTTAGATGGAAGAAAAGGTTTGAAACTCCATTATTAAATCCCAGGACCAATCCGAGGATGAGATGGTGGTAATTTAATAATCTGACGTGTGTAATGAAGAAATTCAGTGCACATTCAAGCAAGAAGTTTGAATTGTCTCACTTGCCTATTTGAGAAGAAATTGTACATGACATGGAGACTATCTTCCAATATTTGTTATGTTATACATGTTGGCACAGTCCCGATTAATTATATAATTATATCCTAGCTAGCTCATTCTTCAATCGGGGTCAATCTAATGCTCTGAATTCCCTATTCGAACGTGCTTACTGCTATCAACTGGCGTTCGGCTCACGTAAAGTTTCCTAATAACCTACTTCACCACTCCATTTGCTTAAGTTTTGAAAGTTTAGTCTGACCGAAAAATTAAACATTTTTGGTTCACTCAAACTTATATCTTTCTTCTGTCCCTTTTTTTAACAGGTAACGATGGTATTGAATGAAACCCTCAGACTGTACTCTCCTGCCGTGACGGTGACGAGGCAAACCCTTAAAGATGTGCAGCTAGGGGACCTTCAAATTCCAGCAAAAACGGAGCTCTACTTGGCCTTCTCTACTGTGCATCGCGACCCGAAGATATGGGGCGAAGACGCGGATGAGTTCAACCCGGCAAGATTCATGAAGCCCCGGAAGCACCTAGCAGCGTTCCTCGGATTTGGGCTTGGCCCCAGAACCTGCGTAGGCCAGAACTTAGCCATGGTTGAGGCCAAGGTTGTTCTGGCCATGCTGGTTAGGCGATTCGCCTTCGAGGTGTCGCCTTCGTATGTTCATGCTCCGATGCTTCTTGTGACCTTGCAGCCTCAGTACGGGGCGCCGATCATCGTCAGGAGGACTCATATTTGAATCTGGTTCATTTTTCTTTCTTTTGTTTGTAGACTTCTGTTTGTAACATGGTCGCATAAAGTGAGGGAAGACGATTTTTAGGGTTCTTGAAATAGAAACTTCATTTTGTGTCTGTATCATAAAAATAATGTGCTGTAATTTGGTAGGGCTATGTGACTCCTTTGTTTTAAGTCTAGCCGTTTCTCAGGTGCTTCTAATTTGTGCACTTAGATGTTGTCTTATCTTCTCCCCAAGTTTTTTGGGATGTTTTATGTACTGAAGTCTATTTATTGGGCCCGATTGTCTTTCTCTCGTTAAATAAAATTATTTCACTTTGTGAAAAAAAAAATGACTTAAAAGACTTAAAAGAATTGGATAGGTGATGATAATGTAATTAGCAAATGGGGTGTGCTTACAAATCATACCGTGGGAGCATCATAATGCAATAAAATATTCCTGACCGAATATCCCCTTCTATGGTGGCGGTGCAATCATCTCTAATTATTTTACATGTCATGGCCAGCAAGATGATAACTTTGGCTACCGTTCACTACTTGCTAGATACTCTTAACTCTGTTCGCTTTGTGTAGAAGCCGCTGTGAAATGGATGGCAAGCCCGCAGTTGAAGCGAGCTCAAGTTGGAGCTCTTGATTGCCTTAGCTCTGTTCCGGCGTAAACTTAATCGGGAAAGCATGTCAGTGACTTCGAATATGGCCAAGTCTAAGCTTCAGGTGCTCCCCCATCAGTTCTTTGCTGTGCAATTGCCTGTGATGGTGGCGATGGCAATGACGGTATGTTTACATTGCCAGTTACGGTTTCAGAGCAATGGGATGTGTGGAATTGGTGATAGTCGCACAATCACGCCGCACCACCGTGCCCTCGCCACCCCTCACCTCTGTTCATCTTTCTCTCTCTCTCCGAATTTTTTTCCTTCCCTTTCTTCTTCCTCCAAGGGAAGGAAAAAAAAAGAAGGAAAAATGATAAAATAAGTAAAATTCAAAATATATTAAAATATCATTAAAAGTTATCAACGTTAGCGTAGATTGTGCCATGAAATCGACTGACATCAACATTAGCAAAATCCGGCTAAAATTAGCTGGAAGGACTGAATTGGTACTATGCCAAAATGTTTTGGATTGAATTGACATCAATAAAAGGTTTAGGCCTAAATTATCATCAATACAATAGGTTTATAACTTTTTTGTCACCTTTCCAAAAAAAACTGAAGTTGAGACATGCTAATGTGAAACGATAACTGAATTAAGGGTAGCAAGTCTAACATTGATTTTAAACGTGATGAAGAGATTGTTGAGTTGTTTTAGTAGTCCTACATTGAATAATTGATGTGGTGTGGATTGGTTAACAATCCTAGTTGGCTCATAACTCGTTTGTTTGATTTTGAGTGAATGTGAATTCAAATATCTCTACGGGTGAAGGTATTGCATTTCTAATGAGTAATCTGCTAGGTGCTTCCAACAAATAATATCAAAGTACACAAATGGTAATCTTGTTATCAATGTGGTTTTAGGGTACAAATGAGGAAGGCTTATTGGCTTAAGTTTGCTTTTAAGTGAGGGTGGGTTCAACGCTCCCAACAAAAATTATATCCTCTCCAATTTTTATCCTAATGCTGCACCCCAAATCCTACAAGAATAAGGGAAATGACACGATTGTCCTCCTATTCGAAGGGTTAGCCTCAGACATAAAACGACTGAAACCCGTTATCAAAATATTTAACCAACAAGAATAGGGAGGACATAATCTCTCTTTTGTCATATGGACCATGATCATGGCTCCTCCATTCTTCTCCCCACCGATCTAAGGTTTCAGCTGGGGATTCTGTGATGGTGGTCATATGCTAGTACAGTGAATGCAATGTCGACATCTAAAGCGGTGATTGGCATGGAGGTAAGGTGGTGGAGCGCCGGAGGAAGTGAGGAGAGTTAAATAGGAGGGACCGAGGTCGAGCAGAAGTAGGATTCTTCCATAATGTTTGTTTTGTAAGTTAAAGTTCCATAGGATAATTAGTAACAGCTATATAATGACCATGTGTAAGAGGAAGCTCAATTGCACCCGAACCTTTCTCGAGTTGATAATGTCTATCCGATTTCTGAGTCAATATCTGAAAAGTGGTGAATGTTCGAAGTACTAAAGCCGGTCAGCGAATACGGTATAAAGTAAGGTGACCGACTATAAGACAAGCATTCAAACATGGGACAGATGAGTGATATACTGCGTTTAGTTCGGCATTTCAGGTGTCTCCTTCAATACAAAATCAGTCCCGCAATTTTGCAATTCTGTGATCGCATGCGTGCTTTTGACATACACCAGTCCTTGGCCTGGTATACTCATTTAACAAGAATCCCGATGTAATCTCGGAACACAATTTTGCAACTAGTTATTGATCAACCGTTTTGCCTCATAAATGTTCCCATTCGAACTAACGTGCACAAGGCACAGTCTTGCTACTTTTGCCGCTGACCATCCAAAATCCGACAATCGCTTCTCGGACCCACGATTAGCAGCATATGCTGTACCATTCTGTCATGCGGTCTCGCTGTACACTATCACTTGCTTGGCATGTTCACCACGATCCTGTCTACTTGCAAAGACATTCGGATGAAGCTGATTGCTCGCGCCACCTTTCTAACATGCGACAGCATCACTGTATCAGAGGACCATTGGCAGAAGGAAATTGAGATCTCAAGTGGGCATTACTTCCCATGCAAAGAATGATCATAGATAATGGAACTTCATGTCAATTTATGATCTATTACAGTCGCTGAATTCAGAACAATATGGTTCCGTTCGCAGAAGGGCCAGTGAAATTCATGCTCAGGCTCCTGATGCTCGTGCGTTAACCACTTACAATCGCCGTAAGTGTTTTCTCTTTCTGCTGACGATCATTATATGGTGCTTTGCTCCTTGCTTTCATTTATTTATATATTTATTTCTTGTTTTCTACTATGCTGGCAGTTGGTGATGAAGCCACTTAATAATTTCATGTTCTCACTGACATCAATAATTAGTTTGGATTTTCTTAGCTTGTAGATGCTGCAACATACAGACATCAAGACTGGTTAGATCATTTGATTCGTGATTTCAATTCCAAAGCATTGAGGGGATTATCATAATTAAGGACGCACTAGAAGCATAAGTTACTTCTTGATTTATGGCAGATTACTTTAGACCGTAGTTTATTTGATTGAAACCATCGTGATTTAGGAAAAATTCAGTAAAATGACGGCACGAGTGCCACAACTTTGGTGTGGCACTCACTTTGGTACAATAATTTTTTGATACTTAAAAAATGAGTAATGTCAAAATTTTTGGAATGGAAGCCATTTCGGGATGTAAATCTTTTCACAAGAACTTCCTTTACGGCTTTTATTTGAACCTCACGGCTTAGATTTTCTTTTCCCGCTACTGTAATCCATGGTTCTGCCAATTTGTCGTCGGCTTTTATGGCAATTTAAGTGGAAGTCTTGACAGACTGCATCCATAATTTGGTGGACTGGTGAACTCTTAAAAGGAATAATCCAACTAAGGGCTCAACTTTCTGAGCAGTGGCAGCAATTTAGAGTTTTGGACTCTTAATTTCTGTCCATTATATACAGGAATCTAAATTTCGTGCACAATTTTTGGAGATGCTCTCTGGCTGTTTGATAGTTTGCAAACGATGGTGTTTTATAAGACTACTTCCTGTTACTTGATAGTACTCGAGATGCAAAACCTTGTAATTTTGGAAACTGGTAGGAAAACGAAGCCTATCATGTGAACAATATGACTAATTCATCCTCTAATTTGGTCTAGTTCATTTTTTCGTTGACTTTTGGTATGATGTTGTGCAATGAGGTGTGTATCATTTCTAGGGAAACTAACAATGAGAAGTCTAAAGAAAATTAAAGGAAGTACAAAAAGTGATAAATTAATTATCTCTCTCCTTTCTTGCTCTATTTGTTAATTTTTTGGTTACCTCGCTTCCTTTGGATTGTCCTAAAGGAATAATGTCACGTGCCTAACCTCGAGCGCATGAACATCTCTCAACGATCGATTAAAATTGCAACGTCCTAGGATTTGTCGCCGACTCATTCTTTTTATCTTTCGATGCACGAACATCTCTCAATGATCGATTAAAATTGCGATGTCCTAAGATTTGTCGCCGACCCATTCTTTTTATCTTTCGATTAAATGCAAGCGGAAGTATCTAACAAAACACTCAGCCAACCAACAAATATTAGGGATAATAAACATGCATCAGAAAATTTCCAAAACACAACTTTTTATTTATCCATAGTTAAACCTAGGAGTTTAATATATACAAGCCCGATCCAAAGGGCAATTCCTAAACGACCAACATACAAAAAGGAGGTTAGAAAGGTCAGGGTTAACCTACTCCTCTAACACAAGAGCCATCCAAAAAGGTGATTTCCACATCGACATTAGTTCACTATGGGAGATCATCAATCCTTGGGAAAGGACCAAGGAGATTCTCGTCAAACTTGACTAACCAAGCTACGAAACGATGGTGAACTAGGTGGTCTAGGCCATCTTGCACCCAGAAAGTGGTGGTGTGCTTAGCAACTATTGTCTTTGTCCCCTTGATGGCATACTTTGTCACATCCCATTCAAAAGACATGGGGATCCCAAAATGATCGGGGCCTTCCATCACTACGGCCTGAAAATAATTATCAACAACGGAGTGAGATAAAATCTCAGTGAGTTAATAGCTTAAGCCTCAACTAAGACGTAAATTCATCTTGAAGGAGGCCTAAACACGCATGATATACAAACTTACATCGCCTTCGCATGCCCTTGCACATTAGTATATCAAAAATGACAATATCAATGTAACAAGTACAACTAGAACATATTCTATAAATTTCATTGCATTGTCAACACATGTGTTCTAATTATTACGACTACTTGGGACACAACCAATACAAGAGTTGGTAGTCTTCCAGCATGATCGGGCATTGTCCCGCCTCATCGGGCATGGCAACGTCCCACGTACTCATACTCATCAGGCTGACATTTCATTAGGAGCTTCGGTCCGGTCTCAACCACGACGCGGCATCTAGACCCCGCCAAGCATCCGATAAAAATTGGGTATTATCTCACATATGCATACGCATCAAGCCAGAACCATTACCCTCCATAATCATACACATCGAGGCCATTATGTGACCATGCAAGCACTCAACCACTCAGGCAAATTTTATCTTCTGACTTAGCCAATGCAGATGTGGTTCATGTTCAAATAACAAATCTTAGAAATTTTTACTGTTAAAATTCTGGTAAAATAATCGCATGTGGTCATGTACTTCAAGTCAACGCACCAAACTTTGCACACTTTCATTTTAAAACCCCATTGCCCCATTTAGCACTAAAACACCGCGTCCAAATACGACACCCAAAGTTTGCTGTTTTCTTATCAATAAAACCTCTTGAAAATAGCATTTAAAATACATTATCTGGGCAATCAAATATTATAGCATTACAAGCTTAGACATTCAGAATTATGTATAAATTCATCCAGTGAAGCGACCATAAAATTCTACTTAATGACGAATCCATCATTAATTTCCACTAAACACGATTAATTAGCACTAAACACGATTAATTAAGCTCACATTGATTAATTACCTTAATTGCGAGGAACTAAAACTAATTGTCATTAATTAATCTAAATTTACTAAATCAAGACTAACTGTCATTAATTACTCTAATTGCAATTAATTAAACTAAATATAATTAATTGTATTGATTGTGATTAATTAAGCTAATCATGATTAATTAGACTAACAATAATTAATTAAAAATAACCATCCTTAATTAATAATAATCTCTATTAGCCTTAATTTAATCCACCCTTAATCATAATTAGGGCTAAACCATCATAGGCCACTAACTACAATTAGCCCTAAACTAATTCTACCCCTAGACGCAATTAATTTCCTAATCCTTAACTTGTAGTTTTCCGGTGGCGGTGAGCTTGTGGCGACGGCGGTGCCACGGTGTCGAGGACACAGGGCTCACGGCTCGAGCAGTAGCACGAATGGCGGCGGCTCGGCACTTAAGACCCACAACTTGGCTAGGGAGGGAGGGGTATTCGATGGTGGCTTGCGGCAGTGGTGAGGACGGTGAATGACAATGGTGCGGACAAGCCACGGTGAAGGTGGTGTGGCAACAATGGCCCCTCAAAACCCACAGCCAAGCTTGGGCTTGGCTCGAGCGGTAGTGCACCGGCAGTGGTGGTGGTTTGGTTACGGAAACGGCGAAATAACGGTGGCACGGTAGCTTGATGGGTGGGCAGTGGACGACACAGGTGGACGGTGGCAACAAAGGTGGTGATGGCGGTGGTGTTTGAGAGGAGGGGGAAGAAGAAGAATGAGATGAAGATGAAAATGAAGTCATAAAGAAAAAATGAGAGAGAGAGATTTTTCTCCAAAAACTTATCATTTCTCTTCGCCCACTCTCCCTAAAATCCTCATATCATAGCATTTTGTCCCCCTTATCTTCTTTTCATTTTTCATTTTCTTTAAAGCCAAGATTTTGGCCAAAATTTACAACTTTGCCACTGGTCTTGGTTCCCCTTCCAGCTTCCAATTTTATTCAATAATTCATTTTCCAAAAATTTTAAACTTTGTGATAATTCACAGATAAATGATGCGATGTTCAATAAATTACTCTTGAAATCCTCGAAAGTTCGATACCCTAAATTAAATTAAATTTTATAGTTAAAATCGATCAAATGCAACTTTAGTATGACCTAAACTATCAGGTGGCTTTAGGGGTTTTTGCGCGGTTGACCCATGGTTGATAATTTTCGATTCATATTTGTGTCTCTTCAAATCGTGAACAACTCTAGATGGTTATATAATCGCGAGGGTTCAATTACCATGAGTACAAGATTAATAGAAAATCGGTTTATCATTGTTTGACGTGAGTATCGTAATCGTACGAAATCATCTACGAACTAACTACGTATTTCTGTTGAATCGATTAATATCCATTCGCTAATTGACTTATAATAATGTAATATTGACCTTTGTCGATCTTTATGGTCGAGTAGTTGATCCCTGATTAAATTCTTTGGTCTTTCATGTTTTAACTCTTACGGACTCACCTAATAGATTTATCAACTCATGAGTGATTAGTTTAGAGTAAAATAATTATAAGTGCATCGACGAAACAATTATTTCATATATTTCGAAATAGGGATCAAATTTTGGGATATCACAAATAAAGATAGCACTACTCTTGTTTATTAGTAGAGATGTATTGTTAAATTCTATTTGTGAACTAATTATCGTTTCAATTGCTAAGAAAAGGTTTCTTTTTCTGTAGGAGTAGTGGACATACGTGCATATGGGACCATCTGATCCTCGTTCCAACTGGCACTATGGGATTCGGTGGACCCAACATTGGGCTATTATGGGGCTAGTATGGAAGGAAGGTGGAACGGGGTTTCTTTATTGGGGTGCCCATTGTTACGGAAAGGCGATAGTTCCTAGTGCCGAGGTAGTTGCTTGATCTGTGTATGATTTGCTGGTTCAAACTTCAAAATGGCAGCAACATGTTCTTTATGTTTAAGTGCACTATTTTCTCATTGAGCAGATAAGATTTAGACGCGGTCTTCCACCGGGTGATGGTGTTTTATACTACCCCGGCGAAGTCTTTTCATCTTCCCAGGAACCAGTTGCTTCAATTAGACTTGAGCGCATCCTCAGTAGGTTGCAGGTGAGGCAAAAATACAAGCCTCTGAGAGGTGCCATTGGTTCGACCCGTCGCTTAATGGAAAGAACTTTTTTGCCTCTTCAGCTGCCCTGGTGAAAATTTGCATCTTTTCCATCAATTAGGCATTAGTTATGTGTTTGCTAGGGTCGCAGTGTTTGACCGAGGCTGTCATATGATACAGAAATATGCGTGCCGTGTTTTAGCATGAAAGTTGGCTCTTTGATAGGCTTGGTGTTGAACTTCTTAATCTGATGTGTAACTGCATATTCTAAAAGACGTGTCTTTGTGCTTTTTTAGGACTATGAATACTTGAAGCTCTATAGTTCGAAATACGGCAGGGATGAAGGGCTGGCTTTCTGGAAGAAAACAGGTATTTATCTTGGTCCAGAACGTCACACTCCGGAACACATGCCGATCGAAATGATGCGAGGCGAGATCTTCAACACCTGCCGCATGTGATTGGTTTTGCCCGGTCAAATTTTGTGCTATTTGTGTTTTATTCTCTGTAATTGTAATCTTGGATAATCCAGTGTAAGAACCCAATAATGTGCTTATGGAAAAACTCAGTCGATTTCTGCAGCGGCAATCTGGTTTTTTTAAAGGATGATTGGGGTACATAGCGGTCACATATAAGATTTGCTTATGTCCGGCTCCACATAGGTAATATTAGCTGTAATTATGTCCTTGTGCCGAGGCATAATATTTTCTTGGATGAATTGACTCTGTATAGGTTTTCTTAA
Source organism: Eucalyptus tenuipes (assembly GCA_014182365.1). NCBI lineage: Eukaryota > Viridiplantae > Streptophyta > Magnoliopsida > Myrtales > Myrtaceae > Eucalyptus > Eucalyptus tenuipes. The sequence goes on along the minus strand of CM024542.1, from coordinate 12,589,253 downwards.
CGCTTGTGGAGATTGCATTTGGGATTCATTTTCGGATGCGTTAGATGGACGATCCGGTGGAATCACTTTGTCGGAAGAAGGGCTATACTATGACATGAATCACTCCTACGTAAAATGAAGTCTAAAGTGGCTGGCGACATCTCCTGGAATCTTTCAGGCAAAACGAATGAATTATGGGGAAAAAAAAAATTCTTGTTGAAAATTATCTGTTGCCCGCCGTCGGTAGCTAGTGATTTTGTAGCTATACATGTTCACATACATATTTTTTGTAGCTTGTGATTTGGCATCCCGATATTGTATATGACACGACTGACAGTTATCACTTACTGAGAACCTTTTATGCTTGATGGCGAGCCGATCGGTTCATGTCCTCCTTTTGGCCATCATAGACTCGTCTCCCTCCTCAGTAGCCCGAAAGATGCAATGACCATGTAAGTGATATGTGGCAAAACAGGACTGACAAAGCTAGGAAATGCTCTTGGTTGCTCTTTTGCATGCAACTGCAGTCAGCATGCACCAATCAGATGGGCTCACATGGAACCCATCTGATCGTATGATCATGTGTGAGAGGATTGGCCTTGCAAAATTTGTGAAACCTCAAACAAAAGAGACAATCATCCTCGTTGAACCTACCCCTAACCTTCTTTTTTCCACTTGGTTTGGCCAGTGATAAGCTCAAAATCAAGGCACTGCAATCCCAGCGGTCTCCATTATCTTTCACGGAGACTTGTTGGCCACAAATTCCTTGAAGGAATCTAAATGTATACTTTATAATATATGCCTACATTAATTAATTCAATAATGGAACAATGCGTGTTTCATGTGATCTCTCAACAAGATACACTCCCCATATTGAACATGAAATATTAATAGGTGGGTAAAGTGCTTTTCTATGGTGGGTGTCTTTGATGATGATGCAATTTATATTAATTTAAGTCATGTTAATTGACTTATATGTTAATTTTTATTACAGTCGTCCACATTCATCAAAAGTCAAAATCAACTTTGTCACTTGGGGAATCTAAATGTATATTCTATAAACAAGCCTACATTAATTAATTCAATAATGGAACAATGCATGTTCCACGTGATCTCTCAAAAAAATACGCTCCCGTTTTGAACACAAAATATTAATAGGCGGGTGAAGTGCTTTTCTATGGTGGGTGTCTTTGATGGTGATGCAATTTTTACTAATTCTAGTTATGTTAATTCACTTATATGTTAATTTCTATTACAGTTATTTGTCCACATTCATTAAAAGTCAAAATTAACTTTTTCACTTTCTCATCAAATCTAAAACGTTATTTAAATTTTAAGAGATTGCTAAAAATTTATATCTAGATATTCGTATCAATATTTATGTATTGTAGCAAATTGAAATACAAGCCAATCTTTGATTTCCCATTTTTATTGCCTTTTCTTTTGTTCACAATACGGAGTATTTGCGTTAATCCCCATTTTTTTTTTTTTTTTTGCTTTTTCTTTTGTTTAGACATACATAATTGACCCAAATTGTAAGTGCATATGAACCTAACAAGATATGCTCATTGTAATTAAACACGTTTCTTGAGAAAATATATTCCTTTTCTTTTTATGGATAAAAGGATGAAAATGGGGATTAGCACAAATACTCCATATTGTGATTACCGTAAGTCTCCTACATCGGTTTGATCCGAATTATAAAATTTAATCCACCAGGATTGCGAAGGTTTAAGGTAGAGCAGCCCATAATCGCCATCTGACCGGCAAAAAAATTAATAAAAGGTAGAACTTATTAAGATTGCATACAGAGCGAAAGGTTGTAAAAAAGATGTTTAAACTATTTTTTTACACTAATCTAAAGATATTTATGTTGATGATGTTTCTATATACATTTTCTATATTCTTAATTTTTTAATATTTTTAATTAAAAAGAATCCATTTGGTCTGTGGATTCATAATTTTCTCAGGAATTTGTTCGGTTTCTTTGAGAAAATTTGTGGTGGGAGTCTCTAGAGAGCAATGGTGCCGTCACCATTTCATTTTCCTAAGCGTGAAGCCTAAGAAAGTTCTGTCTTTTAAAAATTTCATCTTTTTCGTACATGAGTGGGTGAACTTTCACCATCAGCCTAGCATGCACTCCATCCTCTTTTTGGACAATTCGAGGCTCAAGATTTCAATTCAGAAAGATTTGAGATCTTGAAAGCCATTTCGATTTTTGTCTTATCACCTCTTTCGTCATCATTCTCACTTATCCTACATTATATATATGTAAAATATATTCTCCTTTTGAAAATCGCTTTGCCCCAATATGATCATCATGCCTGGATAACACTCATTATCAGCCTAGCATGCGCTCAATCCTCTTTCATGAGCTAGGCAAGTTTCCAAACTTTAATTTCGAAAGTCCAAGAGTTCTTGAAAACCATTTCAAATTTTCTCTTGCTACCTCTTTCGTTATCACTCTCACTCATCCTAAAATAGTATAGATTCCAACTAAAGGTGTAATCGACTGGAATCAAGTCGATAAGTGCCAAAGTTTGAACTTGACTGGATTTACATACATGGTGCTCAAACCACAACTCGGCCTCATTTTCCCATATTTGTTTGTCTCCAAATGGAAACACCACTTTGTTCAATAAAATAGGCTATGTATATTTTAGTCCACACATAATCCTCAAAAAATGTCCTTTATATCCCCGATTTCGAGTTCAATCTCATTTCTATATCGAAAATCTGTGAGAATAATTCTTGTTGTGCAATATTCAATTCCAATTATTGCCTTTTTTAGGATCATTCGACTGACAAATTGATGGGCTTGGGTAGTATTGCACAAGAACTTAATTTTTGGACAAATTTCTCAAAGGGTTTAGATTTGTTAAATAAGAATGTTTCTTGTAATTTCACCATTAACAATAAAACTCTTATTTCTCATCAACGTCTGAGCCATAGTGCTCACTTTCCACACCCAAAATGTTTAATATGTCTTTTAGCCAAACAATCCTGAGCATCATTTCCAATTAGTACATCTCGAGCTGCAAGTCCTTTCTTTTGATTCACATGAATATTTGGGGTCCTTATTATACTCCACATCGTGATAGATCTTGATACTTCCTAACTATTGTCGAAGATTATACCCATGCCACTTGGGTTTTTCTTATGCAATAAAGAAACTTTTTCTCATTTATCGAAATTCCTCTCCTTAGTTAAGAATTAGTCCGACAAAACAATCCAAAAGATTCGTACCAATAATGGCTGTGAGTTTTTCATTGGTGAATGTATTCCTTTCTGTCCTCTCAAGGGATACTCATTAAAACTCATGCACCTGCACTCCTTAATAAAATGAGATTGTAGAACGCAAACATTGACATCTTTTGAAAGTAGCTCGAGCTCTAAAAGACCAAGCCTCAATTCTTGAAATTTTTTGGGGGGATTTTATGATTACGGCAACCTATTTAATTAATCATATGCCAACTCGAATCCTTGAAGGTCAAACACCTTTCGAGAGCTTTATGGGAAGCAAACTGTGATTGTCATCTAAGAGTTTTTGAATGCTTGTATTATGTTGCAACTATGGGCCCTGGGGATAAAATGGATCCTCGTGCCCTTCTATATGTTTTCATGGGATATTCTTCTTTATAAAAGGGCTATCTGGTTATGGAAATATCTTCGGGGTGCTTTTTTATCAGTAGGGATGTTGTTTTTCATGAAGATGTATTTCCATTTGAAACAATAGTGTCTTCCTCTCAACCAATTGCTTCCTCATCTAGTCACAAGCTTTTCTTGTTAGAAGATGATTTATTAAGGGATCCTCAATACATTCTAGTGATGCTAGGACTGGCTGTGCCAGCCAGTCCTGATTCATTAGACGCAACATCCGAATCACCAACATCTTATGAGGAGCATCATTCGTCTAATTCATGAATGGCATCTCCATCACCTCTTGCTGTTGAATCTCCTCCGCAATTCCTAAAGAGACAATCACTCCACAACTTCGATGCTCTGGACGTTATGTTCGCATTTCCACATGGACCAAAGACTATATATGTTTGACGTTGGATTCTCCAGGTACACATTACCCGGTGTCCTTGTATGGTTCTTTGGTCAATTGTCCCCAGAGCATGCATGTTGTATTGGTCGTATCTCTAAAGAATAAGAACCATCCTCTTACATAGAGACAATACATGATCCACGTTGGCAAGGTGCCATAGAAGCTGAATTGCAAGCACTTATGGAAAATCACACTTGGGATATCATTCCATTACCTCAGCATCGTAAACCCATTGGGTGCAAATGGGCATATAAAATAAAATACAAAGTAAATGGTTCCGTTAAAAGATACAAGGCTCGTTTGGTTGCTAAAGGACTTATGCAACGAGAAGACTTGATTACCATAAGACCTTCTCTCCAGTTGTAAAAGAGGTAACTATTTTTGCTCTATTCTATCTAATGTTGCTTTTCACAATTGACAGTTACATCAAATGGATGTCCATAATGCCTTTTTACATGGAGATTTGGAAGAAGAAATCTATATGGAACATCCATAGTTTGCCAATTTATGCAAAATCCAAAGTAGTCTTACATGAATGCAACGTTAAAAGTAGTAAAGTATTTGAAGGGATATCCTGAACTTTGGACTTTCTTGTCTCAAGATTGTAATATTAAGATGACAACCTATTGTGATACGGATTCTGATTCTCACCCAATGACCGGAAGATCCATCACTGACTTTTGCATCAAATTGGGAATCGTTAATTTTGATGGAAGATAAAGAAACTATCAACAGTTTCATTATCGTTAGCTGAATCAAAATATCGAGCTATGATAAAGACTATTTACGAGATAGTTTGTATACGGGGATTACTCACAAACCTTGGAGTTAAAATTGATGGACCAAGCGAGTTATTTTGTGATAATGATGCCATCTACAAACTAGCAGCGAATCCAAATTTCCATAAAAGAACAAAACATATAGAGGTTGATTTTTACTTTACTTGAGAAAAGATCGAATGAGTACCCACCAAACCATTGAGCTGAAGAAAAAACTCATATTTATTAAGTAAGTAAGTGTTCTTGACATATATCGACCACCAGTTTGAGGGGGAGTGTTGAAGATATGATTGGAGATATTGGTTTGGATATTGATTCCAATTGCGGGTTAATTGATTCAGTCAATCAGTAATTGGTGAACAAGGAAATGTAATCCTTTATATTTCTTTTCCCATTTTTGTTCCTATTCATTGTATTATAAATAGGACTATGTAAGTGTATACAATTCATACAGAAGTCAACAAAAGAAACCTCTTCAATTCTCATATACTTTACATTTTTTGTCAAATGTTTTGATGATTTGCTAATGTAGTTTATCCAATCAATTTTAGTTGGAAATTAGTGACATGGACGTCACTTGGCACTCGCATGGCTGGTACTAACGTGAATAATGTTTTAATTTTTAAAATATTTTCATTTAATTTTCTTTTCTTTTTTCTTCATAGGACCGTGACCCCCTGTTGACCCCTAGGCTAGGGTCGCGAAGCCTTCACTAGATCTCGGTCAGTGGTGCTGCCCTGTAAAAAAAAAAAAAAAGAAATAAATCAATAAAAAAGTTTGGAAAAATTTAAAAAATTAAAAAAAATCCAAGTTAGCGTCAACTAATGCGACGTAGGACCACGTAGGATGACTGACTCTGAATGGATTGCCAATCAACGATTTCTGACTAAAATTACATCGTCAAATTGTCAAAAAATTTATGATTCTATTAGTATAATTAAAAGGATTGAAACACATACACGTGTGTAGGTAAATCATGTTATTTTAAGGACTTTATGCTCTTTTTTGTAGTTAAAAAGTACTTTTTAAAAGTTAAAATAGACACTTGATCTAGATTGATTAATTTGGGAAGATTATCGAACTTCGTATAAGTGAGCTCGAGCTGGACTTGAAATTAGGCGAGTTGAGCTCGAGTAATCATCGAGTCTAGTTTGAGACATTTATAAGTGATTTGACTTTGAGTACACCCCTATTTCCAATTGATCACCCACGACACAGACAAGACAATGTTTTAGAAACCACGAGGGTGTTTAACAGCGCCGCCCCCACTCCCGACCAGTTGCCTAGTTGAGCCTCTTCATTTCCCTGAACCACGCCCGGGATTGGTTACCCAAGGAAGGCTTCACGGGGATCCAAGGGGGGCCCCTTACCCACCGTTGAAACGGGGGTTGTGGCGGGGTAGCCCAGCGGACCGGGATATTTTTCGAGCCTCGGATCCCGGGCTCTACCCGGACTACTTCCCGGTGGTCAAAGCCTTTTAACCTCATGCTTAGGAGGTCATTAAAGAACCTTTGTCATTGACGGAACACCGTCTCTATTATGTACAATTAATATATTGTAAATGCAAATAATTCTTCATTAGACATAATTAAAAAGTACTCTGAAAGCACACGCTAATGAAACCCCAATATATTATATATTTTTTTTCATCGCAAAGCCACGAAATTATTTTGAAAAAGCATAACAGTTTCACCTAACCTCTATTTAAGACCCATTTTACTCCGTATCTTTCCAGCCCCTTGTGAACCTCTCATTCTTTACCTCCCTCCCCCCTCCAACTATGCCATGGCTTCTGGTTTCGGTCCTCTTGTTAATCCTCATCCTCCTCTCGAAATTCACATACTCCAATCTCTTTACCCCGCTAAAGCTACAACGCCACTTCACAAAGCAAGGCGTCCGGGGGCCCGGCTACCGTCCGATCCTTGGCAACACGGCGGAGATCAACCGCCTATTCGCGGAGGCTCAGTCGAAGCCCATGCCGTTCGACCACAGGATCCTCCACCAGGGTGGCTCCCTTCTTCCACCACTGGTCCCTCAAGTATGGGAGGACTTTTGTATATTGGTTCGGGTCGAGGCCTAGGCTGGGCATCTCGGACCCGGACATGATAAAGGAGGTCCTGACGAATACTGGCAGGTTGTACGAGCAAATTGAGTTCAACCCACAGGTTCGGGAGTTGTTCGGGCAAGGCCTTGTTGGGCTGGTGGGCGAGAAGTGGGCCATTCACCGGCGGATCGCTAACCAGGCCTTTACTATGGAGAGAGTTAAGGTGAGTATTGGAGGCAGTATATATTATCAAATTGTCATCGCATACATACCATGTCATTGTTTGACGTGATTTATGAACACAACATCTTAGTCTTGCACAACCCAACACACAGCAGAGTAATATGAAATGTTGCGGAAAAACAAACAATCAAACAATAAAATAAACAAAACAAGAAAATAAATTGGATTTTAGATATACGTTATTCAATTAGTAGGACCCAGTCTATGAGGAGAGCATTGCATTCCACAATAGATCGAACAACACAATAGAGAGTACAACCATACTCGAACTACTCAAGCATTGCATTCCACAATTACACTGAATAATTCACATGGCGTTTAGTTCTTGTAATTTTTCGTGAAGTAATATTTCAATATCATAAAGAAATTTACAAAATTTACCACAGGATTTATTGGCTTGAACACCAAAAAGCTCTTTTTTGATGCAAGTCATGAAGAAGACCCACTTCTTATAAAGAAAAGTTTGGGATCCAACAAAGGAAGCTCCTTTTAGGAAATGTACTCTTATTAGGAAACCACTCAAACTAAAAAATCATTCAACTAGGAAATCTACTCAAATTAGGAGTCCTACTTAATTGAATTTCCTTTAAGGGTTCAAATTCAAGATAGATTTTCAACAATCTCCACATTGGCTCAACAATCTCTTCTTAGAATTTGGACTTTGCCGCTACTCTTTCCACAACCCATGATGGGCAAGACCGCCATAAAAATCTTCCAAGCCAACTCCCTAGACCTTATAAAGATCTAATGATATCTACACCTTTAATCGCTCCATAAGGATTTACAGACACAATCCCATGTACCACAAATAAAGCAAACCCCATTTTGCATCCATTTCAACGAGGAGATCGAACACACATCTGCAAAGATGACTCCACTACAGGATGCTTCGGTTGGTGGGACCTACTCTATGGGAGAGCGGTACATGATTCTACTATAAATCAATCGATGTAATAAATATTACTAAAAGCACTTGATTTACTCAAACTCATAGTGTTTTCTCGCCTTCAATTACACCCAATAACTCAAATAATGTTTAGCCTCATAATTCCTTGCTTTAACACAAGATTTAAAAGCTTGAACATCAAAAGCTCCCTTACATGCAATTCACGAAGAAGACCAATTTCTTATATAGAAAAGATTTTGATCCAAAATGGAACCCTTTTAGAAACCCTACTCAAACTAGAACATCTTGAATTTGGATTTCCCTTACAGGTTTAGACTCAGGATATGTTTTCAATATTAAAAATGAAAGCTTTAACATTGCAACTCTGACAGTTGAAGATTTGGAGCAAGGGATTGCGCATTCTGTGGTAAAAGAGGTAATGATGCAAATGCAATCTGAAAATGGCAGTGAGTAAACCAAGCAGAAGCTAGTTTTATGTTCTTTAAATTGCCGTACAGTCATTGGCAATTTGGCGAAGATCAACTGCTCTTTTGCACTGCGAGCGGTTTTCTTCATCACGTCTACCGCTCGACGGACTTCACAGCATGCGTTTCCTTTCATTTTGAGTAGGGGTGGATCCCGGAGATCGCGGCGAGTGCGGCCAAGATGCTGGACACGTGGGACAAGATGCGAGGAGAAAGAGAGGAGTTCGAGGTGGAGGTGTTTAAGGAGCTACACGGGCTCTCGGCTGACGTCATCTCGAGGACTGCTTTCGGGAGCAGCTTCGAAGAGGGCAAGCGCATATTCGCCTTGCAGGAGCAGCAGATGCACCTCTTCGCTCAAGCCCACCAGAACATTTACATTCCTGGCTTCAGGTCTAATTTAACTTGCTCCATTTCAGGCATTAAACAAATTTACTCTACTCACATTCTCAGTTGTTACATATGTACAAATTATATCTAAGGACGTATGTGGCACCGTTTCTATTTCTGAGAAGTCATTCTTGAACCTATTTCTAGGAAAAGTCACGATTCAATGATGTGTCTTTTGTTTAATCACGAATCATTACCTTTCTACTTTTTAGAGCAGTCCTAAAGTATCTCTCTAGCTCTCCCCGGAGTCTTCATATCCATGGAAGATTAGACCATCACATGTTTCACTCAATACACAGGTTCCTACCAACTTGGAAGAACAGGCAGAGATGGAGAATAGAGAAGGAAATCCGGCACGCAGTCTTGAAGCTGATTGAGAACAACTTGAAATCGAGAGAGAATTTGTCCAATTTTCTCGCTCTCCTAACATCAACCCACGAAGAAGAAAGATTAGGAGTGGAGGAAGTCATAGACGAATGCAAGACTTTTTACTTCGCGGGAAAAGAAACGACGGCCATGCTTCTTACTTGGGCGCTTCTCCTTCTGGCGAAGCACCAGGAATGGCAGGACAAGGCCCGTGAAGAAGTGATCCGCGTCAGCGGGAAAACCGGGCTTCCGGCTGCTGAAAATCTGAACGAGCTCAAGATTGTAAGTCAATTATTATTCCTCACTAGTCACATTACTGCAAACAGACCCGTTTAGTTTTTCTTCATGGGTTTACTGTGATACAGAAGAATCATCGTTTGTCGAGCTTTGGCTAGCTTCTTAGATGGAAGAAAAGGTTTGCGACTCCACCATCAAATCCGCGGGACCAATCCAAGGATGAGATGGTGGTAATTTAATAGTCTGATGTGTGTGATGAAGAACTTCTGTGCACATTCAAGCAAGGAGTTTAAATTGTCTCACTTACCTATATAAGAAGAAATTGTACATGACATGGAGACTATCTTCCAATGTTTGTTATATTATGCATGGAGGCACAGTCCAGATTAATTGTATGAGTATCGCTTAGCGAGCTCATTCTTCAATTGGGTCAATCTAATGCGCTAGATTCACTATTTGAACATGCTCACTGCTATCAACTGGAATTCGACCGGTGCAAATTTTCCTAATAACCTATTTCACCACTTCATTCGCCTAAGTTTTGAAAATTTAGTCTGACTGAAAAATTAAACATTTTGTGTTCACTCAAACTTACATCTTGCTTCTGTCCTTTTTTTGAACAGGTAACGATGGTATTGAATGAAACACTCAGACTTTACCCTCCTGCGGTGACAGTGACGAGGCAAACCCTTGAAGATGTGAAGCTAGGAGACCTTCAAATTCCAGCAAAAACGGAGCTCTACTTGGCCTTCTCTACTGTGCATCGCGACCCCGAGATGTGGGGCGAAGACGCGGATGAGTTCAACCCAGCAAGATTCAAGAAGCCCCGGAACCACCTGGCCGCGTTCCTCGGGTTCGGGCTCGGCCCCAAAACCTGCGTAGGCCAGAACTTGGCCATGGTCGAGGCCAAGGTTGTTCTGGCCATGCTGGTTAGGCGATTCACCTTTGAGGTGTCGCCTTCGTATGTTCATGCTCCGATGCCTCTTGTGACCTTGCAGCCTCGGTACGGGGCGCCGATCATCTTGAGGAGGACTCATATTTGAATCTGGTTCATTTTCCTTTCTTTTGTTTGTGGACTTCTGTTTGTAACATGGTCGCATAGTGTGAGGGAAGACAATTTTTAGGGTTCTTGAAATAGAAACTTCGTTTTGTGTCTATATCATAAAAATAATGTGTTGTAATTTGGTAGAGCTTTGTGACTCCTTTGTTCTAAGTCTAGCCCGTTTCTCAGGTGTTTCTAATTTGTGCACTTATATAATGCCATATTTTCTCCCCAAGCTTTTTGGGATGGGATGTTTTGTGTACTGAAGTCTATTTATTGGGCCAATTATCTCTCTAGTTACATAAAAATATTTCACTTTGCGAAAAAATAAGTGTTATGACTTAAAAGACTTAAAAAGAATTGGATACGTGATGATAATGTAACTAGCAAATGAGTGTGCTTACAAATGATATCTTGGGACCATCGTATTACAATAAAATATTCCTGACCAAATAACCCCTTCTATCATGGTGGTCTAATCATTGTTAATCATCTTACATGTCATGACCAGCAAGATGATAATTTTGATTACTGTTCACTGTACTTGCTAATTACTGATAACTCTGTTTCTCACTTTGTGAGCCGTGAAATGGATGGCAAGCTCGCAACTGAAGCGAGCTCATCTCAGAGCTCTTGATTGCCTCAGCTCCGTCTCGGCCTAAGCTCAATTGAGAGAGCATGTCGATGACTTCGAATACGGCCAAGTCTAGGCTTCAGGTGCTCCCCTATCTGTTCTTCGCTGTGCAATTGCCCGTGATGGTAGCGGTGGCAATGATGGTATGTTTACATTGCCAGTTACGGTTTCGGAGCAATGGCATGTGTGGAATTGGTGATAATCGCACAATCACGCCGCACTACCATGCCCTCGCCACCCCTCACCTCTGTTTGTGTGTGTGTGCGTCTCTCTCTCTCTATACGATTTTTTTTTCTTCCCTTCCTTCTTCCTTCCGGCTGGAGAAAGAAGAAAGGGAAGGAGGAAAAAAAGAAAAAAAAAATTCAAAATATATAAAAATATCATTAAAATTTCTCAACGTCGGTGCCGATTGTACCATGTAAATCGACCGGCATCAACATTAGCAAAATCTAACTAAAATTAGCTGGAATGACTAAATTGACATTATGTCAAAAGGTTTCTGATTAAATTGGCACCAATAAAAGATTTAGGGGAGAATTACCAAAAAAGTCCTAAACCTATTGCAAATGTGCCAATTCAGTCCTAAACTTTTTTTTTGGGCTAATTTAGTCCTAAACCTTTTACAATTGTGCCAATTCAGTCCATCCGGCCAAAATTGGCCGGCCGATGCTGACGTGGACGTCGGCCGTCTGGTGAACGCTGATGTGGCATTTAATTTTTTTTTCGAATTTTTTAATTTTTTTTTTTTTTTTTTCCCCATCATCTTCTTCGCCTCCTGGCCGGTCGGCGCCGGTCGGAGGCGAGGGCCAGCGAGGGTGAGGCCCCGCCAGATCCGGCGAGCTCGGCCTTCGCTAGATCCGACGGGGCCTCGCCCAACCAAGGCGAGGGTCGACCTCCCGCTTGTCCACAATGCGGCGGCGATCGGAAGCCGCAAGCTCGCTTGCACTCCGGAGGCGCAATCGCAAGGCACGGATTGAGGCGGAGAGAGAGAATGGTTTCGAGTGAGCGGCGAGGCGACCTCCTCAACGGTGACGACGCGTCGGGCGGTAGCTTGTCGCCTATTCGTAGCGAGGGTACGGCGCGGCGGCATTGCTGGTCGGTGAGATGGCGTCGCCCTGCTGCGACGGCGACGACACGGCAGGATTTGTCTCGGGACGGCGTCGGTGCTATCTTTGCGGCGGATCTCGGCGGGCGACAACGACGTGGCGGAGATCCGGTGCGGCGACGGCGTCGGGGGGTCGGGTAGCGTCGACGGCGCCTCCTTCTTGCTCGGATCTGGCCCCCTTCTCTGGTTTCTCTTCCTCTTTCCGGCCCCTCTTCGTAGATCTAGAACTCCCTTGCCCAGAACTCCTCCCCTCCGGCCAGATTTGAGATCTCCGGCGGGGCCTCAACCTCGCCTCCGGCCGGCGGGGGCGAGCCTCACCATTGGCCGGCACTGGCTGGCCAGGAGGTGAAGAAGATGATGGGAAAAAAAAAAGAAAAAAAAGAAATCAAAAATTCAAAAAAAAAATAAAAATTCGAAAAAAAAATTATTTTTTTTAAAATGCCACGTCAGCATTCGCCGGACAACCGGCGTCCATGTCAGTGCCGGCCAGCCAATTTTAGCTAGATGGACTGAATTGGCATAATTGTAAAAGGTTTAGGACTAAATTGACAAAAAAAAAAGTTTATAACTGAATTGTCACAATTGTAATAGGTTTAGGACTTTTTTGGTAATTCTCCCAAAGATTTAGGGCTAAATAATCATCAATACAATAGGTTTATAACTTTTTGGTCACTTTTCCCAAAAAAACTAAAGTTGAGACATGCTGATGCGAAATAATACTCGAATTGAGGGGAGCAAACCCTAACATTGAGTTTACATGTGATGAAGAGATTGTTGAGTCGTGTTAGGAGTCCTATATTGAATAATTGATGTGTGGATCGGTTAACAATCTTAGTTGATTCATAACTCATTAGTTTGAACTTTTGAGTGAATGTGAGTTCAACTAAATATATCTCTACGGGTGAAGGTATTGCATTTTCACTGAGTAATCCACTAGGCGTTCCCAACAAATAATATCAAAGTAACAAATGGTAATCTCATTACCATTGTGGTTTTAGGGTACACATGAGGGAGACTTATTGGCTTAATCTTGCTTTTAAGTAAATGTGGGTTCAACTCTTCCAATAAAAATTATATCCTCTCCAATTTTTATCCTAATGTTGCATCCCAACTCCTACAAGAATAAGGAAAATGACATGATTGTCCTCCTATTTGAAGGGTTAGCTTCAGACATAAAACAACTTAAACCTGTTATTACAATATATAACCAACAAGAATGGGGATGACACCTAATCTCTCTCTTTTGTCATATGGACCATGATCATGGCTCCTCCATTCTTCTCCCCACTAATCTATGGCTTCAGCCGGGGATTCTGTGATGGTGGTCATATGCTAGAACAGTGAATGCAATGTCGACATCTAAAGCGGTGATCGGCATGGCGGTAAAGTGGTGGAGCGATAGGAGGGAGGGAGGGAGGTTAAGCCGACATAGGATTTCTTCCATAATGTCTACAAGTTAAAGTTCGCACACAACAATTAAAAACAGCGATATAATGAACGTGTGTAAGGGGAAGCTCAATTGCACCTGAACCTTTCTCGAGTTGATTATGTCCATCGTATGAAATCATTTCCGAGTCAATATCTGAAAAGTGGCTGATGTTAGAAGTACTAAAGCCGGTCGGCAAATAAGGTATAAAGTAAGGTGACAGACTATAAGACGAGCGTTCACATGGGACAGATGAGTGGTATAGTGCGTTTGTTCGGCATTTCGAGTGGCTCCTTCAATACAAAATCAATCCCACAGTTTTGCAAATCTGTGATTGCTTGCGTGCTTTTGGTATTCACCAGTCCTTGGACTGGCGTATTCATTTAACATGCTGAAATCTCGATATAATCTCAGAACATAGTTTTGCAACTAGTCATTGATCAGCCTTTTTGTCTCACAGGGTTCTCATTCAAACTAACGTGCGTGAGGTGCGGTCTTTTCCTTCGCAAGAGCTGACCATCCAAAATCCGATGAACACTTCTCAGACCCACGATTAGTAGCATATGCTGTTCCATGCTGTCATGTGGTCTTGCGGTCCGGTATTACTTTTGCTTTGCATTTTCACAACGATACTGTATATTTGCAAAGACAATTTAACATGCAACAGCAGCACCGTACCAGAGGACCATCTGCAGAAGGAAATAGAGATTTTGAGCTGGCAATACTTACCATGCAAAGAATGATCGAAGATAAAGGAACTTCATGTCAGTCATGATCGATTTCAGCTGCTGAATTCAGAACATTACGATTCCATTCGCAGAATTGCCAGTGAAATTCATGCTCAGGCTCCGGATGCTCGTGTATTAACCACTTACTTAACTCTGTTAACAATCATTACATTGTACTTTGCGTTTTGCTTCATTCATTCATTTATTCTTTTTTGTTTTTTACTATGCCTGCAGTTGGTGGTGAAGTCACTTAATAATCTCATGTTCTTACTGACATCAATAATTAGTTTGGATTTTCTTAGTCTGTATATGCTGCAACATACAAACATCAAGACTGGTTAAATAATTTGATTTGTGATTTTATTTCTAAAGCATTAGGGGGATTATCATTTAAGGACACGCTAGAAGCATAAGTTACCTCTTGATTTATGGCAGATTACCTAGAAGTAGAAAGAATTACAAACCCCGTCCTGCCTAAAATTCTAGGAATTTGTTGATAGTTCGAATAGATTTGTAAGCTAGGCCTACTGATATTTTTTAAATTTACAATAGTTCGATAGGGTCCTTTCCTATTCTTTCTGTCATAGGGTTAAAACCAAAACATATTTGATGTTTTCATGATGCTTCCTCACGTTTCTTATAAAACCTTCTCTTACAAATATTTTAATAATGTTTTCCGTGATGTTAGTGGATGCTATTTGAATCTCCCTTTTCTATTCATGTCAGCATTTCGTATGGAGGTTATTATGTCAGCAATTGTGTCCCTACCCATGATAAATAAAATTTTGGTTGCCTCCCATTTTTGATATAATCAACATGCTATATTTTATTTATTTTTAATTTTCATATTTTTTTAATTAAATAAAGGGATATGCATCAGATACAACCCAATCCACTAATTAATCTATTTCATCCGAACACTGTATAATATAACTGTATTATGTATGATCTCATCTTATAATACATCAGGCACTAATGAAATTATCTTAGTGAAATTTAAGTCATAGTTCATTTGATTGAAACCTTCCTGATTTAGGAAAAACTCATGAAAATGACAGCACAAATGCCGCAACTTTGGTGTTCCACTCACTTTGGTATATTGATTTTTCAATTGATTGTTTAAGTGTTGTAACTTTTAAAAATTGGATCTTGATATCCTTATTTGTCTGCTGATTGGTTCTATAAAAGGCAAAATTACTTGAATGAAGTTAGCAATTTCCCTTTCAGAAAAATCTGGCTCGGCATTAATTCGATATGAATTGTCCAGCAAGACTCGTTGGGAAATGGAGTTAGCAAAAGCGTACGGAAACATGCTCTTTTGGCCCTAAATTGATTCGAAGATGAAAACCTTACTTTAAAATGTCCACTCATTGTACTTGATGGTAAGCCGATTGGTTTATGTTCTCCTTCCATACATCACCAAACTTGACTCACTTCTCATTAGCTTTAAAGTTTCTATTGAAATATCTCACATTACTTGGATATAGATTTTTATGTTATTTATATACAGGTGATTTTCTTTCACTTATCATTTTAAACTTTTAGATTAGACTTTCTAACATGGTATTAGAGTCAGATTCTATCCTTTTTCGAGAGAATTCAATGTTCTTAATATATATGTGGTTGCCCTCCACTTACCAATTTGAATTTTTTAGTTGGTTCCACCCAGTTTATTTATGCAAATGTGCTTTTAGTTGCTCTCGTGTTTGTGAGCGCAATTTACATGCTCCGATGAGGTGGATTCACGGGGGACCCAACTAATCGGGTGGGAGAAAAGTACAAATGGCTACTAAGAACTTGCAAAAAGCTACGGTCATTTGTTTTTAGTAGCGATGAACTTTTAGGAACAAACCACATAAACCCCAAAGAAACCTCTCTCTCTCTCTCTCTCTCTCTCTATAAAATAATAATAATAATAATAATAATAATAATAATAAATTACTCTGTTCCCATGTCATCATCATGCGTAGGTCAATCCTCATTAGCAGTCTAGCAAAAATCCAATCCGTTTTCATGGATAAAGCGAGATTCAAAGGCTTTAATTCTTAAACACAAGACTTCGTATATACGGAAATGTCTTTTTTGGGTCAGCAAAATAAGATCTTCTCAGGGTGTATTTAAGTTGAGCTGGGCCATTACATTAATACTTAAAACTTGAGTTGAAGCTTGATCAAATATCACAATTTTGACTCGAACTTGACTGAAATTGATATTCAAAATACTCAAATTGGACTCGACTGTAATTGAATCGAGCTTAATATTGGCGAACTAAAGCTTGAGTCAATAAGATACTTGAGTAACTTGAGCTCCGCCCAAAAATTTAAAAATAAGCAAGTCGATTTGGAGTAATCATCGAGCCTATCCTGAGATATTCGCAAATAAATTAACTCTATTATACCCTTATTTCCAATTGATCATACATAATATGAGCGAGGCACTGCATTGAAAACAACAAACTATTTTTAAATGAGTGCTTCCCTAGTGACCTGGTAAAGAAATTTTGTCGTTTACAAAGGGTGTATTTCTGTCCAAATGCACAGTCAATCTAAATGCATAATATTTTTTTATTAGGTTTAAAAAGTGGCATGGGGGACCCAGAATATGACATTCAAGTTTGACCTTTTTTCTATTAAAAGATGCACACTTGCTCTACTCCATCATTATCTTTACTCTATATTCTTCAACTCCTCCCTGGGGACCTCGTTAGTCTCCATTGCCCTGTCTCTCTCTCCCTCTCCCTGCCTCCCTCCCTCCATCAACTATGCTATTGCTTCTTGTTCCAGTCCTCTTGCTAATCCTCCTCCTCCTCTTAAAGTTCACGTACTCCAATCTATGCATCCCTTTAAAGCTACAGCGCCACTTCACGGCGCAAGGCATCCGGGGCCCCGGCTACCATCCTATCCTCGGCAACACAGCGGAGATCAGGCGCCTGTTCGTGGAGGCTCAGTCGAAGCCCATGCCCTTTGACCACGGGATCCTCCACCGGGTGGCTCCTTTCTACCACCACTGGTCCCTCAGGTATGGGAAGACTTTTGTTTATTGGTTCGGGTCAAGGCCCAGGCTGGGCATCTCGGACCCGGACATGATCAAGGAGGTCCTGACGAACACAGGCGGGTTATATGAAAAGATCGCGTTCAACCCGCAGGCCGGATTGCTGTTCGGGCAAGGCCTCGTCGGGCTGGTGGGCGAGAAGTGGGCCGTTCACCGGCGGATTGCCAACCAGGCTTTCACCATGGAGAGAGTGAAGGTAAGTATGGAGCCGGTGTAAATTATCGTATAGTCATCACATCGTACCACATCATCATTTCACGTGATTTAGGAAGTGATTGTGCCCTTTTGTGGTAAAAGAGGTAATGATGCAAACGCAATCTAAAAGTTGATAGCAGTAAGTAAACGTAGCAGAAGCTACTTTTATGTTCTTCAAATTGCCGTACCGTTCTTGGCTGGCAATTTGGCGAAGATAAACTGTTCTTCAAATTGCCTAAGAGAGCATAGGGTAATGCTCATTTCAACAGTAACCAGTTGTATTATCAATGAATCTGTAAGACTTAGCTGGTTCCCATAAAAGGAAAAGGCGAAGACTCTCGTTCAAAATCGTCCGTGAGTGGTTTTGTTCACCGCGGCAATTGCTCAATGGACTTGGCACGATGCCTTTTCTTTCATTTGGAATAGGGTTGGATCCCGGAGATCGTCGCGAGCACGGCCAAGATGCTGGACAGGTGGGAGGAGATAAGAGGAGGAAGAGAGAAATTCGAGGTGGAGGTGCTAAAGGAGCTCAACGGAGTGTCGGCTGACATCATCTCGAGGACTGCTTTCGGAAGCAGCTTCGAAGAGGGCAAGCGCATATTCGCCTTGCAGGAGCAGCAGGTGCACCTCTTCTCTCAAGCCATCCGAAGCATCTACATTCCTGGCTTCAGGTCTAACTAAACTTGCTCCTTTTCAATCAATTACGACATTACTCACATTCTTAGTTCTTACTTATGTACATATAGTATCTGAGGCTAGACCATATGTCGCATTGGTTCTATTAGTTTGTAGACCTTGCAGTGAAGCAAGTATCTGCTCTAATGGGTGATAGTCAATCGGCAACTGATTCAATGATGTGTGTTTTATTTAATCACGAATCATTGCCAGCTTGGAATTTTCCTATCCATGGAAGATCAGACAATCACACGTTACAATCCATGCACAGGTTTATACCCACCCAGAAGAACAGGGAGAGATGGAGACTGGAGAAGGAAACGCGCGACTCGATCCGGAAGCTGATTGAGAACAACTCGAGATCGAGAGAGAATTCCTCCAACCTCCTCACTCTCCTAACGTCATCATACGAAGAAGAAAGACTAGGAGTGGAGGAAGTCATAGATGAATGCAAGACTTTCTACTTTGCAGGAAAAGAAACGACGGCCACGCTCCTCACTTGGGCGCTTCTCCTTCTGGCGAAGCACCAGGAATGGCAGGACAAGGCCCGGGAAGAAGTGATCTGCATCTGTGGGAAAACCGGGGTTCCGGCTGTGGAGAATCTGAACGAGCTCAAGATTGTAAGTTCAATCACTACCAGTAGGCCCGTTTAGTTTTCTTCATTGGTTGTTTACTGTCAAATAAAGAAAAAATCATCACTTGTCGAGCTCGGGCTAGCTTCTTAAAATGGAAGAACTTAATGTTTGAAACTCAATCATCAAATCCCCTGGACCAACACAAGGGTGAGATTGTGGTAACTTAATGGTCTGATGTGTGTGATGAAGTGCTTCTGCGCATATCCAAGTTGGATGTTTAAATTGTCTTTACTTACTCATTAAGAAGAAATTGAAAATGACAGGAGACTGATTTTTCTTCCTACATTTGTGCCCACAAGATATATTACACATGGAAACTCAATCAATATGTACCGCCTAGCCGGCTCATTCTTTAAGCGGGGTCGATCCAATGCTTTAGATTCAATGTATGAACAAGCTTCTTGCTATCGATTGACTTTTGCTAGCTTAAATATTCCTATGATGACCTAAATTTATGAAAGTTTAGTCTGGCTGAAAGATCAACATTTTGGGTCCACTCAAAGTTACATTGTTCTTCTGCCCTTTTTCTGAGAAAATTTCGACAGGTAACGATGGTATTGAATGAAACACTGAGACTTTACCCACCTGCTGTGATGCTGATGAGGCAATCCTGCAAAGATGTGAAGTTAGGAGACCTCCAAATTCCAGCAGAAACACAGCTCTACTTGGCCGTGACTGCTGTACATCACGACCCCGAGGTATGGGGTGAAGATGCTGACGAGTTCAACCCGGCGAGATTCGCAGAGCCCCGGAAGCACCTGGCCTCGTTCGTCCCGTTCGGGCTTGGCCCCAGAGTCTGCGTGGGCCAGACCTTGGCCATGGCAGAAGCCAAGGTTGTCCTCGCCATGGTGGTGAGGCAGTTCGTTCTCGAGGTGTCGCCATCTTATGTTCATGCTCCCATGCTATTTGTGACCTTGCGGCCTCAGTATGGAGCGCAGATCATCTTCAGGAGTACTAATGTTTGATTCCCGTTTCTTTTCCCTTCCTTTTCTTTCTGGACTTACCGTTTGCAACATGGTCACACATGGAAAGAGGGAAGGCAGTCGTTGTATATATATATATATATATATAGAAAAGGCACTTTTTCGTTTTGTGGATCATGAAGTAAATGTGCTGAAATCTGTATCATAAACTCCCTCTGTTCCGAGTCAAGCGCGCTTTTTCAGCTTTGTCACCCTGTGCATTGATTTTTCTGCCTTGTGTTCTCGTGTATAGCTGAAGTTCACGACGATAATTGAATACAGCTAAGCAATGACCGTCTATTGGGCGAAGCTATCTCCATCCTACGATAATATTTCATAATCGAATGCCGAAAAATGGTAAATATTCGAAGTGCTGTAATTGATCTGTAATGTGCAAGACATTGTTGGAATTTTATAAGATAACTATCAATTTTAAATTCTTAAATGAAGTTGCTGTTTAATATTTAAATATCTCAATATTTTTCCTCACACCTAGTTTGTTATAGGGGTTGAAAAGATTTAAATTGTTCCAAAACTTTAAGTATCTCGATGAAGGCATGGTTTGATATATAAATTTTAGAATAAGTGCATTTTTTTGTTGTCATACTGGACAAATGCATTATAAATCCTAAAACTCATCATGAAAGTATAATTGACTTATAAAATTTTTAAAAAGTAATATTAAGTCTCATAACTTATCATTGCAATTAAAACTATAATTTAAAAAAAAAATACAATCAAATCCTGAAATTTATCAAATTCATCTAATCAAATCCCTCAATTGATTTCATTATTTTAAAATAATTTAGGATTCTATTGCACTTTTATAATAAATTTTAAGATTCGATTATATTTTTCAAAAATTTTAAAATTCAATTTGGCATTAACTTCAAGAATTTGACAGAAAATGAAAATGAAGAGGGGCCGGCATTCAATCCCACTCCCAATGTCCAATCGGAGTAACATCACATTAATTGACAACTGACCACCTACTGCCTACAGGTAGACAACCTGAGGCAGTGCCGCAGATCGGTAAATGAACGTAACCAACCTAATGAAGTTCGAAAGTACGGGGAGAAAAAAGTCAACATGCCACGTCATCAGCGCCCGGGGCCCGTGGGGCCCCCTCTCACTTTAGAACCACCACCATTTGCTGACCGCCCCGACCGCAACCACCTTCTTCGGAGCCTCCCCTCTCCTCATCTCCCCAAGCTCTCGCCGAAGCCTCTCGGCGAGCGAGACCGAGCCCGAGTCGCCGCGATTCAATTCCGACGAGCTCCGCGCAATCACCGCCGCCGCCGCCGCAGAATCTCTCATGCCGTGAGGAGGGAAAGGAAAGCCGGAATCGCCCGCCCTCGCTTCTCCGCGCGAGCGCGGTCAGAGCGCCATGGCGGGCCGCCGGGAGGGGTCGCTGATGCGGGACAAGGGCGGCCAGCCCTCCCGCGGATCTCGGATCGCCGCGGCCGTCGCCGTCGGGGTCCTCCTCGGCTGCGTGCTCGCGTTCCTGTACCCTCACGGCCTCTTCGCCGGCGCGGCTCCCCGCCCCGGATCGCCGCCGCGGGGTCGGCGACGGATCTCCTCCAGGTTCGGAACTCCCCTTTTCCTGTAGCGTCGATGATTCGTTTTTCGGGTTGGGAACGTGCGGGGTGCGGGGTTTTTGCTTTTGAGAATGCTGCGGATTGGGGGGAGTTTGACTTGCTTTGCTTCGTGTGGTTTGACTCTGGTTTTGGGACTTTGCTATCTTCCATCGAAGGATTGGTTTTTGTCATGAGTTTCTTCTGGAGTGTTGTTACTTAACTGAAAAGGAAGCTTAATTATTCAAGTTTAACTGCCTGCATACTTCCTTCCTTTTCAAGAAACATCCTTGAATTTGATTACGTAACTGATTCTCTAGCATCAATTATGTATATAAGGGGAGGTCACTGCTTTGAAAAATTTAAACGAGTTCCCTAAGGATAGTAACGAGTTCTTGTGATGTTCCCTGATCTAGCTGGTCATCCTCGATCCTTGTCATATAAACTGCTCGATAGATTCGAGTGCATCGTATTGTGCGATGTGCTTGCTGCTTGGTGACTTCGTTGAAATTGTTTCGACCCACAGATCAATCTTTGCCTCTGTGCGTGATTTTTATTGTACCATCTGTCCTGTTATATTGGGGACTTCTTTTGCTTCCTTCTCACATTTCAGAAAATTGTTCTTTTGGGCAGTCTGGGTCATCCCCTTGTGAATCTTCGGAAAAGGTCGTCTCGCTGAAATCTGACATTGCATCGTTATCTGAGAAGAACACGGCACTCAAGAACCAGATCAGAGTATTGAATGAGAGACTAAGGTCAGCAGAACAAGGAAAATATCATGCACAGAATCAGTTCTCAGCATTGGGCGATCAGCACAAAGCCGGACCATTTGGAACAGTCAAGGGCTTGAGGACCAATCCAACTGTCATGCCTGACGACTCGGTGAACCCAAGATTGGCCAAGCTGTTGGATGAAGTTGCCATAGGAAAAGAGCTTATAGTGGCACTTGCTAATTCTAATGTGAGAGAAATGTTGGAGGTCTGGTTCACTAGCATTAAGAGAGTTGGTATACCTAACTACCTAGTAATAGCGTTAGACGATGAGATTGAAAATTTGTGCAAGTTAAATGATGTTCCCGTGTACAAGAGGGACCCTGATCAAGACGTCGATGCAGTTGGGAAGAGTGGAGGCAACCATGCTGTCTCTGGTTTGAAATTCCGCATTCTGAGGGAGTTTCTGCAGCTGGGTTACAGTGTCCTACTCTCAGATGTCGATATTGTCTACTTACAAAATCCTTTTGATTATCTTTACCGGGATTCCGATGTTGAATCCATGAGTGATGGTCACAATAATTATACGGCTTACGGATATAATGATGTTTTTGATGAACCTGCCATGGGTTGGGCTCGATATGCACATACAATGAGACTATGGGTTTACAACTCTGGTTTCTTCTACATGAGACCCACAATTCCTTCAATTGAGCTTTTAGACCGCGTGGCAGGTCGGCTTTCCAGGGAGAAGGCATGGGACCAGGCAGTTTTCAACGAGGAGCTCTTTTTCCCATCGCATCCTGGGTACGATGGTCTTCATGCTGCAAAGAGAACTATGGACTTCTACCTTTTCATGAACAGTAAGGTGCTCTTTAAGACGGTAAGGAAAGATGCGAAACTGAGTCAGTTGAAGCCTGTCATTGTCCATGTCAATTATCACCCTGATAAACTTCCTCGAATGAAAGCAATCGTTGAATTCTACATCAATGGTAAGAAGGATGCACTGCAACCTTTCCCTGATGGTTCTGAATGGTAGGAAGACAAGGGGATCTGGTCCTTATCTAATCTCCAAACTCGACTCGGCTTCTCTTTTCCTAGCTTTTGATGTACCGGATAAATGTGGGTTTTGATCCGATGCCTTTCTAAAGCAACGAAATGTTAGTCTGTAACTTTATCCATTTTGTTTCAATGTATTTGTTTTAAAATAGCTGTATGACTTTCATTCTCACTTTATTTAAGTCACAGTATGTCTGCTCAAAAGACTACACGGACACTCTCAAGAATGTTCTTCTTTTATGCCTGAATCACTCCTTTGTATTTGTAATGCTAATGGCAATTTATTTTGAAACTGTGACTCTGATTCTGCCTGTCCATATGCAAGGCTTCAAGCATGGGTAGATCATGCCATGCACAAAGTTGATTGTACATGTGAATGTGCCTACAAGAATTCTTTCCGTGCAAGTTAATTCGTTTTGCTTTTCTAATTGGTACTGACCAGATTTTCTGAACTCATGCTTTTACTGGGTGAATTGCACATTTTTGTGTGCTGGTGGGGGTCTTTTTCATTTTCTGTCAAGCCCCAAGCCGAACTTATGTCTGGTCTAATGGTAAGCAGATAATAGGTCCTGAGCTATTGCTTCAATCAGGAATTTCCTTCTACGACGGTCAGAAGACTCTTTGCATCCCTGAATTCACAGCCACATTGGTATCATATATGATGCAGACCAATATTGCTCGGCACAAAACCAGTGTCAGGATTGAGGACCACTTTGAGATTAGTTACAACTTCTTTCTGTTATATATTGTAATCTTGTGACGTGTTGGTAGCTGCTCTGTTTAATTCTGTAAAAACAAGGCCATGTTGCTCACCCCCTAGATGGTCCCCGCCTGTACCTAAAGCAGCACATACTTTCTGGTTCACAGCCACTTCATCTTTAGGCAACCAATGAGATCACATAAGTGCTGGTTCCATTTAATTCAGCTTCTCTACCCAGCAAGCAGAAACGATTGACGCTACAAATTTTAGAGAGAAGTGAAGGCAGCGCAAGAGCTACGCATTTCTGGCTAGAAGATGGTTACTTTGTATTTAAGCCATGTTTGTTTAAATTAGTAAACTAGAACTTCCCCTGTCCTAGATGACACGATCTTATTGAGTTCTTCTCTAGCACCATTTCTTAAGATTGTGATGAATTAATTGATACCATACTGTGCAGATGTTCACCATCCACTCGCTGATTTTGCCAAGTCGCATCTCAATACCACGTTTTTCCAACCATCCGATTGGCTCCATGAGTAGACCCATGAACTCAAAGCTCATCAAGCAATTCAAAATGTTCTCTCCCATGTGGCCGCCACCAACCAAAAATCAGGGAGCCAATCAGATCTGCAACCGTGTTTTAACTAAGAGAAATGGGGGGTTCTTGGAAAAGGAAGTTCAGTCCGTGCACCTTCGCAAATATCCAGTGATTAATGTCCGCCAAGAGAATTCAACGTAAATTCACGTCCAAGAACATTAACAAAACCTCCAGAGAAAAAAGGAGACCCACCTAAAATGACTTCTCTTTTGTCAGCTTGCAATTCTCCCCTTATCCACAGGAATTCTGCAGTCCCCAGCTTGTGTGGCTTCAATTCTTGCGTTCCTCTCAATGCCCACCTCCATCTTTGTCCGCTTCTCCTTCTGTGTTTTCGTTTTCAATTCTTCCTTCTCCTGGATGTACTGTCTATGTCTGATTTCATCAGCATTTGCTCCTGATGCTGTATGCTCTGTTTCAAATTCTACAGTTCTCTCTGCGAATGTGTCATAGCCCATAACTCATCGTAGTTCTACGAGAAGAGTTTCCCGCTGTTTTTCTTTTAAATTCCAAACTTCCTCAGCTTCGGTGAGTCACGGGTGGAAGCGAAAACCTGTCAGTGAGTTAAATCCGGTTGATGGGCATTAGCTGAAATGGAGAGATTCTCTCACAGGGACAACGTTCTTGTAGACTTTAGCAATAGTAGTCCTCAGAGAGAAATACCGGGCCATGACTTTTTGCCGAAGAAATTGTACCGAAACTCGGACATTGATTTCGACGACGTTTTTGGTGGTCCGCCAAGGAGGTCCTCGATCCATGAGATGAGGTACGGTCCCAGCGAAGCTGCGGATTCGTACGGATTTAGGAGAAGCGGCGATATCCCTTCGTACAGTAATCCGTGGACTGGCGAGACTGAGAAGCCGGTTTTCGGAGGGGAAAACACGAGGAGGAGGAGACTCATGAGTGAAGACTTCTTTGATGACATATTTAGGGGCAGCGAATCTGGTAGTTCCACTCCGAGGAAGCATGACCAGGATGTGTTCTCATCGTCACCAGGTTCGCGGGTCATGAGCCCTGCGAGGCCTCTGCCACCGCGAGCTGAGCCCTTGCTGAACTCATCGAACTCATCCGTTCCGTCGCAGTTCAGGTCTTAAAACTGTTTCTAGATATAACTCACTTGGATATGCTTTAATACAATAGCTGCTATGTTTTTAGTATACCCATAAAACCTACAAAAAACTATTCAGTGATCTGCTAGAATTTACAAAGATGGGATAGACTTCGTAATTGTTATGGCCAAATTTTGTTTTAGACTATGTGTTTTGTCTGTCGTATTCTTGGACACGGATGGTTCGACCGGTAAAGAGATTAGGGCCAATTGCCCGGTCTCTAGCAGATATGCAGAAGTGATTCCAAGGTGCTGATCTTATCTCAAGCTGCTGTCCATTCACAGCAGAAGAAAACTTGTCTCGACACTTTCGAACATATTGAATAGAAGGTTTTCGCTTCATCTTTTTGGCAGCACAAGGATTCGAAATGACCCAGATGATGTGCAAACGCTATAGAAATCCCCTTAGGATGTTAGATAAAACATTTCTGATTAATGCCTTGTTCTAACTTCTGTTGACTTCATCATCTTCCAGTCTCCCTGTGACAATGAGCAAACCAGTCGATTCCCCAGCACTCGGCTCCAGTTCTCTGAAATCTTATAAGTACAAGGATGGCTCTTTAAATGGAACAAGCCAGCCACGCTCTCCCAAGGTTTCTATATTGGGATATCCAAGCCGAATTACACAAGTTCAGGATGCGTCCAAGGTTGTCATTCAATCATCCTATCGTCCGAGCCCTCTGTCCCATGAATTCTCTCTTAGCGGTGACGAGATTCTGAATGCGAGTAAATCTGACAAAGTCCTCGATTCTAATAAGGGCACGGGTCAAGAGATGCCAAGCGGTGCCCAATTTCACTTCTCTATATACAAATGGGCTAGCAAAGGAATACCGCTGGCAATGCCTCTTAGAAGATCGAACAGTTTGAAATCAAAAGAGAAGGTTAAAACAGAAAGCTCGAACAGAAATGAGCAGATAGACAGTCAGAATTGGACAGTAGAATCGGCATCACCATATATTGTTTCCTCCTCTTTGAAGAGTAAAGTGCCAGACACTGCATCATCTGCAGTAGAGAACAGCAAATTAAAAAGTGACACCGTGAAGCAATCAAGCTTGCAAGTCAAATTGGAAACACGGCACACCACTGTAGAAGCTGGCATTGATATTAGTAGACCAAAAACTTTGGGAAGCTTAACGAACGGTGCAGATGGTCATAGTGGTGCCGTGCCATGCAATACAAGAGGAGAAACAAAATCCCAAGCTCTGCCTCAGACAGGTTCCCGTCAGAATGTGGAGAAAGAGGAAGAACTATCCAAGCCTGAATTGAAACCTCTTCATTCTTTGCTTAGTGATAAAGATGAACAAGGTATTCTACATTCAAAATTAAAGCTTTTATATCTTTCCGTGCAATCACAAATTCAGCATCTCTTTTTCCTGTTGCAGATAGTAATGAGGTCAAGGTAGACAGGAAGAAGGAAGCGGAATGTGAAAGTCTGAGGAGTATTGAAAAGTCTCTTGGGAAGAATGATGCTGATAAAGGAGTAAAGAAACAAGACAGTCTTCATGGTTCAAATAGCAAAGGAGTGACAAAAGTTGCATTGCAGGGATCGCCAACAGATCGACGAGATGGCATTGGTAGAAGCAGAGCAAAAGGAAAGGTCAAAGAGTTTATTAAAATCTTCAATCAGGAAGCTCCTGTGAAGCCTAAAGTTGACGTTCGACCTCAAGGTGGGAGCTTTAGATGGAGTGAGAGAGGAGGAAAAGCGGACAATCCAGCAGATCATACCAATATTGGAGTGGAACGACAAGTTAAAGCATCCCACGCGGAAACTGCTGACACAATACCTGAAACTTCCGCTCATCATGTAATGATGATCCACTCCACAAATATCTTTACATCGCATATTAACATCCTATCTGAAGCAAATCACCAAGGATATTTTGTCTACTTTTCCAGGTAAATCAGTTTCATAAGCAGACCAATAGGGAACACTCTGGCAGAAGTACTGCTAGCCTTTTCTTTAGTGATGGTTCATCAGAGAAGAAGAGTAGCTCAGCATCAAGTACTGGTTAGTTCTATTTATGATGGTCTAGCTTAACTCACTCTAACTAAAAAGAATCTATTACTACCTATTGATTTTGCCTGAGCATTTATGGTGGGAGGGTTTCGCATGTTTAAAAAAATTGAGATGTGCTAAATTTCTAATAGTTTGTCTGAGAACTGTAAGTTATTGAATTGAAGCACAGTGCTTGCTATCACCACATTCCACAGCATGGAATGAACATCTCAATCTCTAATAATGAAACTTTCAGACAGGCTTTCTGCAAAAGTTAAAAATTTATCCATGCAGAACAACACATTAACTTATACCTATGACTATTTTCACTTCTCACATCCTCTTCATCTTATAATCAGTCAACTTGTTTCCCGAGGACTACTTAGAGTTAACAAAAAACAGAAAAGGAATTGATCGAAGCTTTATACTAATATCCTTCTTATTATGCCAGAATCTGCTCCCGAGGAGGCAAGACCCGTGGTTATTGAAATTGATGAGTCCTTCAGCGGGAACTTTGTGGTATTTCATTAACTTATTCAGATGAACAACTCCATCAGTTAACAGATTAATTTAGTCAATCTTTGTTCAATCAGCTGCAAGTCTATTGATCTTAGACCGTTAGTTTCATCTAAAATTTTCTACTGCAGCTAAAAGAATTGCCCCAAGATGAAGATAAGCAAAGGCAACCAAGTGAAGAACTTAATGATATCAAAGTAATGCTGGATACACATGCATGGTTTGATATAGGTATGTTGCTTTTGAATCTAAAGCTCTGATTTTGGAATTCTATAATGCAGGATATTGATGCTAAAATCCAGCAGTGGTCTCGTGGGAAGGAAGGAAATATACGGTCCCTTCTGTCAACTTTGCAGTATGTGAGTATCAATTGCCAGCTTTTCTTGTGCCAAAAGGAAAAGTGTGAGGCTGGTTAAACTCTCCTTGTGCTGATTCTTCTTGGCTTATGGTCGTAAGCGTATTATTTCTCATGCTTTTAGTATTATAAAAACTTCAGGATAATGACTGAAAAGAGATTATTTGAAAAACACAAATTGTTGATGGGATATGACATTCTAGAGTCAGAAATGTAAAATTTTTTGTTGCTGAATTATGTCCAATTCAGTGGACATCTAATAGTTGCTTCGCTCTGAATTTAACCCCAATCCTCAATTGCTTTCATGCTCATCGCAATTCAAAGTGTAACAGTTTCAATAGAAAAATGTGGAAGACAGTTACCTTCAAGACTGCTTCGAAACTTTTGCTGCAACTTTAGATCATTCTTCCTCTGTGTTACCAGCTGAAGGACTTGGTTAATTTCCATCGCAGGTTCTTTGGCTGAAGAGTGGGTGGAAGCCAGTTCCCCTTGTCGACATAATTGAAGGGCCTGCAGTGAAGAGAGCATATCAGAAAGCCTTGCTTTGCCTTCATCCAGACAAATTACAGCAGAAGGGTGCTGCTTCACATCAGAAGTACATAGCGGAGCAAGTCTTCGATATATTGCAGGTGATTTTTCGTTACTCACGTGATGTGTCATCTGTCAGTTTGTAAAATTTTAGATAGTCAGAACACGTTCTCCTCAAAAAAAAAAAAAAAAAAAAAAAAGGCGGAACATGTTGAGATCACTGTAGTGGGCAAAGACCAATCATCCGCACTATCGAATCGATTTTCCAGGCTACATGAGAATCTCTTAGTACCTATCTCGTTGACAAGCCAATTCGTCTCACAACTACCGACTTCTTTCTGAACTTAGAACTTGTTAGTTGATCATCAGCCAATCTGACGAGTGAATACCATTTATAGCTGTTAATGACCGAGAGGGTCAGTGTTAAGATGAGTTACTGTCTGCTTTAACTCCTTTGCATGGTCTTTGCGCAAACCTTGTGACCTGATCAGTGTAGTGTCATGCTGGGGGAGGAGACCTCACTAGGCACTCATTGCAATAGACTGAAGAATTTCTCTAGCACTGAGGTCTTTGCTTCGCTTGCGTGTTGTTGGTGCTGTTTGTTGTTAGAATATTTAAATAATAAACCACGCCTTCATCTATCAACTTAAGCTTTTAGAACAATTGGCAGTGGTCCCACAAAATCTCACATGCTATCAGAGCTAGGAGGTCCTGAGTTCGAATCTTCCAAGCCCCTATTTGTCTCCCCAATTAAATTTCCACGCTTAGTACTAGGCAAAAAGACTAGACTAAGCATGGGGGGGAGTGCTAGAATATTTAAATAATAAACCACGCCTTCATCTATCAACTTAAGCTTTTAGAACAGTTGGTAGTGGTCCCACAAAATCTCACATTTGTCTTCCTCCAGCTTTCATATTGTTGCCGTTTCGGTTCTGGGTTCATTGCCTCCTGAAACTTGTTCATGTTGTTGCCATTTCGGTTATGGGTTCATCATCTCCTGAAACTTGTTTGCTATAGTACGTAAATCATAGAAAACGACATTGTGGCATCACCCTGTCCATCACAAGTTTGCGAACTCTTGCCGACTTCTAACGAGGATGACGTGGAATAACACGAGAGGTGTGCACTGTCTTGTTGCAGGAAGCATGGACTCACTTCAATTCGCTTGGATCTGTATGAGCCATCAACGTTTGCTTACTTCATTCTCAGCAACTGCATGCAAAGGACATGGATCGGATCTATATGTGCCATCAAAATTTGCTTATTTCGTGCCCAGCAATTGCTTGCACAGGATATGGAACTGCTTCCTATAGTAAATAGCACACCAGTTGAGGAGCACACAATCGAGTTTAGACCGGTTTGAGAGGCAACGTTCAATGATTTTCAAAGAAGTATCGGTCAATAATACACTCCTTTTCTGTCCTATCTCTGGTACTGCTTCATATAGAGCACCGAAAAGAGTTTTTTGGGGGTCGACAGAACCCGGAATCTGAAGAAACCCTCTCTCTTATGTTTGGCCCAACTTTTCCTTCATATGTACATCAGAAGAATCATCATGGACAGCACACGTCTCCAAATAACAATCATAGATGGAACCGGACCAAACTAAGAAAATGCAGCGACCTCCCATTTTGTGGGCAGAACTTATTACTCTAGATTTGCAGAATAGCACTTCTAGAGGAAAAGGAGTCAACATCACACCAATTTAGGAAGCCTTGTAAGATTTAGTGTCCTGAATTCACCTCCTACGGGAATCCCTCATATTTTGCCTGATCTTTTATGTTTTGAGCGGATTCGAGATTAGACACAGGTGGAGAAAAGAAAAAACAGACTAAGCACTTGTCTATGTAGATGGAGAAGCGATGGCAAGGGCAAAGTCCAAAGAACGAAGGCCGGCTCATAACAGGATTCAAGAACCATCAAATACTCATTAATCGGGAACTAGAGCCCCAATCCAAGATGGTCAGTTCACCTCTGCACTGGAATAGAAAAAGCTAGAACACCAAAAACAGATGGAGCTTTTAAGGACAGCAGCTTTGCACAGGATTCTGCACATAGTTTTTCAGGGTTGAAATTAGAAGAGAACGAATGTACAGTGTATCAGCCTCGACTAATTAGACTTGCTGCAGCACAGGAGAGCTTCAACATTGTCGATGCGTAAGTGTGCAACTATGCAAATTATTAGCTCAGAGAAGGGAATGCGTCAACAGCAAGAAGTGTTTGACCAATGAACTTTAATAGCTACCCTGCCCATAGAATCACCAATGTCAATGGCATAACTTAATCGTCTTTCTGCATGTGGTTACCATTGAGAGCAGCATGGTACACTCGCTTCTCAGCCAATCCACTATCTGATAGCGTCAAATTTCCCTGCAGACGAAGAGGGAGAGCAATTTGAACCAAATAAATAAACATCACAACTGAGGGAAATGATGTAAGTGCCACGGGGGAACAGGATATATAGTGTGAGCAGAAGGGCTGCCAAAACAAATAATGGCTGAAATACTTCTATGAGAAAACAAGTAATACATCTTTGAGGATTGAGGCCTTCTTCCTCCAAAGAAAAACCACCTACCTTCCCATAAAAACACCCTTTCTCTGCCTGCTCAACAAGAAAATCCAGGCATAGCGGTGAAAAGTGAGTCAAGCAGCTCGTGAATTCCTCGGCCTTGGCTCAATGATCACTCAAAATTGACTCGCCTAATTTCTAGTTGAGCTCGAGCCACTCAAGTATCTAGTCTAGTCGAGTTCGAGCTCATCAATGCTCCACTTGAGAAGAGCTTGTGAGCCTAATTGAGTCTAATCAAGCTTTCATTATTTCTTATATTCTGAAAAAACAATAAGAAGACATATAATTCAAAAATACAAATTTAACCCTCAGACACATAAATGCAGGAAGATTATATTTAATATGAGTTGAGCTCAGGTATTTGGATTTTCTATTCGAGCCAAGCTCGAGCCTAAATTTTAAAACTTGATCGAGCGCAAGTTGAGTTTCAAGCCCCCAATATGCAAGTTGGGTCAAGCTCGAGCTCGGCACTGTATCGACATGACACGCTTTGATTACACCTCCTGCCAGGCACAGAGATTACAAGGAAGGGAACACAAAGGGTCCATTTCTTTGTCAAACAGATGCAAAGCATCAGCATGTTGTGGACTCTCCACCGGTGGAGAACTAAACAAATTCACGAAAGAGATTGTTCCATTAACTGCCGGCTCCACCCTACTGTCGCCTCTGAACAGTCAACGGAAAGACAAAAACAAAAGAGAGGCCTTCAATATAAGTGGCAAATGGGAGCATGGACAATAGTGCCGAGCGTCATCATCATCATTGTGAGAAATACTGACAGGCTGCTCAGAGCTTCCATTTCTACTTTGAATACCATCGTCCAGAAAAACATAATCCAATATTAGCTCGACTTGTATCTCCCAGCTACCAATTTGGCACAATATATAAGCCCTGAGTTTAACTTTCTGATAAAAAAAAAAAATCTAATAAAACAGATAGATCTTGTAGGGGGGAGGGTTAGATAGTCTGAATGCGAAGAGCTATTAGTGTCCACTTTAGCATATTTGAAAAGAAAAGCTAACTAGCATTTCTTTCCCGGTACTTTAGCAAGCAAATTAGTAGACAAGGACTCTTTACGCGTAAATTAACACTTCAACAATCTCATGGCCAACATTCAAGGACATAATTGTTAAGCTTCCAGGCAAGAAATTCAAAAGCAACTTATTAACTAGTGAATTTAAAACTGTTAAACAATATTCAAAAATAGGACCATACCATTATAGCCATTAACCTTCTGACGTTGTCTGCATAAAGTTTCGGATCATCCTTTTCTTGCTTTGAAGGGTAGTAAAGAGGTAGATATGTTACCTCCAGGTGATTAACGAATTGACACAGGAGAAAAATAAGATGGCGCACCTGCAAATGATATTCTTCGTTATATACTTCTTGACCATTAAGGACTTAGTGCACTGGAAAAAGTAACAACTCAGCAGAGTGATGATAGCCATGAAAGCATGAATGTTAATTAAAATAGCACTGTGATTCCAATAATTGTCATTTCTAGAGAAACAAAAAACTGTTTCCTGAGTTGCTCTAACCAAACTGGAGGACCAATACTTATTTAAAACACAAATAATCATAGGGGCAAGGAGGAAATTTTCAAGCATATGCTCCAATACAGGAGCAGTCCCACACAATCTGCAGATTTATTGTAAGAAACTGCTGGCAATTCTGTCAATTTAGAGATCAACAGAGAAATTGTTATATTTACCCCAGGAAAAGGTTTCATTTTGTCTTCTAATAAGAAGTGACGGTGTTTGCAAGATATATATCCGCTAACATTTCAATTTACCGAGCCAAATATAAAAATTGCATCAGATGCACACTGACCCCAGATATTGAGTCCCAGGCTGGACTAAACCTCTCATAAGGGTATCTTAAAATCACTGGGAGCACTGGGGTATTTGACAAAAATGCACCTGTCCTAAATGGAAGAAGAAAGTCCCCATTTGTGGTTGTGCCTTCTGCAGGACATTGGGAGATGGGTTAAGTAGACGAACCAGTGTAGAAGAAAAGGTAGATCGCAAGATATGAATCATCTAAGTTGTGCAGCCATTTTTAATTTAATACCAGTAACCTTGTACTTTGCAAAACCAAATATCCATAGTGATGAATCATACGCCTGGTGATCAGCAAGTTGCCAGGTCCCCGTCGCCTCTTATTTAAGAATTTTCAAACTTTAACATCAGAACAAAAATCAAAGTTACCAAGCTAGTGAAATCACATAGACCTATTGACCAACCATTTCAATGTGCTGAAGATAAAGCATGGTCCGGTAGACCCTTCTGCTGTAAGTGATATCACAGAATTTCAGTAGAACAAAAATAGAGAGTCCTCCAACAGGTGAACTGAAGCATGTAAATAGGTTCAAACATCTCTTCCATTGACATATGATGGTGGAAGACTACATATGAGAGAAAAACAAATCAAACTTGCAGAACAAGATTCTGGCATCACAGATTTACAAACCTGGAAAAAGCATCACTATTGGAGCATCTTTATTCAGATGAGCTTCTTTAACTCTTTTAGCCACAGTACCTGTACAAAATGGACCTGACTAATGAAGAAAAAAGTTCAAGGACCAATATCTCGATAAAAGAAACAAGGTGCCCATGTTTAAAACTCTAGAAAATCCTATCTCAGGGTGAAAATACAGGAAAATCCTCAAAATAAAATATTTTCGTTTTTTTATAAAAGATCACGGAAGACAGAATACAACCACATGTAAAACAGCTTCTAATAAGGGGAACTTGTATCCAAAAGGACACGGCAGAACTTAATGTACAATTCAAATGGTTCAGCTGTAGAGATGTTCCCAGGTGCCCCTTCTCCCAGTAGTGCAGCTCCTATTCTTTCACAAAAGTTGCTTTCATTCTAGAGGATGCGGGAAGAGAGAGGATTTTTGAACTAGAAGAATGCTCATACAGGAAAGTAAGAATAGCTAAACAGCAGAAACTAATTATTTGAAATATTTTGTATAAATACAAAATCCACCTGATGCGCTCCGACGTGAGAATATTAACTCTTTGAATATTTATTCAGTAGTAAGACAAGCTCAGGACTCCTAGGACTAAACAAATTGGTCCATGGTTAATGCCACCACCCCTACCTAATGAGTTATTAGGATTTGCTCAATAGACTGTTACATTTCAAAGGTTCCATGTCCTCATCACTTCTCAACTAATTAGGTCTGAACTACAATGAAGCCCCTCATGAAAGTTTGGAATTGAATGGTATAGAAGCTTTGGGATGAAGCTGGGTGGAAGGAGAGGGTTTTCCATTCAGGTAAGGGGGTAAGCAAATGAAGAACTGTTCAGATGTACAGCTAGGTCCAAGTTGCAAAAGAAGAATGTATTATGGGCAAGCCGACATCATGTTCAAAACACATCCATCTGAAATAGGGAGACCAACGAGCCTCATTAAATATCATCCAAGTTCTCCCTATGGCTCGTATCCTTTTCCATATTAAATCACAAAACCAACTTAGTGGATAAACCATAGCACTTGCTCTCTTAGACTCTTACAACATATGACTAGGGATGAATGTCGAAGGTCAGAGCTCTGCCAGTTCGGCTACCAAGAAAGGTACTATCCTTTCGGGCAAGTCCTTTACCTTGAATTATTCATTGGTTGGGTCAAGAATAGCTTGCAGCCTACATTTTTTTTTTTTTTTTTATGATCAACATGGATAACTACTACAGAATAAAATATTTTAAATCTTGTCTTTATACATAGCAATGATAGCATTATAGTAGGAGAAATCAAAACACAGAAATATTAATAGCTTTTTTGCAGGCAGGACTTGTCCTACGACCAACTGTTATTATCAAACAGATAGCAGAATCAAACTGACTCCTCCATTTTATATATCAAATCAGAATCAAACAGACTCCTCCATTTCATATGTCAAATTTCTTAGCAATTTAAATTATTCTCTCTTCTTATCTGCATTTCTTTGTAGGAAAGGTGTCAACCTCCATCACAACGACCAGCAGCAAAAGTTATATGGTGTTTATTCAATTAAACATTTCTTGCGAAGAACAAAATTTTAAATCATGACAAACATAGTCATAAATAGTATAGGCACCTGCAACACCCCTGAAGTCTAATGCTTTTGACTCCCTCTGGACATAGATACAACCAAGGCACTTGCTGCCAAAAGACGTAGCAAGAAGCTGGTATCATTGCGTCGAAATGTAAAGTGATAGATGTTATAAATCGAAGGTGAAACGGCCAACTCACACATGTTCTAAGAATAGAACTATGATATCTTAGGGTGCGTTTGATACAACTTTCCCGAAAGACTTTCAACCTCCAAAGCTCCTTGGGAAAATGTTGGGTGATTGGCAAGTTTTCCTTAGAGGCTTACAGCCAAATGCTAGCCTTGGGAAGTCTGAAAGCCCAATACTAGTCCCTACTAACATTAGGCTTTCGGCATTTGGCCAAATGCTGAAACATATTTTTTCTTCCAAAACTACTCTTACCAATTCTTTAAATTTCTGATTTTGTCCCTAGTTATAAAAAATATACTCAAAGCCCATTTCAAAAGTTTTTTTTTCCAAACACAACTTGAACTCAAAGTACATTTCCAAAGAGCTTTTACCAAACACAATTTGCATTTTCCCCAAATAGCTTTGGCTTTTAGTATTTGCATTATGCCCAAAGCCCATTTGCAAAACTGAACCAAACGCACACTTAGTTGGCAAACATATGTACCTTGTTCACAGCTCACGAGATATTAAGCACTCTTCTTTATTGCTTATTTAGTACTACCTATATGATGTTTCAAAACATTTTCTTGCCAAAGGAAAATGTTTATGGAATCAAGAAAGGTGGATCTAATGAGAGCGGTAATTCATTAGTAACCTGAAGTGCACCAACCTGACAAGGCCAACAATGGGAAGTTTAGCCACTGATCTCTTCAGCAATTTCACAAAAGTTGACATTAGTATCATTAAAGATATCACAGCAGCAAATTTAACGTTATGCATTGACAGACCTTGGCAACAAAGCTTGGAAAAGAGGAGGACATGTGATATAATATGTCTATGTAAGATAAGTGGTTAGATATAATTGCTCCCGGCCTCTCGTTCTCCTCAAGCTGCTCTACGCCAAAATTCTGACCCATTGGAAGAGAAGGTACCCGAAGAGGTAAAAGCAATAAATGTCAGTAAAAGAAGACTCCGCAAAGTTTATTGCCTATGGATGCAATGGATGTATGAAATGCGCAAATATCTCAAAAATGCACCACAATTTGCTTGGTTGCTCCCCTGTTAATTGGACTATCAGAACTAGAAAACAATATTAGCTAAAATACCGTAAAATCAACACTCGCCAAATTCACACACTTAATAGACTTCCATTCATTTCAAAAGGGGGCAAGCATCTCAAATTGGTATAACAAATGTGACATTTTGAGCCTACAAACGGCACATATGAATCTCTTCAAGTACAGCAAAACAAAATAGACTGAAATTGCTAAAATTAAACTGGGGGTAGTGAGAATCGCTTCCTAAATCCATCAGGGCAAGATTCTTCGAACATCAAACCATAGCATTACATTCCACACAGATTAAAATTCACGATAAAAGCTTCAAAAAAGGAGCAAATAGCGAAACATTTCGTCCCCATACCTCATCATCACGGGACTTGAGAATTCTCGGCCCGCAACGCCTCTCGCGAATCCAGTAAAACCCGAGCACGAAGAACATGACTCGGGACAAGAACCTCCCGGAGTGCACGATCACCGCCCTCCGCCACCCTCCGACATGCGCGTAGTCCTCCTGGTCGTCCTCCCGGTGCGGCTCCACCCCGAGAGTGCAGACCCTGCAGATGGAATAGTAGAACAGCGCCATGTTCACGGCGACCACGACGCGCAAGGGGACGATCGTCACCAGCGCGAGGCCTAGGAGAACCTTCTCCGCCAGAGGCGGGTCGTCACGCCCCATGGGGCCGTACACGTCTTGGCGGACGAACGGGGCGAACTTCTCCTCCAGCTCTTCCCGAGGCAGATTCGTATCGATCATCGCCGGGTGCTTGAGCTCGGACTCCATTGATGGATGGGGAAGCTCTGGCTGAAGCAGTTAGGTTTGAAGAGCTGAGAGTAACAGAGAGTCTGTGTAGTTTCGCGAGTGGAAGTGTTTGATGAAATTCTCAGCGTTTCGTCGTTCGCGCATTTTGTCGATACGATCCATGCGAAGTGCCTGCGATCTCCCGAGCTGGAAGGGAGCAGGGACGTGGCTTGCGCGCGGAAATGATACGTGACGCTTATGACGCAGCGACTGTCCGACAGGGGGGGAAAAATCACGTAGAGCGCAGTTCTCGTATGTTTCTGAAACATGTGAGCTCCAATCCAATCTCGGTCGTTAATTGATGTGGGTCCAACGAAGAGCCTGGGCAATTCAACGCTGAAGTCAAAAGGGTGTGTGCGCGTGATGCGTATGTAAGAACTTCCCGAAAATAATTCATCGCCGCACGGCGATCGCCCGCAGCAAC
Source organism: Eucalyptus tenuipes (assembly GCA_014182365.1). Lineage (NCBI taxonomy): Eukaryota > Viridiplantae > Streptophyta > Magnoliopsida > Myrtales > Myrtaceae > Eucalyptus > Eucalyptus tenuipes. The sequence continues at coordinate 12,551,138 of CM024542.1, read as the reverse complement.
AGTACGTGGTTGATGACGAGTGACTTATGTTAAAGGTGCTAAAAGTCTAAGACTTTGAGTCACTTTGAGGCTTCAAATTATGCGAATATTTTTCAAGAGGACGTAATTTAGCTTCTTTTTTATATTCAAAGTGAGGATTTTCAGAAAATAAAGGATGCAAAATGATTGCGGAATCTCACTATCGCCACTCTCGAACATGAAATCTTATTGTAAAGGATCTGACATCCCAAGTTACGAGCTCCATTTCTTGCTGTATATCCTCGGTCAAACTTCCTCGCACCCTCTACACTTCGCCTTCCAATCTTCGCACACGGCGGCAAGCGATGCATGGGACGACCCGCCGGCGCTCAAGCTCTCGACCGAGCTATCTCTAATCTCTCGAGCCCGACGCCTCATTCTCTTCCCTTCCTCACCGCTCACCACGGCCCTCACCACCCTCTCGATCTCCTCCCTCCCCACCACCTTCCTCCCCTCCTCGACCGTCGGCCTGATGGCCACCCCGATGTCTTCTGCCAGCATCGCTGCGTTCGTCCTCTGCTCTGCGTAGAGCGGCCAAGCTATCATCGGCACGCCTTTGGCCAAGCTCTCGACGGATGAGCTCCAGCCGCAGTGCGATAGAAATGCTCCGATGGAGGGGTGGCTCAGTATGGCCACCTGGGCAGCCCAAGAGGGCACCACCATGCCTACCTCTCGAGTCTTCTCCTGGAAACCTTGCGGTAGATACTTGGTCGGATCGTCTTCCTCGTCCCTCCCCACATTGAAAAACGTAGCTGAGACGAAAATGCTAGCGTATCAGTCCATTGGATAATACCAGAAACATATGGAAAGAGTTTGAAAATTCTACTGTAAACTCTCTATTCCTATAACTTTCAAAGCGGCACGCTTCTAAGACCCACTCGTATAATTGTTTGCACTCCACACGCACGCGCGCGCACGTATTCCAGGGCTCTTTCATGGTGAAATCAAGATGGACATGTATCGTAGGTAGTCATTAACAAAATCGCTTCTGTTTTCATTTTATCGCATCAGTATTTTCTGTCGAGTTAGCCAAAACAAGAGCGTACGCACGCTCTCGCCAAGGAGTTTCGTGGTCCTACCCGAGGCGGAGGCATCCGTGGGCTTCCGCACGATCCACAAGAACCTCTACTGGCTCAGCTCCAGACCCCAGGCCATCTCCACCTGCTGCTCCATTGTCAGCGTCCCGCCGCTCCCAAGCGATACCAACACGACCGACTCTTCCGGTTGCCTGTCCAGCCACGCGAAGCACTCGACGTCTGTCGAGCGCAGCCCCTCCGCATCGCCGTCCTCATGCACGAGAAGCCCGATTGCATGGATCTGTGGGGCCGGCACCTGCCTATAAAAGGGGTCCTCCCTCAGCACCCGGAGCGGACACGACTCGAGGCCCTCCCACGTGTTCAGGAAGATCCCGGGCGCCATCGGAAACCGGCTGACGTGGTACAGGAACCACCGGTACTCCTCGTTTTTTCGGTCCTTCACCTGGTCCAGTAGGTCCTCCGGTCGGATCGGCGGGCACCCAGGGACCCGGATCCGCCCCGGCAGGTCCACCAGTTCACCCGTCACCTCTCGGTTGAGCGTCGGCAGGTACAACGAGAAGGCGAGCATCTTGGCCGACATCGTGCAGAACGAGTAGGCGGGGATGCCTAGCTCGCTGGCCCCGTCCAAGGCTTGAGTGCAAAAAAGGTCCACGACTAGCACCCTCGGGTAGCTCAGCTCGATGAGCGTGGATTTGAGTCTCTTGGGGCTCGCTTCGACAATGAGGCATAGGCGGGTGAGGAGGCGGGAGTCTTCCGGGACGACGGAGGCGGTGTCGACGGCCGGGAGGCTGAGCACGTGCAGGTCATGCGGGATGCCCGGCGCATTTAGCGATGATGACAACCATTCTGTTCCAAAAAATAGTTTTGGAGCAGTAGATTTTTCATTTCTATTTCTAGAAGAGTTTTTAAGCGAAAATAACCTTAGTTTGATAACGACAAAAATTTCTACTCTAAAAATAGAAATTCGTTTGATAACGACACAAAATTTCTTCCTTTTCGGACGGCGGTGGCGGCGGCGACCAACGACCTTCAATATAAAAAATAAAAATAAAAATGATTTATAAACAAAAAAATAAAGAAAAATAAAATAAAATAAATCATAAAAAATAAAATAAAAATATCATTTTATTTTAAAAAAATTTATTTTATTTATTCTATTTTATTTTATTTTACGAATAAATTTATTTCAAAATGAATAAAAATTAAAAATAAAAATAAATTTATTTGGCAAAACACTCAAGACAAATAAAAATAAATTTATTAAATTTATTTTTAATAAAAATAATTTATTTTTATTTATCATAAATAAATTATTTTTAATAAATTTAATAAATTTATTTTAATAAAATCAAAATAAAATGATAAATAAAAATAATTTATTCATTTTTAATAAATTTACTTTTAATTTATTTTTAATAAATTTATTTTTATTTTTAAATGAATAAAATGAATATTTTTATTTATTTTTATTTTTATTTTTATTTTTAATAAAATGATATTTAATTAAATTTATTTTTAATAAATAAATTTATTTCGATTAAATTTATTTAATTTATTTAGTTATTAAAAATAAAAATAATTTTTATGATAAAAATTAAAAATAAAAATAAAAATGAAAAAAATGATATTTTTATAATAATTTTTATTTTTAAAATGATATTTATTTATTTTTAAAAATAAAATTATATTCATTTTATTTTTAAGGATTTTTTTAATTTATTCGTAAAATAAATATTTATTCGTAAAAATAAAAATAAAAATCATTTTATTTATTCGAATATTTTCATTTTAAAATGATATTTAAAAAATAATTTATTTGGCGACCGGCGACGGGCGGCGGCGGCGGCGAGCGACCGACGGACGGTGGTCGGCGGCGACGAATGAAGGGCGATTGACGAACGATGAGAAGAATTTTTATTTCGATTTCTATTCCGAAATAGAGAAGTAGAAAATTTTAACTTCGATTTTCTTCCAAACCTATTTCGGAATAGAAATCTATTCGAAATAGAAAAACCGAATAGGTTTATCAAACATTTCTCTTGAGTAAAGCAGTGCGGAATAGAAAAACTATTTACGGAATAGAAATTTTGGTTATCACGCACCCCTGCAGCTGGTCTTGAGCTGGGGTCGGGTCGACGGTGGTGACGACGAGGAAGGTGACGCGGAAGCCGTGGCCGACCACAAGGCGTTTCGAGAACTCGAGGAGGGGGACGACATGCCCGAGCCCCGAGTTCGCTAGGACCGCCACGTGGGGCTTGTTGTCTCGATCGGCGACGGCCGACGCATCGTCCGGCATGGCGTGGGGGGTTTGGGGGGTGAACGGGGGAAGCGGGAGAACGGAAGGCGCTTGTCGTGGTGTTAGTTTTTGCGAGCGTGCATGTCTTCTTTATAGATTGGTGTGATTCTGAATTTCGTTACGTTATACAGAAAAAGTTGCGCCGGACAATATTGTACAAAAATTCTTGCATAGTCGAGGGCGACCAAAAATGACGACCGAACGCACATTAAAACAAATTGGTGGCCGCTCTAAAATAAAAACGACCTTACAAGAAAAATACAAGAAAGCGCACTTATCCTGTCTGTTGCCATCGGCTTTCGTTGACATACATACATACATACATACATACATACGAGAAAGAACGACTTCAACAGTCCACTTAATGCCTATAAAATCTATGGCGTCCCGTTTTCCTAGTCTAATTATTACGAGAAAGCTTACACGAAATATGGAAAAATTATCTAAACAATCCTAAATTTATTAAAAAATACAAATTTTATCTTAAAATTTTAAATTTTCTCAACTTAGTTTTGATTTTTGCACAAAATTTCAATATAATCTTTTAAGTCATTTTTCATCAAAAACCACTGATATGACGACCCAATCATCGCGAATTATTCTACATGTCACATTACCCCATCGACAGTTTTCGATGAAAATTGGCCATAATGACGACTTTGATATTTATTTTAAAAATTTATGATTAAATTAGTAAAATTAAAAAATTTAAAATTAAATTGACCTCCGTATACTAAATTTAGAACCGATCAAACAATTTTCCTCCAAAAGCTCATGTAACCTCCCGACACTTCAACAACTTCAGCTTTTGGATCAGATTCGTGACAACACAACCCTTCTTCTAGAACTTCCCCGTACTCTTTTTTGGCTCCTTTTAACTGGGCCTGAATAACCTGACGGTCCAGGAAAACCATTAGCCAAATCGGGCATCGGCATTTTTATTTTTTTTATGCGTGCGCTAATTCTCAAAGTCGTCTGCAAGTGGGAGAGAACCAAATTCCCCCTTCTTTCTTAGAGTCCACCAATTGTATCTGATATTATTCTGGTTTCGAGGGGTCGATTCAGTATCCGACATTGAATGGTGTTTACAGGGGGGAAATGTCCCGATCACAAGATCCAATATGATATACGGATAAAATTATGCTAAAATCCAGAATTAAAGAGGCATGCATTCAAATCATATCTTTTGAAGTTGAGATAGCTCAATAAAGAAGAACAACAATGAAAAAGAAGAAGTTGCACAGATGCTAGGCAGATCATTAGGTGGTTTCGAGCGGACTCTTGCCTATCTATGCCCTTCCTAAAAGAGGGGAAGGAAAGGTGATTTCTAAAGCTCTGTTTATTTTACGAAAAATGAATAATGTTAAAAATATTTTTAAAAAAATGATTGACTGTATTATTTGAAATAATTAATCGATGAAAAATGTTGCCATTGTCGGCAATAATTTATGTTTAAATAATACATGGACAACAAAAAAAATTTCATTCATTCATTTTTGTAAATGATATAAGGTTCATTTTTAGGAAAATATTTTTCAAATCACTCATTTTTTGTAAAATAAACGAAGACCAAAGAAATAACGTCACAAATTGGACCAAGCACGGTTTCGATATATGGCTGAGAATTTGTGCCGATATTTCACAGCAGGGCGCACTTATGAATGATCCTTCGGTGCGTGCGGCCCGGGATTCGTATACTTGGGATGCTTGACATGGCATTTGCGGGAGAAGAAGGGGGGCGAATATTGCATACCCTGTAGAGTCATCAATATCACAAAGTTGGTGGGTTGAAGTTGAGCGCGGTTCGGGTAAGTATGATTTGAACTTTAAAGGCGTTCAGGCCAAAAAAAAAAAAAGTTCAAAGGAGTACCTAAACCAAGCTAAATTGATTTTTTTTTTCTGGGGAAGAGAGCGAGATCCGATTGCATTGCATGTAGGGACATTTTGGAATTGAGGCTTCGGCGGCGGCGGCGGCCTGGTGGTGTGGGGCTCCTATTTTTCAAATGGAGTGGCATGAGTTTGAACTCGCCTGCGACGGCAGTGCGCGTATCTTCGGTGGCGGAGGGGTTTTGAACCTGTGACGCCCTTGGTGGGTAGGGGACTGAGGCAATGGGGCTCGCGTGCCTTGGACGCAGTGTGCGAGTGGTGCCGAGAGACAACTTTTCCGTAATCTGAAATTTAGATATTCCATTCGAACACTCGACTTAAACAAATTTTTTAAAAGACTTCATCTCGATACTTGTCCGGAGTGTATTACCTCCTCTTAAGGAAGATAGAGATACAAGGGAACTAGGAATGCAAAGCATGTGGGCACTCATATGTTAAAATAAGAAACGCATCTATGAAACTTGTCATATCTATATATCAAACGGACAAGCCGCGGAGGCCCTCGTAGAAGCGCAAGCTCCCTTCTTTTGGTGAGATTGCCTTTTAACCGAACACCAAGGATCCAAGGGAAGCCCCTAGTTAAGAAGGGTGGATGCAAGTCCTCACATTCCATAACGTTGGATGCAAAAAGCCTTGCTTTCTCATGTCCAGGAAATTTCCTTAATTGATTTTGAAGATTAACAAAAGGTGGACCAAGCAGGGCCGATAATGGATTTGGGCCATATGAAGACGGTGGTCTTATCGTCGTGTTGATGGGCCTCCAATGATCTGGCTTCAACGATTGGTTTCATGACTGCTCCCTGGACCAAGCTTTTCTTCCAGTGTCTTTTGCCTGTTTGATCAAAGTTCACACGATGGCACTAGATAATCACTCCTTAATCAGGATGAATTAGTCATAGCTCCCCGAGAACAAGCAGTTGGTTATAGAGTATATACATTTGTTACCTCACATGAAGAGATGTCCTTGCTTTTGACTTATTGGTGAGCTGCGGCAATGGGCTCATCGATCTCAGACATTTAAGTTCTAAGCTTACCAAATAGCAAATTCGAAATAAAGAGGTGGAGATTCTATCATGACTATTCTTTTTATTTTTTTCAGTCATTTTGTATATCATCATACCCTCTCCCAAAATTTATCAGTCTTTTCCCACTATCTTTCACGATATATCAAGTTTGAGTTATCTCATAACAAATCTTTGTTCAACTTGTACCTTAGGCATTTGCTATGGCATATAGAGGGATTTCCTACCTTCTGACTTGTTTCTGAAGCTACGGCAATGGGCTTATCGATATCAAGGAATGGGATTCCAAGTTGACGAAGTAGCAAATTACAACAAAGAGTCAAAGACACTATCATGACCATCTTTTAGGCATTTTTTGGTTTGGGATAAATGCACAAGAAGTCATAAAACTTGAAAAAAGTGTAAACAAGTCATAATACTTGTCAAATTGGTACAATCAAGTTCTTCTATTAACTCTATTCACCTTGGCTAACGAAAAATGCTAACGTGTGTTTTTTTTTAGAAAAGTTTAATTAAGAAGAAAGGTGAGACCAAGCGGCAAGGCCTTGTAGCCCTAGCTGCCACCGCCCCACCATCGCTGAGAATGGTCGAGGCTTGACAACCTTCGCCAACCACAAGCGAGGGCCTACAAGCTCTTGCCCAAATATTGGTAAAGGTCACGGCCCTCCCTTGATTTGGTGAGGGTTGCCAGTGGCGGGGGTTGTCCTTGGCTAGATCGACGCTCGCCCGGATTTGGGCTAGAGCATGCAAGCCCTTACGTACGGTCAATGAGGGTCGCCAGCCACTAATCGAGGCTCGGCGACTCCAGTGACCCTTAGCTGGCTATCCCCACCATCGCCGGCCCTATACGCCCTCCTCGTTTTGGCCCCCACCCCTTCTCAAATTTTCTTTATTTTTAAACCTAATTTATACTACATTTAGATAATAATAAAAAATCATATTTAAACCCAAACGACATTGTTTTACCCTTATCCTTTATATTTTAGCTATGTTAATATTTTTTATTAGCCAAATTGAACAGAGTTAACGAAATGATTCGATTGTACTAATTTGATAAGTTTTAGAACTTGATTGTACTATTTTTAAGTTTTAGAACTTGATTGTACTATTTTTAAGTTTTAGAACTCAATTGTAATTTCGTGATAAGCTTTAACACTTCCTATGCACTTGCCTCTTTTGGTTTTTTTAGTCCAAATCATCAATTGATGATCGTCGGCATCCATAGTGGGTTATGTTCTGGAAAGAAAAATCATTTGTTGATCCACGACACTCAACAACAGGTGATGTTATACTTTGATCTAAAAAAATTCGAATGTAGTAAAAAGTTTTCAGGCCATTTTTAGCTAATAAATTGCGAATCCAATCGATACATTTGTCTATTACAATTGATTAATATATTTGACCTTTCGTTTGACGTCTGATGAGTTGGGTTTTTGGGATGATTCACTCTAATTTTGATCTATTTCGTCAGAGCCCTTGCTCTTAAGTATGAGTCATAGGAATTGATCTCTGGAAAACTCATAGACACTTCCAAGAAGAAATGAGGGAAAAAGAAAAAAAAAAAACCTTGGCCAAGAAAAGAATCAAATGAATTTTAAATAATCGCATACATATGATGTAGGTTCACCAAACAAAGAACATGTATATGATGAAATTCTTTTTTCTCTAAATCACAAGTATTTATTACAAATAGATGCAACCAAATCGATACACAAACACAATATGACTGTAGGAGTTTAAGAAAATCAGACAGAGCTTCGAAAAATGGCACATTGTCCAATGACCGAACCATCAATAGAAACCAGTCAAAACCTCTTGCAAGAAAACAGGATGACGCCAAAGCAAACAATAATGAGCACATATTGATGACCCGCCACGTGGTCGGAGATGGGCTCATCCAAACAAGCAACTTGGAGCCGAGAGTCCCAAAAGCAATGGACAAGTACCAGTATATCAAGCTTGGGCTTATGGTCCGATCACTTCGATCAATGTTATGAGATAGATAACCTCGCAAATATAATTACGTGGCTCAGCACTCTAGTATGTTGCGAATTGAAATGTGCAACAACGAGTAGTTTCAACAAGGTGAATGCAATATGTAATCTCTTTATTGAGTCAAACCTTTCATGTTGTTGCTATTGTTGTGGTTGCTTGCCATCCTTGTGCTAAATAAAAAATGAATTAATTGAAAGAAAAGCATCTTCAACGAAAAAAAAAAAAAAAAAAAAAAAAAAAACTAGCTACTTAGTCCGTGCTTTAAGCAGAGTTCTTAGAATATATTTACACAAATGAATTATGTCCCTTTCGAGTAATACGGTACAATCTGTCATGTTTTTGAGAAATTGGAGTTCAACGAGCCCTATGATTTTTTTGTCTTAATTTTGTGAAACAGGAAGTGGAACACACTTCGTGGGATCGTGTATATAGAAGTCTTGTGTAGTTCATATTAACCTTCTTGATTTTCAATGCTCTACATATGATGGTGGCACGCCCTTGACGCTCTTGATTTCCAATGTTCTACGTCTGATGGGGACACGTCACCCCCTTGATTTTCAAAGGGCATCCCATTGGATCCATACAGGATCCATTTGACCGGACGTGGATCCTCGGTTGGAGCCGGCCTCCTCACAACCAATATCATCGTGAGATGGTGGCCGCACCTTACCACAGTATAAATCGTTCTAATGTTGTGGTTATCAGAAAATTTACTTAGTTACATTTGACATTTTATCTTTTACAAATAAACCAATGTAAAATAGTGCATGCCGTAATACTATGACTATATTAGATCAAGAACATGTGCTGTAATCAATCGGTTGACTCCTTAAGATAATGAAAGACTGTAGCGAGTCAAGTCAATGAAAATGCCAACCCTTTGTCATCGAGCGTAGTTCGATCTCATTTACCATTCGCCCCCGCTTGGACGGTTCTCCTTTTTGTCATATAGAAGCCTCTTTTCAACCCGGACATTTCCTCTCGCCATAACCTTAAGAAAAGCAACTTGAGAGTTAACAAAACTTCCTTCTCAGCTTCGCCTTTTTCGGCTTGTAATGGGAGGGTTTGATTGATCCTCCGATTAATTGCTCGTACAAAAGGTGGGACTATTCACGCGATCAGGCGTTCATGCGCATCTGTGCTTGTTTTATATAGCATTTCACGTTCAATTCCTATGTATGTTTGACTTTAGGGTCATCAAAGTGGCTTTTCCACTTATAGATTATGTACTGCTTCAAATCCAGACATTTCTTTCCAAATCAAAATGACAACCTAAAACGCAGCATTAATGTAAATGTTGCTATGAAAGAAAAAGGTGAAAAATAAAAAATCATGAAGATGGAGCGAATATTCAAAATTGCAAATTTAATGTATCAATGAAGAGCTATTATAATTTGACCAGAGTGTTGCGTAAAATACAAACACGTAATACAAAGGAAAACCGTGGATATCTATCTCACATATCATACAAATATCTTGTAATGTAAATGAAAAGATGAGAGATAAAGGGTGTCGAATTCCATCACGAGACCAACTAGACAACGTCCTCTCCGACTCCACTCCCATCACCGCCCACCAATCGAATTGCAAGGGTTTATCGATTAGTGATTCTTCTCAATTTGCAACATTAATCTTGAAAAGATTTTCAATAAACACGCGTGATTTAATGAACAAGTCCCCAAGTCTCAAATAAGTTGCTCCCCACATGGACTTGATGATTCAATTCATCTATTTAAAAAATTATTGGTAATCAGGATTTGTAGCTACCATAGCAAGGAACATACCATAGATAGTCCACTTGATGTAAGAAATCAGTTCAATTGAGTTAAGTGTTATTCCAACAACGAGACATCCAAGTATCAGAAACACAAAATTGATAAATGCCGTTCCATGGTTGCTTCGTGTTGTTCGCGAATTGATGCCGGAAAGTATTATAAGAGCTATGGAAATCACAATGAAGATCGCTTGCATGTTTATAAGTAACTCATTGACTCCAAGAAAAGCAAGTGACAATCTAAGCAATAATTTCAAGAAATCTTTCAATTTTTCAGTGATGGCATCTTCTTGTTCTCTGAGTCTACCATAAATAACAACGAAATCTAAAATCATTTATTTAAGGTACAAATAAATAATACAAGCTTGTAGTAGGAACGGCTTAAATCTTGCTCAACGGAAGCTTACTCATCCACATAGTAAAATTAATCGTTCATGATGGTGAGAATTTCTCCCAAATTGCATTACGACATGCTAAATGCGAACCCGAAATAGCCATCAAAAGCTCAGTATCAATGACAAGCAAAGTCCTTATGATAATTAGACCCAAAAAAAAAAAAAAAGTCCCTATGATAAGTCTTGAATTGATTAATGACTTGTGATCAAAATGGATGGATTTTGCGAAAATTGTACGAATAAAAGTTTCAAGAAACACAGAAAGCCCAGTGCCCCAAAAGTTATATAGTTCCAAGGAACGACAAAAATGTGAGCAAGCAATAAAGAGTGGTAATCAATGTAAAATTTGACTGTTTGAATACAAAACAAACCTTTAAACTTCAGTTGAAGTAGAGTTGATGTCAGACATTGATCCGTGCTAGCTTTCCAACAACGAGTGTTGATGTTTTTTCACCTCAGCACAAGAGGCAAAGGCCTCGCAGCGAATGCAGACTATAGGGGGAATTTCAAGGGGAAGCTTTTTAACAGGGAGAATTGATGTTCTTGTGGCCACACCTGATTTGAGCAATAGCCGGGGAATTTTATAGTTGGGAAGATCTAAATCGGACGAAATAGGTGGGATCAAATGGGAGGAGAGGAGGGTCCCACGTGAAAGGAAAATTTTCAGGACAGGGACAAGTTGAAATCCATCATCCAGAAGGGACCCCGCGAAGGGAACATTTTCATTTTCAGGATGGGGACAGGTCGAAATCCTACGTCATGAAAATTTTCCTCTCGCTGAACTTCAAAAGTAAGCTGATCTCATTTCCTCTCCTAGAACCCTTGTCTATCGCGACCAAAAAAATCATGATTATATGAGCAAAATTTAAAAATTTAAAATTGAATTAGCATTTATATAACATAGTTAAAACTGATTTCACAATTATCCCCACGATTGGGTGTGTCTGTACATCCGTGGTTGTTTTATATAACATATCACATTCTATTGTTTGTATCTTCTATTTTAGAGTTATCAAAGTGGATTTTCCACTTATGTTTTAAATATTGGGAAAATTGTCCAAAAAGTCCTAAACCTATTACACTTTTGCCAATTCAGTCCTTAACCTTTTAACTTTACCAATTCACTCTTAAACTTTTTCACTTCTTGCCGATACAGTCCATCCGGCCAATTTTGGTCGGAAAATGCCGACATGGACGCGGCAAAGTGCAAATAGGATCGCTAGGCGCTAACGTGGAAATTTTTTAATAATATTTCAATTTTTTGATTTTTGATTTTTTTTTCTTTTTTTCCCCCTTTTTTTCCTTTTTTTTTTCCTTTCTTTTTGGCTTTTTTCTTGGCCTTTTCCGGTGGCCGGTCACTGGCCACAGGCAACGGCCGGCCACCGGCCACAGCTAGCCGGCTGGCGTCGCCCGCCACAGGAGAGGCCCGGCCGGGCGAGGAGGAGCCCCGGCGAGGGGAGCCCTTGCCCAGGCACGGCCTGGTAAGGGTCGCCTGGGCGAGGCCGACCCTCCCCAGCCAAGGTGGCCTCGCCAGGCATCGGCCAAGCAACGGCGACACCGGGCAAGGCCGCCCGGCCGGGCAAGGGCCAACCTCACCAAATCTAGCAAGGGGAGCCCTCGTCGAGGCTTGCCCTCACCCCCGGCCGGCCGACGCCACCCACCCCGATGAAATCACCTCTCTCTCCTCCGGCGTCGCCACCGCCGTCGTCTTCGTCTTCTCCACTGAGGAAGACGCGGCTCTCACCTTACCTCTTCGCCCTGCTGTCGTTCATCATCTTTGTCTCTATCCTCTAAAGTGAGGACCGGCTCGAATCTTTGGCCAACGGCTCCAAGTCCACCCAAGCTCAGCCAAGGGTGAGGGCCGACCTCACCAAATTTGGTCCGGACTAGGGCGACGCTTACCTGGGTGAGGGCGAGCCCCGATGAGGGCTCCTCTCGCCAGATCTGGCAAGGTCGACCCTCGCCTAGGCGATCCTTGCCTAGCCGCGCCTAGGCGAGGGCTCCCCTCGCTCGGCCGGGCCTCTCCTGTGGCGGGAGAGGCCAGCCAGCTGACTGTGGCCAATGGCCAGCTGTCACCTGTGGCCAGTGGCCGACCACCGGAAAAGGCTAAGAAAGCCAAAAAAAAAAAGAAAAAAAAGAGGGAAAGACAGAAAAAAAATCAAAAAAAATCAAAAAAAAATTAAGTATTATTAAAAATTGTCCACATCAGCGTCGATGGTCTTACGTGGCACCACCGGCATCCACATTAGCATTTTCTGGCCAAAATTGGCCAGATGGACTGAATCAGCAAGAAGTGAAAAGGTTTAGGATTGAATTGGCAAAGTTAAAAGGTTCAAGATTGAATTGGCAAAAGTGCAATAGGTTTAGGACTTTTTGGATAATTTTCCCTTTAAATATTGCTTCAAATCCTGCCATTTGACCTAGGGGTGAGTGCAGTTCTCGGGTAGAATCGGCAACCGGGGAACTGCACCGGAGGGTCCGGTTCAGTTCCCGCTTCCTTTTTTCTAGGAACCGGAACCGAAACTGGTTTAGGGCTCTAAAGAAGAAGACTCTTCTTCATTCAGTCCATTCACTCCCGGTTTCGCGACTCTTCATTTCAGACCTCACAGTCACGCCGCCGGATGCCGCTTGGAGTCTCACCGCTGCGCCGCCGCCCTCGAGGCGCCGCCGCCGGACGCGATCGGCCGACGCCGCTCGCCCGAACCCTCGCCGCTCGACGCGCCGCGCCCAAATCTAGTTACGCCGATTCTTGCGACGCCGACGCCCCGCCTCGCGATCGCCGACGCCGCTTGCCCTCGAGGCCGCCGCCGCCGACGCCGCCGGACGCGATCGGCGACGTTGCTCGCTCGAACCCCGCCGCTCGACACCGGCCGCTACCCAAATTAGAAACTGCCCGTCGTCGACGCCCTGCCTCTGCCTCTACCCGTCGCCGACACCGCTCGCCCTCGAGGCCGCCACCGTCGGACGCCAGTCGCTGACGCCACTCGCCCAAACCCTCGCCGCTCAACGCCAATCGCGGCCCAAATCTGGTTTCGCCCATCGCGACGCCCGCTCTCGCTCTCGCCCGTCACCGACACCGCTCGCCCTCGAGGCCGCCGCCGCCGGACGTTAGTCACCGACGCCGCTCACCCGAACCCTCAGGAAAGGATCGATCGGCGGGGGAGGAGCAGAAGCCATGAGGAGGAACAGGAGCAGGAACAAGCTGCTTCCTCGGGAAAGGATCGATCGCCGCTTGCCCGAACCCTCGCCGCTTGACGCCGCCGCTGCCCAAATCTCAAGAGTCCAATTTCGAAGATAAGGTGGCGCTTTTTTTTTTTTTTTTTTTTCCTTTTGTTCCCTTTTTTTATGTCTCGATGCGGGTCGCTTTTTTTTCGTTTCATTCTTGCCTTGTTGATAATGGGAAAGTGCTGGAGAATTCTTCGAGACCCTTTTGTTTCGGCGGTGATTTTCTTCGTCGTTCTGATCGGAAATACCATTTTGGTTTGGTGTTATCGATTGAGAAGAAAATTAGTGCTATTGGCAGAGAAGAGAAGCTCGAGGCAAGGGCGTAGCTCTAGTTGTTCTGTTTACGATGTTACCAGTGTTGAGGTCTTGTATCGGCAGCACGTTATTCTATGTTGGGTGACTAAGTAGCTTGAGCTGTGCCCGGAATCGAGCTGCTCTGTGCGCTGATCTAATTTGCTTCTCAATCATAAATAACTTGGTTGTTTTGAGTTTTGAATGAAATCTTGCCAGATCTTTGAGATGATAAGCAGTTATTTTATAGATCATCCTGGTGCAATGCCAATTACTACGGCTTAGGTACTTGTAAATACTGGATTTTTTTTCTCACAAGTGACTTCTTTTTCCAACTTTTGTCCCCTTTCTGAGTCCTAATAATTGATTTATCCTTTCTTCAAGGGAGAGGAGTTGAGAAAGCTGATTGGTTCACCTGCTTATATTGAGTGCAGCTTAAAGACACAGCAGGTACTTGTGCATGTAAAGTAGAACTTAGCATCTTTTTCTGCAATGCCTTTGTCAGTCGTGTCTTGACATGGCCACATTTTGTGACTACAGAATGTGAAGGCAGTGTTTGATCAAGCCATAAGAGTTGTCCTTCAACCACCCAAACAAAAGAAAAAGAAGGGCAAAGCCCAAAAAGCCTGCTCCATATTGTGATTGATAATAGCTCAAAGATAGAACAGCTGGTCCTTACTTATCATTTCTTCACATTTGAAGTCAATCTACTTGCAGACAGATCCCTATCTCTGTTTTGTTCTTGTTTCTCTCTCTCTCTATCTAGAGGACACTCTGTTTCTTGTCTTGCATAGGGTTGATTCTGATTGTTTCAGATTATGAGTGATTGATGATTTGATTATCCTTGACCCATAGAGATAATTGGTTAGTCTTTGTGTGAAAGTTACGATTTTCCATTTGAGGGGGAGAAAATTTTTGGGGTGAAGAACTAGGAGAAATGAATGAGCTCTGCGTTGTCCTTCATGCTCTGCTCTGCTACTATACTTCGTAGAGTATGCACGTACGTTATAGCTCAAAACTATTAAAAAAAAAAAACCCCTGTTGGAACCTAGAACCGACCTTAGAGTCTGTGACAGGGTAAGTTCCAGGTTCTTGGTTTTAACGGGTAGGTTCCGTATTCCAAAAATTGAGGAACCTGTACCCGAGGGTAGGTTCCAAGTTCCAGACGGAGCTGAACTGGAATCTGGAACCACTTACCCCTAATTTGACCTTCCAAAATCAAAATCACAACCTCAAACGCAGCACTAACGTTAATGTTGCTATAAAGAAAAAAAAAACTAGTGATCCATAAAAATTCATGAAGATGGAGCAAATATACAAAGTTGCAAATTTAATGTCTCAAACAAAAACTACTATAATCTGACCACACTTTTGCATTTGATACACAGGAAAAAAAAATGAATATCCATTTCATATATTATATAAACGTCTTATAATACAACGGAAAAATATAGATAAAGGGTGTCGAATTCCACTACTAGATTAACTAGACAACGTCCTCCTCAACTCCGCCAATTGATCGAGTCGCAGGGTTATCATTCATCAATAATTCTTCTTAGTCTGCAACACTACTTTTCAAAAGATTATCACTTGTGATTGAGTGGACAAGTTTCTGAGTTTTAAAGAAGTTGCTCCATGCCTAGACTTCAAGATTCGTTTCATCTTCGAAAAATTTTGCCAATATCTAGGATTTGTAGTTGCCATATCAATGAACATACCACCAATAACCCACTTGATGTAAGAATTTAGTATGATCACATCGATTACTATTCTAACAACAATACATCCTTATAAGTGAAACACAAAACTAATGGATGTCATTCCATGATCACTTCATGTTATTCTCGGATAGATGCCAAAGAGCGTGATGAGAGCTACGGCTATTGCTATTTCCTTGATCCAAAAAACTTAATCAAATGAAATTGGAAAAGTTAATCGCATGAATGAAAGGATTTATTTATATACTTTGAAAAGGAATACGGGGTGGTTTGATTACTAGATAAATGAAAAATAGGGAAATTGTCTAAAAGGTCCTAAACCTATTTTATGGTGACCAATTTAGTCCTAAACATTTTAATTGTGCCAATTCAATCTTAAATATTTTCACAACTTGCCAATCCAGTACTAAATCATTCAATTATGCTAATTTAATTCTAAATATTTTAATGATTTGCCAAATAAGTCCTAAACCTTTTAATAAATTACCCATTTAGTCATTCCGGATATCGCTGATGTGGCGATCCACTTAGTGCCAACCTCTTACATGGTCAGCGCAATCAACAATAATGTGGATAATTTTTGTGCAAATTTTAATCGCATGGTCCTACGATATTTGAGGACAGTAAATAGAGTAAATCAAATTAATTGTGAATAAAAAAATCTCATCGAGTCAATTGAATAACATCATTCTTTATCTCATTAATGGAATATATTAAATTAGTGGCGTTGACCGCAAAGACTCTGAAAGTTCAGAAACAAGAGAATAGATGTAGGGACGTGAAAGGAGGCCGAGGAGGAAGACGAAGAGAAGGGAGAAAAGCCGTCTGGGTACTGTGCAGTTTCCGGTGTGCTTCCTTTATCCTCCTCTTTGGTCTCTCCCTTCTCATCTTTCATTCTTTCTTAGAGTGGCTATTCGCGATCGGGTGTCTATCTCGAGCTACAAATCCTTATCAAACTATATAATTGATTAAGTTCACGTTTTCATTAGATATCACAAAATAATCTTTCAATTTTTGAATTTGTTAAAATGCATTTTCATAAACGTGTTCGATCAAGTGAAAGTTTTCCATCATTATGGAAGTGTGCTGTTGTATTCGCGATGTGCAGCAAATGTTGAACTCTTTTGAGGTTTGACAATCACGTAATCTTCATGCTAGTTTTCGTGCACCTCAACTCAATCCAAATCATCTCATTTTTCGAAAAAAAAAAAATCAAATCATCTCAATTTCTCAACTAGCCTACCTATTGAAATGATCGGGACCACTCCCCCCATACTGATCAAATGCATTTAGGATTTTACGCATGAAATGCCCCCAACAAGACTTGAACCCAAAATCAAAAGGAGATGATCGAACTTCCTTACCATCCAGACTAACACATTGTTAGTCAATAAAAGTCAACAGAGTATAATGACTCTTATTATATAGAGAGTCCTTAAAAATTAAAAAATGGGGTGATTCACTTTTTGGATACTTGCTTAATAGTCATGTAAGCATATCGACATTTATCAAGTGAGTTTTACCTAACTTAAAAAAAAAATTATGAGAAAATTACCAAAAAAGTCTTAAACTGATTGTAATTATGTCAATTCAGTCCTAAACTTATTTGTTTGGCCAATTAAGTCCTAGAACTTTTGCAATCGTATCAGTTCAGTCCTTCCAATCAAAATTGGCTGGCCGGCAATGACGTGGCTGGCGGCCGGTCGCTCCGAGGGCTGGCCAATCGCCAGAGCCAAAGGAAGAAGCATGGAGGAGAAAAAAAAAAGATAAAAAATTAATTAAAAGATTCAAAAAATAAAATACTATCAAAAAATTGTCGTCAACGCCAATAAGCTAATTTTGGCCGGAATGACTGAACCAGCACGATTGCAAAAGGTTTATGACTCAATTGGTCAAAAAAATAAGTTTAAAACTGAATTGACACAATTGTAATAAATTTAGGACTTTTTTGGTAATTTTCCTGAGTATAATGACTCCTATTTTATAGGGAGTCCTCAAAAATTAAAAAATGAGGTGATTCACCTTTTGGACACTTGGTTAATAGTCATGTAAGCATATCGACATTTATTGAGTGAGTTTTACCTAATTTAAAAAAAAAAATTATATGTTAAATCTCAAATATGATGAATGCATCATCTCTTCGGAATCATGACATGAGGCTGGTTGACTTTGTTTTTTTCTCTTCGATTGTTTTTCTCTATTCCAAGGATTAGAGATAACCTTCACCACAATATTGATCTCTTAAAAAAGTGACCACAGCCAAATGCCTGGGTCATTTTCACTTTTCTAAAGAATTGCTTGTTAAAAAAAAAAGAAGGTTCTGCTGCTTGTATCTTTTGGAGACACAATAAAAATTGCCAATTCTGAAAGATTATCCTCAGTGGATTAAATAACTACTTGATGTGTGCGTAGGCAATTGATTCCAAGAATGGGGGATTTTCGGGATTCAGTGTATCGGGAATTATGTGTATGGGGATGGTTGTCGAATGATGAAATGCAAATGCAAGGATAGAAAACGATCGCCACCAAGGTATAAATGATGTGCCACCAACCAAGAATGATGATCAGGATATATGAAATTCACCACCAATTTTTAAAGGACGAACCATCTGCCAAGGATAAAGGATTTCGGGATAGAGAAGCTCACCACCAAGGTCTAAAGGAAATCCATCAATCGAGAATAAAGTACTTCTTGGCTCACCACTAATGAGTAATCCACTCTCTAAGGATTTAAGTGAAAGTTGATGATTTTTTTAGACAAAAAAAAATTGGGGCTAGAATTGTCGCTCGATCGAAAGTTAATGTTTTTTACGAGACAAAAAATATTTGAGCTAGATTTGTCCCTCAACCTAAAGATGGTGTTTTTATTATTATTATTGGAATTAGCCCGTTGTTGTAACTTTTGATTGATTAATTAGTGGATTTAATCAATAGACTATAAGCATAGGAGAGTGGACATAGATTTATCATAAGTTGAACCACTATATTTGTTATGTGCATTTTTATCCCTTGAACTCTCTTTTAGTTCTTGTGATAGATTATTACATACCAATAAGATCTTACTGCCACGCAAAATTATCACCAAACATTGTCTTATTGCAATATTATATTCAATCATTTTTAAATTTCGCATATTCACCCGTTTATCCCCTATAGGTGATAGTTCTATCCCTAACATTTCACACTTCAAAGCACTCACTTCGAACCATGGCAAAAGTCGAAAAGTGTTGAAGAGCATTAGTTAATTTAACAAGACAATTACCAAAAAAATAAATAAATATATTACAATTATGTTAAGTCAATCATAAACTTTTCAATTATGTCAATTTCGTCTTAAATATTTATACAATTTGTCAAAATCGAATTTGCATAATTACAATTTTTAGGTAATTTACTCGTTATTTACATGAAGAAATTTGGATGATACGAAAAATGAGATTTAATCCCTTTGTACACACACACACACACACACACACACACATATATATATATATATATATATATATATATATATATATATATAAAAGGAAAATCTTAGATATTTGGACAGTTAAGTAGTTGGAAGTAGAGTTTTATTGGATGCACGTGCGGTGGGCGTTTTGCATGAATCATGGGGATTGACCGAGTCAAAATGTTCAAATTATTGAAGACAAAAGGACAGAAAAAAAAAAAGCTCTTGAATCATTTATACTCAAGTTAACGGCAGAGAATCATGTCTCTTGTTTACTCTTAGCCTCAATCTACTTTCTTTTTTTCTTTTTATTGGCTAAAGAATAGAGAGAAGTGACTAGATCAATTATCCCCTCAGGGTTACTATAATTTTTTCACTAAAAAATGTTTGATTTGAGATCATAACCACTTGAATTGAAGGATCCCTCGTGCTAAAGGCTTGACAAGCCTTTCGTTGTAGTTCCATCAACTAGAAATTAGAATGTTCTCTATGCATTAAGAAGAAAACACCCTTTGCCAGGAGCTGACTAATGGGATGTCGTACGACTTAACTCAATCACGTGCAAGTATCAAACATCAAAACCATACGTTATATTTACCATGTCACCTTCCCTTATAATACATCCAATTATCACGATTAAATCCGATCATGGGTCCGAAGGCCCACACGCCCCTTGAGGCCAATAAAAGCCTCAAAGAGCACTTTTGGGCGGGCCCCATCGAGCCCGTGGTTGCCCGATCCGGCTAGCTTGTAAAATAAACTTTCTGTAATGGGTAGGCTGGGCAACATATTGGGCCCGTTTTGCCAACTGATCGCCTCTATCATGGAAGAGATTCCCTGGGGGCTTCCTCATCACTGGGCCTTTCGCTCGACCAATCGAGCCTTACATCGAAACTGCCCAAAAAAAACACAACCAGCAAACCTCGGACACGAATAATGGGCCAACAAAGCAAGGCCACATGAGAGAGAGAGAGAGAGAGAGAGAGAGAGAGAGAGAGAGAGAGATCACTGTAAGTTTTTATATAACACATGGATATTAAACTTCATGGTGTTATGCCACTTCTTCGGATGAGTTTGGGAGAGCATTAGCCCAAAACCAAAACCTTTGCATAATTGCAAAGAACTATAAGGTTTTTTTCTTTTTTGCATAAATGTAAAGACTTTTGACAAAATGTAAGTAGTGTTTTGCATAGAGGACTTTGGTTTAAAAGATAAAGAAAATTGCAACGGTGACCTTCCTCAAACAACTCAAGCAAAGTTGGAAGCTTCAGGAACAGCCGTCACCGAGCTCCCGTGCCTTAGGTAAGCCAAACGAGAGGGCATCTAATATCGTGCACCCAGAGGGATGGGTTGCCAAGATTACGCGACCCTAAAGGAAAGGTGACAACGAGGTTGCGTGACCTCAAGCAAACCAAATCTAGGCTCTTACATCGCACAAGGCAAGCACTAGATGTAGACTTATGTGTCACACAAGCCAAGTGATGGGTTGCTGAGGTTGAGCAACCCTAGGCAGTATGACACTAGAGTCACATAACCCCAAGTGACGAGTTGTCGAGTTTGTGCGACTTCAAGTAAGTCAAATCTAGACTCCAACATCATGTGACTCAAGTTACAGGTTTGCAATGTCACCTGATCCTAGGCGACGGAATGTAAAAGTCACGCAATCTAGGTGACCCCAAGCAAGCGTTTATTCAGCTCCCCTGAGTCACCTCTATGAATTCCAAACTTGCAGGAAGGGGCTATGAACAGTGCAAAACTAAGGGGTAAAAATGAAATATGAAAAATTAAAAAGGTAAAATTGGAATTAAAAATTTCATTAATTTTGGGCTCCTACATCTGAAAAATGTTGGGATGCCAATAATGGTTTCCAGTAGCCTTGAGAGAAAGGCCCTTGAAAGCTTTTGGAAATACATTTTTTTTCAAGTGGGCTTCCAAGTATCTTCATCAAACAGCTAAGCATTTGTACAAAGGATTTTAGAGGTCTAAAGGACTTTGAGAATATGTTCTCAAATGCGCCTTAGATCATCACTGCATGGTGATGGCTAGCAGCGGCTATACGTGGTTGACGATAAGTGACTAGAATGTGTTTTTGTTTAATCTCTATCTTATTTTAATTCCCTTATCTCTCTCAGACTTTTATTTTATCTCTGTGTAGAGCGTAAAAATTAAACTTCATACTTGAAACTAAATAGCCACATGCCATCCAATTTCCTTATCAGCAGGCCACTTACCCAGCAGGTGAGTGAGATGTTCAGGCTTTGTGGCCAATTCGGGGCCTAATATTCTTGGATGTTTTTCAAGAAGACGTATTCAGCTTCTTCTTCTTCTTCTTTTTATTTAAAGTGAGGATATTTAGAAAATAAAGGATGCAAAACAATTGCGCAGTAATAGGCGTGGAGACGACTTTTGTTTTTCTCATTAAGAAAAGGGAAAAAGCCACAAAGAAACCCTAAACTATGTCCACTATGACACATTTACCACATTTTTTATTATAACATAAAAAAACCCTAAACTTGTACCTATGTGATACATTTATCTCAAATTTTTTCCTTATGACATCAAAAACCTTAAACTTATATCCTATGTAATACAAAATTTAATGTGTCACACAAATATAAGTTTAAGATTTAATTTGGGATAAATATATGACACGGATATAAGTTTGAGGTTTTTATTATTAAAAAAAAAGCTCGGTGTAGATATGTTACACGAGTATAAGTTTTGAGGTTTTGACATCACAAAAAAAAATTGAGATAAATTTATTGCATACTTTAGGATTTTCAGTGGCTTTTCCCATAAGAAAAATAAAATATCGCTATCACTACTCTCGAACATGAAATGTTATGGAAAGGGGCTAAGCAAATGCAGGTGTTCCCCTTGCAGTGCCTTTTGTAGGCCTTACCTTGTAGGGACCAACTCTTTGCGTCAAGCTAAATCCTTATTCCAAATATAAAGATTCTGGTTTAACTTTTTGATGTACAAGATCCTCATGAAGACGAATGTAAAGCATAGTATAAGGATAAGGTGCTACCTTACTATTCTGGAATGTCTAATGTTGAACAGAAATTTAAAGAGAAAAAGAGAAAATAAGCTTTTTCCTTATTTAAGTACACAAACACACGAACGAACGATTTTATTGCTGAAGGCTTGACATCCAAAGTTATGAGCTTCATTTCTGGCTGTATATCCTCATGAAAGAACACAATCGCGACCTAAGAAGCAGGATCCGCACAGAGCTCTTCCTCGCATCCCCTGGACTTCGTCTTCCAATCTTCACACACAACAGCGAGCGATGCATGAGACGACCCGCTCCCCTGGTTCAAGCTCTCGATCGAGCTATCTCTAATCTCTCGAGCCCTACGTCTCATTCTCTTCCCTTCTTCACCGCTCACCACGGCCCTCACCACCCTCTCGATCTCCTTCCTCCCCACCACCTTCCTCCCCTCCTCGACCGACGGCCTAATGGCCACCCCGATGTCTTCTGCCAGCATCGCTGCGTTCGTCCTCTGCTCCGCATAGAGCGGCCAAGCTATCATCGGCACGCCTTTGGCCAAGCTCTCGACGGATGAGTTCCAGCCGCAGTGCGATAGGAATGCTCCGATGGAGGGGTGGCTCAGTATGGCCACCTGGGCAGCCCAAGAGGACACCACCATGCCTACCTCTCGAGTCTTCTCCTGGAAACCTTGCGGTAGATACTTGGTCGGATCGTCTTCCTCGTCCCTCCCCACATTGAAAAACGCAGCTGAGACGAAAATGCTAGCGTATCAGTCCATTGGATAATACCAGAAACATATGGAGAGAATTCGAAAATTCTACTGTAAGATCTCTATTTCTATAACTTTCAAAGCGGCACGCTTCTAAGACATTTGTATAATCGTTTGCACTCCACACGCACGCGCGCGCACGTATTCCAGGGTTCTTTTATGGTGAAATCAAGATGGACATGTATCGTAGGTAGTCATCAACAAAATCGCTTCTGTTTTCATTTTATCGCATCAGTATTTTCCGTCGAGTAAGCCAAAACAAGAGCATACGCACTCTCTCGCCAAGGAGTTTCGTGGTCCTACCCGAGGCGGAGGCATCCGTGGGCTTCCGGACGATCCACAAGAACCTCTGCTGGCTCAGCTCCAGACCCCAGGCCATCTCCACCTGCTGCTCCATCGTCAGCGTCCCGCCGCTCCCAAGCGATACCAACACGACCGACTCTTCCGGTTGCCTGTCCAGCCACGCGAAGCACTCGATGTCTGTCGAGCGCAGTCCCTCCGCATCCCCGTCCTCATGCACGAGAGGCCCGATCGCGTGGATCTGCGGGGCGGGCACCTGCCTATAAAAGGAGTCCTCCCTCAGCACCCGGAGCGAACACGACTCAAGGCCCTCCCATGTGTTCAGGAAGATCCCGGCCGCCATCGGGAACCGGCTGACGTGGTACAGGAACCACCGGTAGTCGTCGTTTTTTCGATCCTTCACCTGGTCCAGCAGGTCCTCCGGTCGGATCGGCGGGCACCCAGGGACCCGGATCGGCCCCGGCAGGTCCACCAGTTCACCCGTCACCTCGCGGTCGAGCGTCGGCAGGTACAACGAGAACGCGAGCATCTTGGCTGACACCGTGCAGAACGAGTAGGCGGGGATGCCTAGCTCGCCGGCCACGTCCAAGGCTTGAGTGCAGAAAAGGTCCACGACTAGCGCCCTAGGGTAGCTCAGCTCGATGAGCGTGGCTTTGAGGCTCTTGAGGCTCGCTTCGACGATGAGGCACACGCAGGTGAGGAGGCGGGAGTCTTCCGGGACGACGGAGGCGGCGTCGACGGCCGGGAGGCCAAGCACGTGCAGGTCGCGCGGGAGGCCCGCCGCATTTAGCAGCTGGTCTTGAGCTGGGTTCGGGTCAACGGTGGTGACGACGAGGAAGGTGACGCGGAAGCCGTGGCTGACCACGAGGCGCTTCGAGAACTCGAGGAGGGGGATGACGTGGCCAAGTCCCGAGTTCGCTAGGACCGCCACGTGGGGCTTGTCCTCTTGATCGGCGACGTTAGGCGGAGTTCCCGGCATGGTGCGTGAGTTCAGGGTGAACGAGAGAAGCGGGAGATGGAAAGCCATTGTTGTGGCGCTGGTCTTTAAGTACTGCATTGCACATCACACCAAAATTAACAAAATATTTATAAAAATTAATGAAATACTTGTCTTATTATATCTAAGTTTCAAACCTTAGCAGCCCTCGCGGCGTAGATTTTTCCCACTTGACTTTTCCCCACTGCTCGGTTCCCAAATCTCTCGAAATCGTACGTGATTTCTACACTTAGCGTAGATCGAGAGCAACCAAGCAGCTGCCAGCAAGGAGTTGGTGTCGTGTACTCTGCGATCACGCCTTTTTTTCTTTTAATGGGACGGGACGGGGGGGTCGTTCACGATTACGCAGTTGATGATGCACGAACGCGACAAAAAAACCAACGAGCCTAGACCAAAGTTCGGACCTGGAGTTTCACCATGACTGTTAAGACGAGTAGTTTCAGTTTTAGCATGTGAGTAGTTGCTAAAGTGTCAATTTTATAGACTGGATTTTAGCGAAAGCGAGGACGGAAACAGGAAGAAGCAGGTAGAGGGCACGCCTTAGTGGAATTGCTGAAGGAGTCTGGACCTTAAATTCAGCGCCTTGACGCCGGAGGCTTGGATTTTGGACTTGCATCGCCACCTTGAATTGGATTTGGAGGACTTCATGTCAAACTAGATTAATACGAAGAGAATTCATAAATTGGTACACGTGATAGACGAATGATAAAATCCTAAATTGATATACCTATCAATTATCATGTATCAATCAACTCGGCAATTCGATGGTAAAATTTAATGAAACTTAATAAATGATAAATTTATCAGATGTATACAAATTTGGGATTTTTTTCATGATATTAATTTTGATAAAAAAAAAATATTCTTTTTAATATTGACATGTGCATATGAGTCAACATCACATATCACATGGCCATATAAAAAGACCGCGATTTGTAAAGTCAAGTTGAATCGTTTGGAATCATTAATGTTTCGTTGTTGTACTAGATTTCCCGTTGTCTATGTTATTATATCTGAAATCGCTGGATCTTTCTCATGATAATTGCGGCACGAGTTCGCTTCGATTGGGCATGGGCATTATTTCGGTCACTTCGATTATTTGGGTAATAATTGAGGCCAAAGGAAACTTCGAATCGTCATTACACAAAAATATTCATATATTGTTTCATTATACTGTATGTATTCAGTGCCCATTAAACCTTTCCCATCGCTCTACAAATAGAGTTTAATTGGGCGCATGTGCACAGGGTGTTTTGCATGAATCGTGGGGACTCATCGAGTAAACATGTTCAAATTATTGAACCAAAACACAGAGGGAAAAAAAAACTCTTCAATCCTGGTTATTCATACTCAAGTAACGGCTGAGAATCGTGACTCTCGTCTACCCTTAGCCCCATCACCTTTTTTTATTGATAAAAGAATAAGAGAAAATATTCAGTAGTTTGATACCACCACATCAATATCTCACGCGGCATATAATTTTTCACTCATATCCAATAATATCTTGACACGTGTTTACGTATCCATGTTAGCAATTGACGTGGAAATTAAGTGAAAATCTTCTCGCCTTCACCTTTGGTCTCTCTTCCTCCTCCATCCATAGCTGCCGACCTCCGCTCCTCCTCGGCCATTGACACCAGCGGAGTCGCCAGTGTCGGGAACAGGCCAACCACCACTGCATTCTAGCTGAGCCTGTTTTCTCCATCTTGTCGTTCTCTGTATCTCAATTGATGATGCCCGAACGTAACAAAAACCCAACGAGCCAGACCAAAGTCCGGACCTGAAGTTGCTCTGAATTTAGAAATTATGCAACCACGAATTCCCACGTAAAATCGATCCGTCCCATTGCTTAACGTATCAATTTGATAGACTGAGTTTTAAATGAAAGCAAGGACGATTGGATGAAAACGAGAAGAAGCAGGTAAAGGGCACGCCAAGTGGAATTGCTGAAAAAGTATGGACCTTAAATTCATCGCCTTGACGCCGAAGATTTGGATTTCGGACTTGCATCATCACCTTGAATTGGACTTGGAGGATATTGGATTAATAATTTAATACTACGAAAAATCATAAATTAGTACACATATGATAAACAAAATATAAAATCCTAAACCGATACGCCCATCAATTGTCATGTATCATTTAACTCGATAATTTGATAATAAAAATTTAACGGAAATTAATTAATAATAAATTTATTACATGTGTATCGATTTGAAGTTTTTCATAATATAAAGATTGTTTTTTTTTTCAATATTGAGGTTTGCGTATTGGTCAACATCACATATCACATGGCAATATAAAAAGACCGCGATTTATAAAGTCAAGTTGCATCGTGGGGATTCTTTAATGTTTCGTCGTTGTACGAGGTTTCTTGTTTTCCAAGTCGTTATATTTGAAATCGTTCGATCTTGTACGTGATAATTGCGGCAGGAGTTCACTTTGATTATTTAGGCAATAATTGAGGCCAAAGTAAACTTCAAATCATCAGTACCAAAATATTAATATTTTTTATTATCATATTGTATAAATTCTGTACCCATTAAACCTTTCCCATCGCTCTACAAGTAGAGTTTAGTTGGGTGCATGTGCACATGGGGTTTTGCATGAATCGTGGGGACTCATGGAGTAAAAGATGTTCAAAATATTGAAATAAAACAGAGAGGGAAAAAGAAAACACTTCAATCCTGGTTATCTATACTCAGGTTGCTGGCAAAGAATCGTGACTCTCGTCTGCTCATAGCCCCGTCACCTCTTTTTATTGACAAAAGAATAGAGAGAAGCAGTAGGTCAGCTATTCCTCTCGAGGTTGTTATGAGAAACATGCTTAGAAGACAGTATGATCACTTTGTGGAAGGTGACGGTATTCTTCTAACCATACATTCCCAGTATATTGTCAAGCAATAGATTTGTATGGTCTAATAATAGATTTTGTCAACAGTCAAATTGGGGACGTGTGGTTGAGAACATACCGTCACTCTATGGAAAGTGACCATATTGTCCTATAAGCGTTGCTCTTATTATAAATCTCTTCACAAAAAGATGTTAAAAAAATTTCAAAATGGTATGAAGTGTTCTCATTTTTTTAAATAAAAGCGTAAAATGCCTTCATTTTCTCAAATAGGAGTTTGAAGTGAAATTAACTTCAAATAAGATCTGAAGTAACCATTGCTCTTATTATAAGGGCAATGGTCACTCTATGGAAAGTGACTATACTGTCCTCTAAGTATTGCTCTTATTATAAATCTCTTCGCTAAAAGATGTTAGAAAATTTTCAAATACAGATCTGAAATGTTATCATTTTCTTAAATAAGGACTTAGAGTACCATCGTTTTCTCGAATAATAACTTGAAGTTAATTTTTTTTTAAATAAAATCTAAAGTGACCATTTAGTCTAAAAAAAGAGGCCTAACCTTGCCAATCGAATGGCATATTCATCTTTTACTTTTAAATTTTTCCCTTCCTTTTCCCTCGTTCCTCTAGCCACGGTGGAGGTTATCAGACTCAGGTGAGAGCCACTCTCATCTAGCCAGCCCAGGCAGGGTTTCGCCTAATGCCAACGAGGGCAACCCTCGCCCTAGCCCGAGTGAGGCGTCAGCCCTCGCCAAACACTAGATTAGGCTAGGGCAATCTTCACTTGCCCTCATCGATGCCGGTGATGGTTGGGGGAGGAAAGAGAAAAAGGAAGGAAAAAAAGAAAATGAAATAAAAATACAAAATAATTAAATATATTTATAATTTTTTAACTAAAGTAGCCTTCTTCAATGGCCATAATAGCAGGCCGGCCAAGAGTCCTCATTTGAAACAATTTGATCACTTCATGCCATTAATTGAGAAAACGATAGCACTTTAAGTTCTTAGTTGAAATTTTCCCAAAAATGCTTGGTTTGAAACCACAACTACTTAAAGCAATGGATGTCTCTTAACTCGGACTTGTGTTATCACAAAAGACAACACTATCCCCGTGCACATCAAATATCAAAACCATACATTACATTCGACATATCATCTATTCAGTCGGCACATCTACTAATTATCACGACTAAACCACATGCGAGGCCATAAAAGCCTTGAAGGAGGTAATTTTGGGCTAGCTTGTCAAATAAGCTTTCCGTCACGGGTAGGCTGGGCAAACAAGTTACGTCGGTTCCGCCGTCCCAAAATTAACACCACCAGCAAACCTCGGACACAACTAATGGGCCAACAAAGAAAGCCCACATGAGAGAGAGAGAGAGAGAGAGAGAGAGAGAGAGCCCATGGAAAAGCAAGGCTTGTCCAGATGGGCCACGTCCTTGTCTTTTATGTAGCCGTTGGCTACCCACCACCATCTTCCTACCTTTTTTCCGTTCCCCCTTTTCTCTTTGCCTTCGGCTGGTGGAATGAGTTTTTGAGTGTGCTTTTGTCGTTGTTTGTTGCCCGCCCTCTTTGGATCCTTTTTGTTAACGGTAAGGAAGAGCAACTTCCACACAAAGCCAACGATCCAAAACGACCCGACTGGAGGGCGACCCTTGGCCTAAAAGACGTTCCCCCTCCCACGCCTTTTCCTCTTTTTGACCGCCACCTCCCGGTCCCGGTTCCCATGGGGATCAAGTTCCTATTCTGCCCTCCCTTTACTGTCTCATTCAGGACCCAACCCAATCCTAGCTGCTGCTTGACCCTTGATTAGTACGTTGCGCCTCAAAGCGACGATGGCAGCCAAAAGACCAACGTGACCTAGAATTGGTAACATCTCCCCACTTGGTTCGCCTAAGAATTTTAAGATTGTTAGATTAAAGCGTGATGTCATATGTTTTAAATGCTCGATACTGTGCATCGATCGATAAACTAAAATTTGGATATTAGTTATGACTAGGAGGGTAAAGGGTAAAGGAAATATGTAGATACCAATCTCTACTTCTCATCTTAAATATTGAAAATGTGATTGTAGGCGCCACACTAACTTAGCTGAAGATTTGTATCAAATTAGAGCGTGGTTCGATATTCTAGTGCTTTGAGGATATATTAAGATAAGTCAAAATTCAAATCAATTCATAGTTTGACACGATGCTTTATTTGAAGTCAAGCAAGGAGTACACTTCAAAGCCGGAATCTCTTAAATTTGCATAGATAGATTATTTAAGTACATTGGGCACTAATTTCCGCCAATAAGAGTTGACGTGACCGTGAGATCATGACCATGTCAAAATATAACATATATTTTCTTGCCATGGTGTTTTGTTGACAGATGCAAAATTCTCCATGTGGCTTAAGCCACATGAGCCAACATTTCTGGTCATTTTTCCACAACGTGTTTTCACGGAGGCGCATTCTTTCCCCCCACCATCCGACCGCATGGTTCAATAGCCACGTTATCTCAAATTGATCGGAATCAGCGTTCAGTGGGTCTCAATCAGAAACTCGATTAGATAAATCAAAAGTTGACTGTTAATGGAAAAAATGCGATTCAAGGACAGAAACGCAGGAATATTTTCTCACAAATATGCGATTAGAGACGTAATTCGTGTTCATCTAATCAAATGTTTGACCCACTTGTATTTTGGATGCTAAATGTTTTTCAAATAACATGTTTTGTTTAATTAGAAAGAGATAAAAACCAGGCATTCTGAGTTAAGCCTAAGAACGGAGAACAATCATGCGATGTCAAGTTTCACCTCAACCAAGGAGAAAACTTCAATTATCGCCCCAATCATAAGGGTAGGTTAGTTAGGATGATTGGGTCATTATTGGATTTGCACTTTGCGCCAACCTATTTCAAAAATCACTTTTCTCAAAGTATGCATGCTGAAAATTTGTTTTCAATTATGGCGTGCGTAATGCATAATATTAACGAATATACTCCCTCTTCCGAAAGAACTGGCTGTTTATATACATACATCGGATGTTCGTTTCTTTAGTGACATATAAAATAAGAGTGTTTTTCTGAAATTTTATGGAAAAGGTTTTTGATTAATGGTGTTGTGGATAATAGTTACCCAAAATGTTCATGATTTCTTGGGAAATGTTTCCAAAATTAAAATCAGAAGACAATAAGTGTAGACTTGCAATTTTGTCGAACGAAGGGCGGCAAAATCGGAATTGCGAAGGAACATTTCTCGTGCATTTCCGAAGGCCTGGCGACAGGAGGTGACCGGCACGCGAGCAACGGCAACCGGCTGCTCCCGGTGCAGCTTCTCCAAACGAGTTTCCGCGTTTTAAAGTCGACAGAAGGAAGCCTCGTTCGTTCCCTAGTCGTTTTTTGCGGGTCCAGCAGCTGCTCCATCTCCATCTTCTTCATCTCTCGCTCTGTCTCTCTCACGCTTTCTTCTCCTGCCTCCTCTGTCTCTCCCTCTCCCTCTGTCTCGCCCATTTCGACCTGAACCCTCTTCAAATTCCTCAATCACTGTGCTACACTACACTGACAAGCGACCCGCCTCCCGCGAATTCGAAATTTTCGAGCCCGGCGACCGCAGAGTGCTAGAGCCAGAGCTCGGAGGAGGTCGCGGTCTGGGAAGTTTCCCCGTGTCATCATCCGTGGCAATGCCTGTTCCCGCTAAGCCCCAGCCCACGGCCAAGCCTGTGGTCGAGCCGCGAGCTGTCCTCGGCCCCGGCGGAAACAGAGTCGCCGTAGCCAATGAAGACCTGAAGCGCCGGAGCAAGCCGCAGAAGCCGAGGAAGCCAGCTGCTGCGGAGGTGCCGGCTTCGGCTGTGAGGAGCAGCGCCTCGGTGGACAGCACGGCCTCCTCGGACTCGAACTCGAACTCAAGCAGCGCTTCCTCTGTGAAGAAGATGGCAAAGTGCAGGAGGACGGTGAAGAGCGTAGTAGGAGCGAGGGCGGCGAGGCCAGTGTCCCCTGGTGCTGAGGATGGTGGTGTTTCTGGTCCGTTGAAACGGTGCGACTGGATCACAGCGAATTCAGGTGAGGAGCTTCATTAGCATTTTATTTGTCATATGTTATTTTACTATAAGCTCAATTCTGCTCATGGAAGTGGCTGGGTTTGAGAGTTTTTATTTACTGTGTGCTCAATAAGCCATTGAAATATATGTTCATCAGCGATTATCTTGGAGAGAAGGTGTTTTGGTCACTCTGCTTTAACTTTCGATTTTTGCATTGAAAAAGAAAAAGTTCATACAAAGAGCTTCTTAGATTGCACTAAGTTGTTTCACTTATAAAGAATAATTAAATAGCCAATCTAGAATGGGGATTACGATTTACCCAAAAACACTAATTCCAGTAATCTGTCATTTTGATATTTGCTTCTTCAGATAAAGGATCTTTAACATGCAGAATAGCCGAGTTTTCTGCTCTAATACAACATAATCTTTGTATCGGTGTCCGAACTCGTATAACTTTGTATTTGCACCTTCGTATTGTTTCGGTGGCAATGAGGTGGCCGTATCAGTTAATTCAGGATTCTGGCTTCCTTTGCAGATCCTCTGTATACTTCCTTCCATGATGAAGAATGGGGCTTTCCTGTTCATGATGATAGGAAGCTCTTTGAGCTGCTGGTCTTTTCACAAGCACTGGCAGAATTGAGTTGGCCTATGATTCTACAGCTGAGAGAAGTATTCAGGTTGCTTTCTTTGTCAGATTTCTACTCCTCGAGTTAGTTCATATGGTTTCATTCGCATCTGAGGATTTTGTCCTTGGAACATTGGCAGGAAGTTTTTTGCCAATTTCGACCCATCATGCGTTGCTCATTTTGATGAGAAGAAGATGCTGTGTGTGAAAGTAAATGGCAAACCATTGCTTTCTGAACCAAAGCTTCGTGCTGTTATAGAGAACGCCAAACAGACCATCAAGGTAACTACGTTCTCTAAGCAAATTACTCGAACATTGGGGAATATGCTCACCTAGTACGAGTCGCATGAAATTTCATTTGTACTATCTCATATAGTAATATCTGATATGGACACAATTTTTCGAATAAACAATCAATATTGCCGTTATTTTCTTTGGATAAACATGCTACTAAATTAAAAGCGAAGAGGCTTCAAATCTAGGATTACAGCTCCGGAATGGGTAACAGAAAGAGTGTTGCGTTGAGGGAAACCACCAATCCAATCCGATGGCTAAGATAACAAGTACAGTGCTAAAGAGAAGATCATTGAATGAATGCTGTCGTTTAATCTGCAGATTCAGGAGGAGTTCGGCTCCTTCAGCAACTACATATGGAGTTTCGTGAATCACAAGCCCATAAGAAATGGATTCCGTTATGCTCGCCAGGTACCCATAAAGACGCCGAAAGCAGAGGTCATTAGCAAGAACATGATGCAGAGAGGCTTCTGCTCCGTCGGGCCGACTGTCATCTACTCGTTCATGCAGGTCTCGGGAATGGTTAATGATCATCTATTGTCATGCTTCAGATACACAGAATGCATTGCAGATACCAAGAGGGATTTTAAACCAAAGACAGAGGAGACAGAAGTGAAAAACGAAGGCTCGGGGAGCCCACGCCCGTCTTAAAGCCAAACTCTTCTAGAGCAAAAACTTACCTCCTAACTGATGACAAAAACTCAGAATTACATTACCTTCTAGATATGGGAATTTGATAGGGTCGCGAGAGGGTTTAGTGTGTGCAACTTAATGATGTTTTAGTATAGCTATTCTTCTCTGTCCGCTTGTATAATATTGGGTGTATTAAGAAGTTGTTGACATTACGTTCTGAGGAATGCCCTGTTGCTGTAAGGTTGTGAGAAATTTATCCACTTTGCCGTCTATTTTTAGTGCTTCTATGCCTTCCGACTCTATGAAGTACTTGGCTCTCCTTAGCCTTTGTGAATATGGTGATCCTCGACAGTGGCACAAGGCCAGTCCATTGATCACAAGGCCGTTTCGAGTGTTTCGGCGATGTACCTAAAGAGGAGAGGAAGGCAAAGCAGCACACGCCATGACCGTTAGGAATAGTGTAGAAAGGACTGTTGTGAAAATTCCGGACAAGAGCTTCTGCTCAGTTGATGATTGAATAACAGTTGAATCCAACGACCTGAGGGTTTTTCGTGAATTAGTCACTGGAAGATGTCTCGGCAAGAAATGAGAAATTTACATGATAATTCATGGTCTTTGAGACCAAATTATCAAAACTACGTCAGCAGTTAGGGGGGGAAAATTGTCCTGAAAGTTCTAAATTTATTACATTTTTATCAATTCAATCATAAACATTTCAATTTTGCCAATTGAGTTATAAACCTTTCAATATTTTGCCAATTTCGGATCATTTTGCCAATTGAGTTATAAACCTTTCAATATTTTGCCAATTGAATCCATCCGAAATTTGCTGATGTAGACACCGACCATCCTACGTGACACTGATGTGAACAAAATTTATTATTTTTATATTTTTAATTTCTTTTTTCTCCTTTTTTTCCTTTTCTTTTTTTGGCTGATCATCCAATCTCCAACGACTAGCTAGAGGCCACAACCAGCGAGGGTCGACCTCCTCGGCCAAGGCGAGGTCGCCCTCACCGGGATCTAACAAGGGGTGACCTTGCCGTCCTTGGGTGAGGCGAGCAAGGGTCGACCTTGCAAGCCTCAGGCGAGGTTGCCCTCGCCAAAATCTGGCAATGGGCGACCTCGCCAACCTTAGGTAGGCTCGCCTTCGCCGGAGACTCGCTCGCAGCCGGTTGGATCGCCCCTCGCCAAATCTCGACGGTAGCCATCTCGCCCGAGGCCGGCGAGGTCGCCCCTCATCGGTCATGGCCTTTAACCGATCGCAGAGGCTGGGCGACCGGCTAGAGGAAAACAAAATAAAGGGAAAGAAATAAATATAAAAAAAAAAAAAAAGAAAAAAAGAAATTTAAAACATAAAATAATAATTTTAAAATTCTAAAAAACATTAAAAAATTGTTCACGTCAACACCGCATCCATGTCGCAAATTCCAACCAATACCAAAATTGACCGGATGAACTCAAGAAAAAGTGAAAAGGTTTATGACTCAATCGACAAAATGAAAGGTTTAAGGGACGAATTAAGCGAAAGTGCAATAAGTTTATAACTTTTGGACAATTTTCCAGGAAAAGGGCTATCTCATATCCATTTGCATCTGGTTTAGCTGGACCAAAACACAGATCACATATGACACCTTTCATTGTCAACTACAAGATGTATTCGTATGTGCTGTATGCATCTGGAAAACTTTAAACAAGACATCCATGATGAGCACAAAAAGAATGAAAATGAACAAATTTCAGATAAAAATGAAAATTTGGGCAACCAGAACCACATATTTGGGTATGTTTACAAAATGACAAGTAACATGACACGGAGCTGAATGAATTACAAGCTAGCGTAAGAGTCTATTGCGTTTTGCAGAGCCTTGATCTTACACTTCCATCAGCAGTCTTCCCGCATATATGGTTGGCCGTTGAGCTTCAACTTCTATTCTTCATGCCCCCAAGAGTGAGCTCAAGATCGTCCATTCCCACCTCATGAATCCTCTCCCCTTCCCACGGCTTCACCTGTCCTCTCATGAATTCGAAATCGGACCCTCTTTCCTGCTCTTTACCAGCATCTTCGAGGGACTTCTGCGGCATAGTGGGTTTCATGAGATTGTAGGTTGGAGAAGTCGGAATTTGAGGGGGCGCAAATCTCTGGAAGTTGATCCATTGGCCAGAATCCACAGTCGAAGTATCAGATTCATCGCACTCCGGTATAGTAGCTGGAGGTAAACGGCGGTTGCGGGTTGGGCTTGCAGGGGCAGAGGCGGCGAATATAGGGTAATTGAAAGCGGCCATTGACTGCTTGGCTATGGCCTCCCAGTTAGGAACAGGCTTCGGATTTCTGGACGTTGGAGATGAGAGCGGAGGGGTGACAGGGGCGCTGTTGGAGATGCGGAGGGGAGGGAGGGATGAAGGGATCGCATTACGGAGAAAGGGAAGGAGGTTGGAAGCGGCATTATTTTCGATTCGGGTAGGGCTGGGAAAGGACGAAGATGAGGGGCTGACTTGATAGGACGGGATCGGGCTTGGGAAGGACGAAGAAAGCGGGCTAGGGTTCTGCGAAGAGTATGGTGTGGCTCGGTATGAGCTTCCCGGTATGTCGATTGGGGGCGGCCTGCATCCCTGTAGAGAACATTGCAAACCAAAGTGCGGATTGTAACTCAGTGAGGACAATTATGGCGTAATAACAGAATCAATATCTCCAAAATGCCACAACAATCAACAGTGGAACCAATAAAGAGTAACGGAGATGCAAATTAAAGGTTCAAAGTGCCAAGATTGTTTCCTCCACCTAAACATCAAAGCAGATGAACAAGGCCTCCTAAGTTCCAATGCTACAGAGCAAAGGTTCATAAGTGAGATCCGTCGGTCCTGTTGCGTGAAAACCTTACAAAGAGTTTATGTCGGAAGAAAAATGACACATCGAAGTAGGACTCACTCGACCAAGTTGAAACTCGAAAATTTCTTCTTCTGGAAATTCCAATTTATTACTACTGATTTCTCACCCGTTGTCCCTGGCCGAAAAGTTTGCCGGAAAGTAAGATCGAAATCAGCGTGCCCATATCGCCAATTCACTTGACGGATCAATCGGAAAGAAATAATGGGTCAAAACCCATCAATCTCTTGGAAAGGAACTGAAGATCGAAATCCGGAAAGCACGCTTCTTCCCACTTCACGACCCAGAAAAACCAAAAGAGAACTCCTCCGCAAAACAAGCAAAGCGAAACCCTCAGGGAAAGATCCGGTCAAAACTCAAACTAGCGCAGCTCATCAGCTCACGTCCCACCAAAAACAGGTCGTTCGCACACAGAATCGCGCACAGATCTAATCACCAGCACCGAACACGCACACGACACTTCGAAGAAAGAAGAAAGAAAATGGGTAATCCTTCTTTTTCCCCTGGGTTCCTAATTCCGGTTACCTTGCGATAGGTGGTGCCGTCTTCTTCCACGACCCACCCGGCCTCGGCGCACAGGGCCTTCAGCACCTCGTTGTTGTCGCAGTGCTTGGGGAGGTTGTAGTTCCCCCTGAGCCCGGAGGCCGGAGTATACCTTGGCGGCGACGGCCGCCGCCGCCGCTCCCTCCGCCGGTTGTTCTCCCTCTCCCGCCACGACGGCTTCCTCCTGGACGTCGCCGACGACGTCGCGCCGTCCGACGTCATCTCCAGCTTGACCCCCCACCCGCGCGCGCGCGCACGCGCACCGGGAAGAAGAGAAGAGGAGGTGGGGGCGTTTCCGGGTGTGGGGTTGGGACTAGGGGAACGGGGAGGGGTCGCTGTCGTGCGCGAAGCAGTGGATTTATAGGCGGGCGGAGGAGGAGGAGGGAGGAGGGAAGGGAGAGGAAAGTGATCGCTGTGCTCTGCTGCTCACGAGGTGTGCGCTTCTCCTTCGCTGGAAAATGCAAGAATCTTTCTCTCTCTCTCTCTCTCTCTCTCTGTCTGCGCGAGTGTGCGTGAGAGAAAGATACGACTGTTGAATTAGGGAGAGATGGTACGGTCCCTCGCGGGTTCACCGAACCTAATAGTCCACAAACTTTGACTATAAACAATTTA
Organism: Eucalyptus tenuipes; assembly: GCA_014182365.1. Classification (NCBI taxonomy): domain Eukaryota; kingdom Viridiplantae; phylum Streptophyta; class Magnoliopsida; order Myrtales; family Myrtaceae; genus Eucalyptus; species Eucalyptus tenuipes. The sequence goes on along the minus strand of CM024542.1, from coordinate 12,514,501 downwards.
ACCCCTCATAAACTTTTAATTTATTTAATATGATGAATAAATTTTAGCCCAATATATAATATCATCGTTAGAATTTTAATATATATAAAGATTAATCCATGAACTTTTTAAAAATATTCAATATTTTTTTCAAATTTAAATTAATGGAATGACAACATTAAACATTCTTTCTATAATTCAAAGACTAATTGAACATATAAGTTTAGGGAATGCTTGGTAACCGATTAATTTTTTGCTACTTTTTTTTTTTATCTACAATAAAAAAAAAAAAAAAGAAATCTGCTTGGTAACATTAACTAATTTTTATACTTCCAATAATAGATTTATTACGGGGGACAATTCTAAAATCAACCCATTTTTTTCTCTTTTCTTTTTTTCTTCTACCTCCTCTCTAGCTGGCCACCGACTTGACGATGGTTGATGATCGGTCCAAGATAAGGTCGTGGCAATGTGAGGTTGAGTCTTGTGGTGGCTAGGTGAGACTTGACCTTGCCTAGAGTCGGCAAGGCTCCCCCAAGGCCGACGAAGTCACCGGCTAGAGAAGGAGAGAAGGAAGAAGAAGAGAAGGAAAAAAGAAAAGAAAAATAGAAAAAAATCTAAATAATGTTAAAAAATCTAAGAAATTCTAAGTAATAAGAAAAATCAAGATCGTAGCAAACACATTTATGTTATTTTTCTATTTTGAGATTATAAATTTTACATAGTTATCAAATACTTTTAAATGCTAAAAAATTCGTCTAGAGAATAGAATTATAAAAAATTATTTTTGAGTATAAATTATTTCAGGAACAAAATGGTTACCAAACATACTCTTAGGGATTACATTACATATTGGGGTAAAGTTCATGGACTACATTGAATAAATAAAAACATTTAAGGATATTAAATCAAAATTCAAAAATTATTTATGTCATCATTTCAACTTAGAAAAAGATAAATATCATGTATTTAAAGTTTGTAAAAATGGTAAATTTGCATGTTTCAATTATACTTATAAAGTAATAGGGTTTTTTTGGATTTATTTTTCCTTCTTTATTTAGTTTGAATCTTATTACTCAAAACACCGACAACCCTCGTAACATATGATTTAAGGTGATATACATACATACATATATATATATATATATATATATATATATATATATTGTGGACTTCGATTCATGCATGCAAAGTTTATAAACATAAGAATTGCCTTTTATGACACAAGTACCCTAAGTTTTTTTTTTTTTTATAAGAAATCTTGAACTTATACCAGCGTGACAAATATACCATAGACGAAATTAAAATAGAAGGTATATATGTTATTTTACAACACAAAAAAAAAAAAAGTTGGAGGTGTTTGTGTCACAATGTATAAATTTATAGTTTTTGGTGACACAATTAAAAAATTTAGGGTATTTATGTCACAATTAACGTAAGTTGAGATTTTTGTAGTATTTTCCCGCTATTAATACGTACTTTCCATGCGTTGTTAAAATAGTCATGGGGTTAAATGCAAATAACAAGTCAAACAAGCGTATCAATGCTTTTTTCGAAAATCGAAAAAGGTGATTTGCAACGTACAAAAATTGTTCTTTCGGTTTTTGAAAAGCATGCTTATTACATCTGGAACCACAAGTAACGAAATCCTTTTTCTCCCACCTTTTCTTAAAAACGTTTGATTTTAGAACTCTTGAGACATTTATTAAATCTATATTTATGAGAAATTATTCGATTTGTATATTATTACTCATGAGTATCATAAGAATAGTCGGTGCACTAAAAATTGTAATATTCTTTATATGCTCAATTAACTAGTGTTTAGAGTGTAATTTTTAATAAAATGCCTTCTCAAGTAATGTTTTTATTAATTTTTTTAATAATTCGGGGGCATGATTTGGAGATTTGATTATTTGAAGGATCATGAAGCCCCTTGCAAACCCCTTGACTAGGAGGTCAAATGTAGACTTTTGACTTGTGTAGATAATGTTACTCTACTTAATTCGCACGCAGTTAGTTAGATTTGAATAAATGATTTTTAGTCCTTACACAAAAGATCCTTTGATATTCTAACCAACTTTGTCAATCTTAACGGTTCTGTCAATAATATTCTGAATACCGATTAAGTAATTTTTACGGAGAAAAAAGGTGATTATTTAATATATCAAGTTTTTCATGAAAACAATGCATTGAAAAATCAAGTACCTTTCTTTGTTAAATTTTTATTTGGGTCAATATCATAAAGAACTCCAAATTATGTCCACTATAATACAAGTATCCTTAATTTTTTTGTTTTGTTGGTATCACTAAAGAAAAAGACCTAAGTATAGTCTCGTATTAACTCGAATATTCGATAAAATCCAGACGCGATGTGAATTTACCAGCCGAGGGGGGTTTAATGGGAATTAGGCGCGTGCGGGTCAGTGGCTCCAGCGCGCGTCTGTGGTGCGGGCGCCGGCATGCGAGGCGTGGGGGAGCTGTTCGTAGGATAACAGAGCAGAGAATGCCATGTGGACGGTCGTGATGAGATTATTACTGTGCATGGGACCACAGACGACGAATGTCTAGCGTGGGTCCCAAGTCCTCTCTTTCACGATGTTCCTGCAGTCATCCTCGTCCGTCACCTGATTGAGCGGGAAAGGTTTTCAGCAACTGAACTTTGGCGAGAAATGAATGAACTCGAGAAATTATTATTTATATTATTTTAAAAAATTAATTAATGAAAAATATTTTTATTAGCAACAGAACTTTGTCCAAATATTTTCGCGGACAAGGAAAATATTTTTGCTTATTCATTTTTATAAACAATACAAATGATTATTTTTAGGAAAATATTTTCTAAATAATTAATTTTTCGTGAAACATTAGCAGTTACAAATTGTAGGTCTCCGATGAGTCTCATATTGAATATTCTTAGACTTGACATTCAAATTCGATTTAAGGTGTGTTTTGTTTCGGGGAAAATTTCATGATAAAGGAAAATTATTTACAGGACTTTTTTTTTTTGGGAAATCATTATCCGAGAAAATGTGTTCTCCATTTCAGGTGAAGGAATTCATTATAATGACTTTAAGCATACATATTTTCCTTAATATCTGTATTATGAAAAAATGCTTTTCATATTGCTCATCGAATAGTTTCCATGATAATGACCTATTACCATAATTATAAGTCGAATTTATATAATTAGTGCCGCTCCATCAAGTGTCAAGAACAAGAATGGGGTTTTGTTGGCCAAACTGCAAATTGATTTGTACCATGTTTTAATGGTTTCCCTCTTTCGTCTGCAACAATATCTTCATCTAAGATTGTTATGGTCAAAGTCGCAACAGTGTGTTCAATGCAATGTGCAAGAAAAGTCAATTCCACCTCTCCCCACTTTGCCTTTTCTCTCTTGCGTTGGGCAATTCCATTGGATGCAAACCCAAGATAAGGTTCAGCACTTTCTGGGAGACAATCTGTCCAATGCTGATTAGAATAAGGTTGGCAAGTCGCTTACTTTGAGAAGAACAAGCCAGTAAAAAGCCTTGAGAAAACACCAAGAGTAGATCGTTGGAATTCGCATGACCTGACCAACAAAAACTTCCCAACAAGACCCGCTTTTTAAAAAGCTCATTCGCAATCTTTTGCGTCATATAATATCATCGATTTTGTAAATCAATTGCAAATAGTTGGTGCGTTTTAACTTTAAATGACCCATATTATGACCATATTAAAGTTGTTCCATTGTAAAATTGCTCCGGGAATGGTTAAACATGGTACAAAATTGAAGGACTTCCAAGGTGAAGATTGAACTTTGAACCAAGGGATACATTTCGGAGCCGTGCTTTGGATGGTCTGAACGGGCACATAAACAAAAGGATGACAATGCCTGCATGCACTATGACAACCAGACAGGATTTGAGAATGGAAATTAGATCGAGGCAAGTTATGTATTGCCGAGGTACGTCAAAGTTATTTAAAAGGGATCTTCGCGGTCGCTTAAGATGCTCACGAATCGATGTACTTCAAATGGATCGAAAATGCATATGTGCTAACTTCTACGGAGAAAGGAAACGGCCGCGAATCTTGCCCCGTGCGTCTTGGCGACTTGAGCCTTCAGGAGATAAAGTGTGGAGCTACCGGGGTGAAAACGACCGAGTACCGTACCACGACTTGAAGCCCAAATTGCAGACAAGCACCAGCAAATTGCCCATCAAGTTCAAGGCGCAGAGGATCCATCCGACAACATGACCGATGCCGGCCCCAATCTCATAGTACCTTAAGCATCTTTCCCCACTCGCAACAAGAATTTTCCTCAGAGTGATTTATAACTCGCCGATACTTTGCAAGGGCTTCCCAAGGTCAAATAGCTGCTAAGATTTGGATAAACGACGAGAAGTATGATCAAACAAATAAAAGCCTTTGAGTCCGCATTCGCAACAAGAATTTTCTTCGTAGTGATTTATAACTTGCCGATACTTTGCAATGGCTTCCCAAGGTCAAACAGCTGCCAAGTCCATGTCCCGTCTCCAGTTCTCATATTGGGCCAGTTGCAGAATTTTCGGAATCGAATCATAATATTTAAATATTCAAACAAGACAAGAAATGTGTTTGAATTTGGATAAATAACGTCAGGTGTAACCCAATAAATTAAAATTAGCAGCAAAGGGAAGCCCATATGTTGAAAACACCTCTAAGTCCGCATTAATTTATTTCCAAATTATTAAAATGTAACTAAACCCGTAAAAAAAGTGGGGGGAAAGAAAATCGCCGTTGCCGGGGATCGAACCCGGGTCTCCCGCGTGACAGGCGGGGATACTCACCACTATACTACAACGACTTGAGTGGTCAAGGTTGTCTTCACTTTAGATTAAAAAGAAAAATAAAATCCGTATCAAAAGAATTAAAAGGACAGTCGCCGTTGCCGGGGATCGAACCCGGGTCTCCCGCGTGACAGGCGGGGATACTCACCACTATACTACAACGACTCGCGATGATGACGGTCGATATTATGCCAAAATCATTTATTGTCACGCCCTAACTTCGGCCGTTAGGTTCTCCAATTCTTCTTGATTTCGCAATCGGGCTTTAGTCAATCTTGAAAGCCTGATTTTAAGAAACATACGAACGACACCATTTGAAGCAACCTTATAAGAAACCGAAATGGATGTTTTAGCTTGACCAAGGAGTGATATATACCAACGCCCATGAATACTCTAGTCACCTTCGAGCAATGTGCCACAAAGCCGTGCGCGCTGCTAACCGAAAAGTTAGCCAAGCCACGCCATATTCAGCTTAATCAAACACATTCATTGAACGGTGCCTATCTGAGCTCAGAGGAGTAGTTTGTTAGTAGGTATTACGTCTCTTTTCAAACCAGTTAGCAGTTTTCGTGCTAATAGGAGAGATGATTTCATTCTCAATCTGAAATTGCAATGACAGGACGGAGGGCAAAATAATCGGAGCAGATCGCGAAAAACTCGACACAGAATCAACACTACAATATGGATGTCGCAAAGTCGCAAGCCAAACTTGAGAAAAAGCAGATTAAACTCTCCTTCAGGAAAATAGTGCCGGGATGAAGAGATTTTAAAATGACAGACCACTACTAGCGAGAGGAATGAAAAGTTCCTCCCTTTCTCTCTATAGCATCAGCATCAACTAGTCTACTCTGTTTCTTTTGCGATATTAATCATTAGTTGGCCCTAGCGAACTACTCAAATAAATAGGAAAAGAAAACAGATTCATAATCTACTCGAGCTACAAAATTTTGTCACTTCTATCAGTCATAATTACAAAATCAGGCCGTAATAGTACACTCGCCATTGAGCCGCTTGGTAGCCGTTTGTTAAAATGACCTCTAAAATGACCTCGGCCCCAGATGGGTTAACAATGTGACTGAACGAAAATGTCTGGAGAGCAGAAACCCCTGCGCATACTCTCATAATTTGTTGATCTGTCAGCCAATGTGTGCTCGGCCAACACATGGCCGGTTGACAGGTGACAGCCTCAGTCAGTGTTACTAACTCCTCCAGCTGCTTATCATCTCTCTGGTCAATCCAACTCCTCTTGAGTTCTATCTGGAGAATACCGGCGAATTGGTGAATTTCAGGCAGTGACAAAATCCATCCATAGTTTACCAAAATCCCTTGAAGAAAGCCATTGGTTTCAACATGTCACTACGTGTGCAATCATACTTCATCAAGAGAACTTACAGCAAGCGAGAGAGATGATTTCTTCCCTGTGGTTGCTAATGTTGCAAATAAAGCCCACATCAAACATCATCCGCATCTCTCTTCTGAAAATATCTCATCTCTTGAAAGTGCAGTGGCTCATTCCCCCAAGAACACCATCCAGCCCTCATGTCTCTAGCAAATAATTCAACACACCGTGCTGGCTTGGTCCCTGGAATGTACTCGAGGACCAGCTCTGGCACAGAAGATGCAAAAAATAATGTTATAATTACATCAATTGCATGATAGGAAATGCTCTTGTTCAACTGTATTAAAATAAAAATAGATCTGTTCTACTTAAATAAGAAGATTAATTACCACAAGATGTATTTCTAAATGAATCTGAATAGTGAATTAAACACAGATATGCAGGGGTACCTTCAAGTGGGGGCTTCCTTGAGTAATCCCCAGGCACACTCATCAACACTCTTTTATCTTGAATAGTACTTAATCTTGACAGATCTCTAGGATCCATACCCTAGAAAGCACCAAGGTTGCAAAGTAAATACATAATTCAAGAGAAATAATCCAATATATACATGATAAGCTGCAATAGGGTGCCGAGTCTTACCTCCTTGTCACAGAAGCCCAAGAGAATACATTCATATGGCCTGTGATGGAATAGGTCCAAGTCACAAATCAAAGATCCATCTGATTTCACCTGAAGTGGTCAAGTACCAACTCAGCATCAAGGAACGATAGACAGATACTACGAGTGAGAGAGAGGGAAATATTCATTCACCTTTAACCAGTAAAAAGTTGCTAAAAATTTGACTCCCCATGCAGGAAATAGCTCTTTCTCAACGAAATTACGGAGCTTCTCCCTGTTAGTCACCCACAAGGCAACAAGGGCTCCTTCTCTATGAGCAAGTTGCTGAACAGGGGAGGGATAAGAAATATTTATTAGGCAAAGTTGGATATCTGTATTCAAGAGAGAGAAAATCAGTGACCAATTAATAAATATCTACATGGACTAAACTCAAAATCATAATATGACCAAAAAAAAAAAAAAAAAACCAGCTGCACCAAGATAAGTTTATTATGCATATAAGCAAGAATAGTGCCATCAGGCTGTTGCAGTTAGAAATACAAATTAATTTCCTGGCGATTTATTTTTGAACATTATATCAACAGCATATTGCAAAGTCTCAACCCAGAAAGCTTCAAGTTGCATAAAGTGTGATTAGCACCTTGACTTCTGCTGGGCACTTCCATTTTCCCATGGTGGATCTATCACTATAAAATGGAAAAGAGCATCACCCTCAACTGCATCAAATTAGAAGACATTCAGCCACTGTCAGATCGAAATGCAAAACGAAAACAACAAGCATAGTTTCTAATAGGCTCAACAGGTAAGTTACAACGTTCCGTTATATTGCATCTTTGCGCATATTTTGACGTGCTCAATGCACAACAACAAATAGCAAAAGCAAGCACACCATTACCTGGAATCATTTTGTGGATCTGCTGCAGATCGGACTTCAATTATTACATGCCAAAACAGAGAAGGAAGGGTTAGGTTGTCAGAAAAGCTTAAGTTTTATTTTTCAAATATGAAGTGCTCAAGGAAACGCTATTGCACATCCCAAAGTGGAGTAAGAACTTGAGAGGCAACATACCATGTAGAAGCAACTTCTCTAGGAATGACATATTGACTGCCAAGGAACTCAGCCTCCAGATCATCCTTTGTTCCGTTATGAACTAAGTTATCGAATATATGAATCACTTTTTGCTCTTTGCTATGAATGATCAAGGGACCTGGGAAAACACCACACTTCTTAAATGAAGAACAAATGGGAGGTAGAGATAGTGATTGATATAAAGCATAATCTATGGAAACGATCAATCCCCATTACTGACAAGCATCTCAACATTGCAAAGTTGAGACAGAGATATGGATCAGCAGCGGTCTGTTTAAGTCATTAGCACGACACTTGATTTTGGAATCTCTTTTTGATTGACCACAGAAACATGTAACAGTCAATTGTAATTCTTTCTACTTCTCGAGGTATAATGACAGACCGAGAGAAATCAGGTTATAGAAAATCATTTGAGGCACAGCTGTCGAAAATGCAGGACCATTCACTAAATTCAATTCAACCCACATGAATCGGCAATGATCGGTTCATGGATCTCAACCATAACTTGATCTATAGGCTTCAACTTCACTGATATAACGTATAAGACTAGTGTCATACACTTCTCTTCCCCCACCATAGCTAGCATTTCCCACAACATATCATTCTTCCATAATTACCAACCAACAATCAGGGATTTTAGAAATATGAAGCAGACCTCCATCTCCGGCCGGCTTTTCTTGCAAGAAGTTGAGCGTTATCTCGTACAAAGGAGCTTGCCAGAGCCTCCCAAGCTCGATAAACGATGGCGGAACACCGGGCGGCGCCAATTTTCGATCTTCCGCGGTGGCGACTTCGCCCTTCATCTTCAGCATGAGAGACCTTAGCTCAGTAGCTCCAAGTAAAGCTTCATGCGCCTTAACCAGAAATGGCCTCGCCTCCTGCGATGAACACAACAACAAGAAGAAGATCCAAAACAACAGTTTAATCCCCTCATTCGAAAACCTGCCAAAATCCCCCAAATTCATCATTCCACGACACTCGCCTGGTGACGCTGAGCGGCGACCCGTTCGCGGTCGTTGAGGACGAGAGGCTTCCTCGCCCTGCGCTTCCGCTTCCTCCCGTTCGAGCCGCCGCGATCGGCTTCGGACGGTCCGGGCTCGAAGAAACGGGAGTAGTAGGCGGAGGGGGAGATGCCGAACCGCGCCAGGGCACGGTTCAGGACGCGGACGGGGTCGACGAACACCGCGCCTCCCGAGCCCTCGAATCGGTAAACGCCGGATTCCAGGAACAGGGAGAGGCTCCGGCAAGCCTCCGATCCGTCGGCGCCCATCGCCGGAGAAAGCGCCCGGCCGGTGCCGGGAGCAAAGATTCGAGGAGGACGAGGAGGCGGCCGCCGGCTCGTGGGGCGGGTGGGGGAGATGGAAGAGGCGGTGTCCGTGGCGGGTCGGGTCTCGACCCGTACCCGGTGGAATTCGGGTTATCTTTCAGGCCCATGGGCACCTTCTTGGATCGGGGTGCGTACGCACGCATTGCGCATGCGGATGACGCGACACATTGCGTGCGCAAAGAGCTGAAAATGTCGGTAACCCTTCGAGGGGCACTGCGATGGCGAAAGAGAGTTGACAAAATGCACTGCACTTTTAATAAAAGGGAAAATGACAATAGCGACATGACATGTTTTTGAATTTTCTATCTCTTTGGATTGAGCGACCTTAGCACGCATGCGATTCGCGTAAATCCACTAAATATAAATCATGCGAACATAGTAATCTTACGTCGTGTGAGATTGAGATTCTTACATTAGACAAAGGATGAGGAGCCCCAACACACCATGATTCTCACATCTGCTACAAAATGCTCAATAGGGGTCTTTATTTCTTTTTTTGATCTATAATTCAAGGTACTAGTGAAAATTCTTGGCAACCTTTGGGTATTTAGATTGAGGGGGGCTAATAAATACATTATAAGCATGTTCAATTGATAAAATCGGCTACCTATATCAACAGTCTGTGAGAATATGTAAGTTATTTGATTTTATTCAACTTAGGAACCGTCATCCATCGGTCTTACTCAATATCTCAGCGTACCAAGACTAAATAAATTGTTCACCTTGTTTGTTATTTGTAAGTCTCCACTGACTTCCCCTTTTTCATGGCTTGTTTACCTTCATAAAGGTTCATCCAGTAATCATTAGTTTTTTACTTTATAATTGGGATACCTTCGATATATGGAAAGGATATCAACTTCACTCGAGCTTCTATCTTCCAATCCTTTTAAGCATATTTACAATCATGGCTCTGCGTAGTTGTTCATCGATTCATGGTATCTACAAGCTTTATCGAACTCACTGTCTAGGCTTGCTCACCTTCTACTCCAGTACTTTATGCTTGTAGACACCTCACACCGCCCAATGTTTTCTTCACCCTTGATAGAGAATTCCTAAGTTTTTAGACAATCCTATTAGGACACCATTTGTATTTTGACTTGTGCATCTCTCACCAAGTCTTACTCAAACAATACACGCATTAGTAATTTTTGATTATTTTGTCATCTTAAAATCATTATAAGGATTTTCCCAACATCTTTGGTGGCCACCCCTCCTTTCTATGATGACTTGGTGTGTTTGGAGTTCTAATCAAGGTAGGGTTGGTAAGAATAAAATTGGTGACATGTGATTGGATAACGCATGAAGTTTCAATTTTATGCCATTCTATTGTTTAGTATATAGTTGTCATAATCCCTTAGGTTCAAACTCTCAATCATAATTATCGCATTTAGTATCGATAGTTTTTATTTCGTGTAAGTATAATGTCAAGGGCATTCAAATTTTCATAATTAAGAATATTAGTAATGTTAAATATAAATGTTAGTGCATGATCCTTGATGATTCTTGATTGCCTTGCATGTTTCTTTAATAATCTCAAATCATCTTGAGTAATAATCATGTATATTCTTGACTAATCTTGATGAGCTTCGATTGATATCGATGCCTCTTAATAATTCTCAATAATTCTTGTATCAAGTGGCATGTTCTTGGCATGTCATGTATAAATCTTGATATTCTTGATCAGGTTTTGCATAATAGGAAACATTGGATGATAGTGCTTTCGTGTAGGTTCAATATGGCATTGTTTATCATGTTGTAATCTAGGTTTTGCATGTTTAAAAATTAATACATGCATTTTGGTCACATGTAGTTTTCTTTTTTCTTAAAATCATTAATAAAGTAGCATTCCATATAGATTGCATTATGAGAATAATCGATATTCATGTTGTACATTATACATCATTTAAACAGTCACATGTCCTTGCAATTCAATTTTGATTAGCATCTCATATAGGTTGCATTTATTTGATTATTTACATGTGTTGCATAACATTCTTTAATATTGGAGTTTATGTTAGTTAGATGCATGTTAGTTTAAGTCATATTATGCATGTCACGTGATATAGAAAAATCATGACCATGTTATGATCTTTAGGTATTGATTTCGACTGGTATTACAAGTAAGCTGCATCTAGGGTTCTTTTATGTTTAATCATATCTCATATAGAATAATATACATTACGCATGTTTGATAGTGACTTAGGTTATGCATGATAGTTTAGAATACACATGTTATTTTATTTTAAGAATTTCGTCCACGGCACAGTGCGTCTAGGCTACGTTTAACTAGTCATTGCACTAGTGCATTTCTTCATGTTTATTTTTATATAGTTTAGTATACACATCATTCAGCATTTACGAGTTTATATTAGGCTATTCATTTGTGTTTTTATTTAAATTAATCTTATTTCATGGATATTTATTTAGTTGCATGGATACTCATGGTCCTAATCAAGAAAATGATAACATAGTTTGATATCTCATTTAGGTGATTGTGGCATTAATTCGTGTTATTCATTGATTCATATCATTCATTAGCCCACATCTACGAGTGTCATTTAGTAATATTAAGACATGCATGTCAGCAAACAATTTAAGTTACGTTCATCATTCACTGCACATATAGGTTTTGCCCATATAATTATTTTAGGAGGTTAATTTTGAATTTACCATGTTGATTAGATGTAAAAAAAATCCAAACAGATTAAACTAAGTTGCATATTAAATACGTTTGCATATGGCAATGAGAACGCGTTAATTAGATAATTCATGTCTAGTCGCTCATGTCCTAGATGTGTCATCCAGGCCAGGCATATATTATATTATTGCATCTTTATTTTTATTCTTATGCTGCATTTGGGAACAATATTCCCTCGAAACGCCCATAGGCAAATGTTGAGACATTTGACAAAATATATGGAAAGCTTCAGGGATATGCATTGCATTTCCAAATTCCTCTAAAGTCCCTTAGTCCAAGATTAGTCTAGATGAGCTTTGAGTTTTACCATTTTAGAAATGCTAATAATTCTTTTTCAACTTTGCCCTAACTAAACTTTCATAATTTCATAAATGCCTTCGCCTTGCATGACATTGCAAGCAAAGTGCTCAAGCCATCGGCGAGCTAGATCGGCAATAGCGGCCCTTGCTAAAGGTTGCATGACCTTCGGCGAAAGCCACTCGGGGGTCACTAGGGGTTGTGCAACCCGAGGCAGCCCTCGTCCATGACTAACCATCGCCTGTAGTCACAAGTAGATTTCTTTTATTATTATTATTATTATTATTATTATTATTATTATTATTATTATTATTATTATTATTATTATTTAAATATATCCTTAAAGTTCTTTTCAAGTGTAGTTTTTTTAAATAATATTTAAACTAAAATTGATTTCCAAAGTTATATATTAACACATGTTATTTACATTTCAAAATCTCCTTTAACCTGAAGACTTTATATTTAAGCTGAAACAAACGCGACCCATAGGAACTTGTCTCGAGCTTGATGACAAGGCTTTGCTTAAGGTTGCTTGGCACATGTCAGGTTCTTTAATTTTTCTTGCAATTTATGTATTACTTTGATTATTGAGTGTTATTTTTATTGTTTGCACACCGTGCATGATCGATCACGTTCATAGGTTTACTAGATTGATAAAAAAGATTGCCTCAAATATTTTCATAAAAAAAAAAAGTACTGAAAAGACATTAGAGTTAATCTATCGTGATTAAGTCCTCAAATTCAAAATCTATGATCCATAAAAGTAAGACAAACTCCTTGTCTTACTTGGATTTCTTAGTAGCGGTTCCAAAATAATATGAATTGATGCAGGGCTTGTGTTAAGCATATGTATTGCCTCGTCAAATGAACCATTCATACTTGATTAGTAATCTGTCGACTTTCCATTGATGGTTCATCTCGAGAGGGTCATGACAAGTTGGGCCGTGCAAATATCTTGTACTTTGCAAAAATGCATGACAAGTTTGGGTGAGATTGTTAAACTTGTTTGGCCGAATGAAAGTGTTTGATGAGTTTGAGGAAAATAAGATTAGGATAGAATAGTTCACCTCCAAAGTATAAAGGTATATCTCACCAGTAAAGACAAAAGAACTTTAAGGCTCACCGCCAATGAATTGAATTAAAACCAAATGAGTCACTCACTTGAGAAATTTTTATATATATTATCAACTAAAAAATCTGAATGCTTAAAATTGAAAATGCACCTCTTACCTATAGAGGAACTAGGACATTAAACTAAAAAACACTAAACTAGGAAACATTAAATTAGGAAACATTAAACTCGGAAGCATTAAACTAGGTAAGATCGAACAAGGAAATACTAAATTAAGAAACATCAAATTAGGAAACGTTATATTAGAAATGTCAAACTAGGAAACATTATGTTAGGAAACATCAAACTAAGAAATACTAAATCGAGGAGATATCAAATTAGGAAACCAACTTGAACTAAGCAACATACTAATTTTAGGAACATACTTAATTAGGAAATAGCCCTCTAACCTTTGATTCAATTGAAATAGTTTTATTCTTCAATTCCTAGAAATTTTGTATTATAAAATTTCTCCTTACTCGACCCATTGGATCATATTGTGGCCAAAATCTCATTTGTTTGCATAAACATCAAATGATTTTTAGTGTAATTTGATGCTCCTGCATCATTGAATTGCGAACTCGAGAAAGATAATAGACTTAATTGCCCCTAGGATACCGTGAGTAACTCGGAGCTATCATTGATTCGTTCCTGCTTCATGTATATATTTGGTATGACAAGCACGAGCAAGTATTTGAAACATACACTGAAATAAATGTGGACCATCTAATTTGGTGCGGGAAGCCCACGAGAAGTCACCATCTTTAGCTATTCAAATTTAGTTCAGTATATGTACTGTGCTCCTATACTAATTTTCGATGGGCATCGATAGTATCTCTTCGAGGGGTCATCGGCGGCCTTTTTTAACGAACGTTCTAAATTCACATGATAATTTCTAGATGGGCATGACTCTCTCTTTTTATTGTTACTTTTTCACGGAGCAACAGCATCGACAGTCAACCCATCATGCTAAGTAACAATCGACATGATGAAGTTGATTTTGGGTTGAAGTTTCGTTTTGATCAATGGCCCTACTAGTGGGATTAAGAAAGAAAAGTGGCCAAGCCGGTTCAATGCCGTCTAGGACAATCATGCACCACGTGCTATGCGGAACGCCAAAGTCGCAGGAAAAGAAGATTTTTGATTGCCAGAGGATCTATGACTTTTGGTGTCAGCACACCTCATCCTGGGAGACGGGATCGAGAGGAGGAGGAGAAAACAACGTAGGAGGAAGCAAAGAGGGCATTGCCTACATGTAATGCCTATTTTAATAAAGGAATGATGACAAAAGGAACCGTATTTTAATATATTTCTCGACATGAATGCTACACTTAATAATTTAATGCAAAACTCTTGGCAATTTCGGGACCTAGTTAAACGAATCAAAAGTACAAATGACTTGATTCAAAAAAAGAAAAAAAAAAAGCACAAATTCAAAGACTAAATGTTTTGATTTCACAAATTCGAAGGTTTGGGCTCTAGTAAGCTTAGTCCAAATCTATTGGTAGCGGTAGTAGGTAAACCCAAGACCTAACTCCAACACAATAAAAGCTGATAGGTTCATTCTACAAGTGAAAATAACAATGTTACTAAATTAAATAATTCTCATTGATCAAATTCCTGCCGAAAAGGACCACCAAACGGTGCTTATTACCCGTTTGCCGGAGACAAAATCATGTGCCAAATCAAGACATATCCATATGGACCACATTATTAAAGTGTGTTGATTAAATTAATTTAATCAAATATCTCCCACCATTACCTCTCTTTCGATCACATTACATTAATTCAAATTAAAAATACATATTCTTAATGTGCCTTTTGACTAAGATGTAACATGCACAAGATATCACAGCCGCTACCTTATCGCCAAGCCGGCGAATTTCGTCCTTTTTCTAACAGAATTCACACTAGTCAATTCAAATCGTCCAGCTCCCACCCCGAAGTCATCTCCTACCATCTTCGCCCTCCTCAATTTCCAAAGCAGTATGAAAATACGACTTTATCTGCGGCCAGTCTAACGAGCCACTGAAACTTCGAAGAAACAACTGACCCAGCGGTTAGGGGGGCCCACCATGACGTCACGACAGGGACAACCTGTCCTTTCCACATGTCGAGCTCTTACTGGACGGGTTACGATGATGCCCGAGCGTCGCCATCGCACTCCAGCTAGTTGCCGCGGGCCCCACTGCTTTAGTCATCGCGGCGATTGCTCGGTCAGAAGGTTCACGAACGAATGGGTGGCTTGCTAGGGACGCTTGCCTTGACTTCACCAATCATGGGGCTAACAAACTATTACCTTTTATTTTTAAATTAAGCTGAATTTTCCGACAGACGTACGATAAATCTTTTTAATCCCGAAAGCTCGAAACTTTCCCGATTTATAAATACAGACATTTTAATCTACATGCGACATTTTTATTGATTTTTGAATTTTGGATAATATTTCAAGTTTTAGCAGGAAAAGCTTTGACCAATAACTGAGAAATAGACATTTCATCCAAGACTAATCAAATTCAGTTAAAATGCATCTTTTCCTTGGAAATAGGAATTGATGCATTCGGTAATTATAACCGGAGTTTATAACTTAAATTGCAAATTACATGGAAATTCAACAACTAATTTATATACTTGAAATTTACATCCCATGATAAGATGATCGAATGATTCTATTCAAATTATCACGTGAGCGGTACATGAAGAAGCGCCAAATGCCACCACTCTACAAAAATATTTCCAAACAAAATTATTAACGCCTATTGGGAAAATTCGAAAAAATGCGATATTTTTCTTGAGAGATGCTGTGTTCATAATTAACTTTTCATCTGAGGCAGATTTCTATTTAGGGCTACTCATTTCTTCTTTTATTTATAAGTCAGATAAATGACCCCGGTTCCGGTGCCAATCAACGTGGTTACTCATCTCAAGACACGTTGGCTAAATTAGTTTCCGCCGTTGGCATGATTAACCACGGTTTAGTTCCGGCTTAAAAAGAAAAGAAAGTAAAGACCATGGTTGAGTTCACTGTCCTATCTCGAGGAACACCTATAAATACCCGTTCAAACCACTCGCTCCCCTGTTGAGTATAGGCTAAGGAATTGCGAGCCGTGGCTGGTTGCTCTTCTCCTCCTCCTCCTCCGTCGTCGTCATCTCCGCCAGGTTAGGAATTCCGCCTGATTCAATTCCCTTCGTGCTACTTCGTAGCTTTCGTTTCGACTTCGATGCCGGCGCATCTGTTTAGCTAGATCGGTTCGCCTTTCTGCTGCTGTCTAGTCAATTATGATACGGCGGATGGTTTCTGTGTTGAGCATCGGCAGCAGAAGCTCCCGCGCTTAATGGCCATGGCAGTTGATTTGATTCAGCTAGTTAGTTCGTCTTTCTTTCGTTTGAGCTCGAATGGAGCTGATACCTGCTGTTTTTGTTCAATTGCTCTGCATCTCGTCTCTGGATTACTCTGTCTGAGCCTGTGGATGTTGTGGCTCGCCGTCGATATCCACGTTCATTTGCGCGTTGATTGACGTATCTTGCGAGCTAAAGAATGTATTGGATAATTTGTTGACACCATTCAATTGCTCTATGAATCATTTTTAGTCCGATCTCTCCCGGGTGCCCCCTTTTTTTTTTTTTTTTTTTTGGCAACTGCTTCTGATTCTGCTCTGAAATTGTTGTTTGAGAGGGTTCTTGAAATGAAAACTTGGGTTGCGTCGGGTCTGGTGGAGAGAATTATCAAAGAAAACTGTACACGCTTTTTGGGTATCCGCTGCATTGTTTTTTCTCCTTAGTTCTTAGCAATGATTTTGAGGACTCGAAGTAGAATAACATTTCTGCAGGCTCATAGATTAGTCTCTGGCCTCTCGTCCGTGGTTATGATGACCATATTTTGTTACCATCATTGACTTTCCATTTGTGCTTGGTTCAGGAAGAAGTTTGCTCGCTAAACAATTTCGCCTTTCTCTGATATTGCTCGAGATGTGTCCTCCAGCTGTTGCCCCTCTGTTCGATATTAAAAATATCAGTTCAGAATGAGGAGCTCTTCAAATTCATGTTTCACATGGCTCGTGCAGACTTTTTGTTCCGGAAAATGTGAAAACAGATGTGAACCCTTTCAACTGTCTGCCTGAAACTTTGCCAGGTGATCTGCTCCTCAAGCTCCTCTTTACCTGCCAGTGTGCTGCTAAAAGATTGCCAATGTTGACTAACATTACTTGCCACAATTGATCTTAGCAGAAAATATGTGGTACTTCACGAACTCATTGGAGAACAAGGGGGCAGAAGGCGGATTCTGGATGCCTAGAGGAGAACCCGTGAGATATTTGGTGATGCTTTCGTCAATGGTTGGGAA
>CM024542.1:11754361-11774361 GCA_014182365.1 Eucalyptus tenuipes | reverse complement strand
TCTATGGAAACCATGCACTAAGTTGACATGTCACAACCAAAATTATCGTGCATTTTGTCATGAGTGTTCTTTAATGATAAGTTGCCTGTCAATGTTAATGAACTTGTGTGACTTTTTGTACATCGATTTAGGGCTAAATGTCTTAACCAAACTTGATCATCGCATTTAGCCCTACATTATGTTCAAATTTTACAATTTTCATGTATTGTTTAAGTAGCTTAACAAGCCAATTATCATGCATCCTGTTCTGCCATTCTTATGACTGATTTGCACACTTTTGCAATTGTCACTGTTTGACCATGAATTCGACCCTAATTGAACTTGACATCTCTTAGAAAGTCTTTGGGAACATCCTAATCTTTCTAATGACACTAATTTTGCATCATTTGGATGTTATTTGATTTGTTTTCCATTTTTGCAAAGTTTGCCTTGAAATCTGCCATGAGCGAAATTCGGAGTGCTCATTCTACCTTTGTTGAGTCAGAACTTTTTCTTTTTTGTATTGATTTTTCAGTAAGGATTTTGAGATCAGGTCCTTAATGAAACTTGTTTGTCTTTCTCATGTCTATATCGTGGTGAAATTTCATAACTTTTAGACATCGTCTACCAGGACAAATTATTGTTGATTTGCCATGATGTCTAGCTGCCCTGCTCTGTTTCCGACGTGATGCTACGTGTTCTTGAATTTTTATAAATTCATATGTAGCTCATCTTAAGAAACTTCCTTCACAATTTTTTTTTCTTATTGTGTGCTTCATGCTTTGTAACTTTCTTAGGGCCAATTACCCATGGGTCCTATTTCAATTGTTCTGATTTTGATTGTCCTGTTTGATACTCTTTGATATGATTCTTGCTGCGATTCTCTTTTAGAATTTTTTTGGGATATCTTGAATGCTGAATTGGGATTAGTTGTTTCATGAAATTTATTCCAAATTTCACAATCTTTGTTGTCAAAAATCCTTGAAAAATAAAAAGGCCATCTAGGACCCTTTGTCAAATCCTTTTGGATTTATCGCAAAATTTGTTTTTGCATTACAAAGTGATTTTGGTACACAATGCCTCCAACATTAACCATTTTAGCATCTATTAACTTTTGATTTGACATTGAACTCGTTGAGGTTTTGACCGTATTTGAAATGCCTGCAGCATCCATTAGTAGTGCATGATATGCGCCCCGAATTAACCATGGCAATTAAATGTGTCCCATAACCGAGATGTACCAATGTCAAAAATACATCATCTTCTTATCAATGTTTCAAATGCATTTAAAATTTTTAAGGCAGTACATGAGTCATACATGCATAACATCTCTTCATTTGTTAGAAATGCATGTGATTTTGTTTGGCACTTGATGACCGAATAAGTGATCCAGTGTTGGCTCACTAGGCTTGCTTAATCGATTAAGAACCAAGGTCCGATGGCTTGCCTGTATATTTACTTTCAACTATGCATGTGGTTTTTAGATATATGCATAGGCATAATGCATGATCTCGTGAGAAGTCCTAGGTCATACTTAGAACCCGTTTAAGGACTTTTTAGCATTGGTTGCCACGTGAGAACACAAACGGTGGCCAATTGTTATAAGTCACTTTAAAATTGGATTGGATAGTCGTCTTAGGTGGTCGTTGCATGAATCACAAAGGTTGATTCTGAGGCTAAATTTGATCAATTATACATTTTGTCCTAGTTTCTTGATTTTGCTTGCTTGTTTTGTGATTGTGATTGTTTTTATATATTTGTAATCATGATTGTTTATTTTACTTTGTAAGTACCTAGTCTTAGTATTAGATTAGGTTTAGAATAGGTCCATGGAGGTGATGATCCCCAAGACATGAAGACGATGAGTGGTCGATGTCCAATTCGATTTTGCTTTGTACCATTTATTTCCCGATATATGTTTTGGGTTACCTAGTGTTGTGTAAATATCTGATCAGTTACAGATTTCTTTCTTTCGATTTAACATCCGTTTATGATTGCATGCTAGATTAATTGTTTTCCTTAAGCTGTTTTTTGGGCATTTACTTACTACACTGTCCTTAAATTTCAATTGATTGTTTTCTTTCTTTTTCTCTTTTGATAGAAATAGAATAGCATGAAATTGACCATCCACATATGATCATCTAATTGGTTTTATTGGCATGAAAATGTAAAAAGAAACGCATGGACATTTTAGGAAACACAACAAACTATTAGTACTGAAAGGGTACTAATAGAAATGTTAGCATAACTTAAATCCCTAAACCTTAGAATTTTTAGTTGTGTAGATATTGAGGACCTCTCCTGAATTTTGATTGGATTTTCTAGTTGATCCCCAAAAACGAGGTTAGTGTTGACTCATAACTTTCATATAGATTGTTTTAAATGACTCATAAAAAATAAAACAATCTGTCATGAGGGATATAAGTCTCGACAAGACTCACTGTGGTTTAGTATACTCGATGTGAAAATTGCCATAAATGATGAATTGATACCATCCTTTTAGATGAAAGTACTATCAAGAGGGCTAGTATGGTAAGAGTACCCTTAAATTCATTATTCACACTCGATCTCCTTTATAAAGGTGTATGATATGTGTGAAAGCGAGTCATGATAACTTCTGCTGTTACACGAGGTACGAGCTGGAAGAGTTCACGACGGTGATCGAGTAACCTCACATGGTCGATCTAAAAAATTGAAGTGATAACATTTTTTGGAGACATACCATGAGGGAGCTCCCATGGTATGCGTCGCAATAACGGCCGAGGTCGGGTCACAATAGAATTTATGCAAGAACGAAAGTGTCTGACGCTCAACTCAATTATGCATTTCACCAACAGAAAATGGTAATACCATTTAGTCTCGATCAAATCATTCTTGATCAAATTGTAACAACGAGGCCTTATTCGATAGAAAGGAATCAATTTAAAATGAAGTCATTACTTCAAGATGCGATTTCATTTCCTTTGTTTGTTCTTGCAAAAGATGTGGAATGCTCATTCCCCATCAAACAGGGAGAATAGTCGGTCCTTGGCTCGACTTATGGTTTGGCCAATATGGCCAATCCATTCCTTGGCAAAATATTAAGAAATATTTATGCATATAATGATTTTGAGTGTAACCTTTATTTTTATCGTCACACATTATCCATTTCAAATAAATTTTAACACTTTTCAATCCAAAAATATGCAAACACAATAAAAGGAATCGTCATATTCTTTCCAAACTTATTTTTCCTAGCAAAAGTACAGCTCAAGTGCCAAAACTTGGCATGGAGGGACAGTTAAGTGTCAAAAATTTCGAAAGGGACACTTAAGTGCCAAAATTGGAGCAAAATTGATCACTTAAGTGCCAATTCGGCCAAAATGCGGCCAAATTACTGACGTGGCAATTTTCCGGCGAAATGAATGCAAAACGGCGTCGTTTTGCACGTTGACGTGGCTAAAAAGTGCAAAAACGATTTCGTTTTGTCTCTACGTGGTAAATAATTAATATAAAAGTTAATTAAATTAAATTTAAAACTAAATTTATCTAAAATATTTAAAAAAATTAAAAAAAAACTAAAAATTAAAAAAACTTAAAAAAAATAGGGGCTGAAGGGAGGCGGCTGAGGGCTGAGCCCTCGCCACCGCCGTTGCGAAGGGCCGGCGATGGAGGGGGGAGGGTCGGCCGGCCTAAATCGCCGACCACTAGCCGACCTGCAGCGAGGGCCCGCGAGCCCTCGTTGGATTTGGGGCGATGGCCGCTGACCCTCGCCCGATCTGGGTGGTAATCATGAAGTCATTGTCCCGTGGACGTAACATGAATGAGCCAAATCTGTTTGGCCACCAAGGTGTTGGATGTATGCCCTAAAGCTACTATGTAATAGTTACATATTAGGGATTTCAATTGTACTTTCATTATTATTATTTAATTAATGGCAATGATGTATTCATTCATTTGTCCAATTATTTTATATTTATGAATGATTCCATAAGATCAGTTGTAACTAGACCTATTATTAAGACGTTAAGAATATATGTGACGGGTTCATAGTTAGACTGAATCTATAAACCGTTCTCGGTCGATAGATTATTGAGTGGATATTAATAATCCTGTTGAGACCGGTATGTTCATAACTTCACCATTAAGTATTAGATACTTAAGGGAATGATGAGTCATAAGTCATTAGGTATTGTGATGCCTGAGTTAAGAACACGATTGTTTGTATTAGACAAGTTCACTGAACGTGACGCATATGAAATGATTAGCGACATGGAAGCTTTTAGCGTGGTCAATGTCTAATTGTTCATGTTTTGGTCTTGTGTAAATAATCCTTAGACCTGAGCCAAAGTGTTAACTTGTGTGTCGAACAACTATGGTTCACAGGTGCACGTAATGCCGGATCGTTGATCCGTCTTTATACCTGATGGTCATAGTTTGTTCATATATGAAGTTGCATATGTGCACAATATGGAATCTGTCTCCTTATTACATGCAAGGTATAACAATGATGTCCTATGCGATCTAATTATGACACTACATTGAAATCCTCGGCCAGGGTTGTAACCGAGACTAATTTTTTATGTCTTAAATAAAATGCATGTCAATTAGATTTGTACATATGATCGAATTGGTGACTTGACAAATATTACATGGTCTTTATTTGATCGGGACATAGTAAGACAGAGGGATTGAATTACACTGTAGCCAAAACTGATAGGTTCATTATGTTCTTAAAGTATTCACACTATCTGGATAGCCATGACATATTACTAGATGTCAATCATGGCTTGTAGAACCCAAAGATTAATCAAGACAATTAATTCTTTTGGCAGTACGAATGTATTAGTACAAGTCGTACTACCAGCTTAGTGATGAACCTAGAGATGTCACATACCATAAATAATTAGGATAATGTGGAACAAGAGAGAAATATTATTGCAAATGTGTTTGCAATTAATACAATCGAATTGAGTTGATTTAAAATTAAATTAAATGAGATTTAATTTAATGTGTATTATAGTCACGAGTCTACTTACATATGATGCATACGCATGCGCAAAGTGGATACATGTTAATATATTCCTATTGTGCATATAAAGAGTATGTTCTTTTTATTTTTAAAGGGGATTAATTAATTAATTAATTAATCGTTTAATTAATTAATTAATAACTAATAAAAAAATTGAAGCTTCATGCATGTGCAAGAAGCATGAATGGTCAGCAACCGCTGACCATCCATGCACAAGATCGTGTCGTGCATGAGCAAACCACTCATGCACAATTGTTCGTGCATCAGCGGACGATCAGCAATGGTTGCTGATCGTCCATTGATCAGCAGTCCATCGATCAGCAACCGTTGCTGATCGGTTTTATTTTTATTTAAAAATTGTTAGTTTTGCGATATACAAAGGGCTGCTAAAATAGAGAGAAAGGGTGTGTTTGCTTTGTGTCTTTGAGACGCGAAAAAGAAAAGTAATTTTCTCTAGTTCGGGCCGTGACTAAAACATCAAGGATACGGCGGATTGTCTTCACGAGATTGTTAGCACATTTAAAGTGGTAATTATCTGAAAGTTTCTCTTCCATTCGACGTTCATTGTTGGTGTGTCTGAACTAGAAGTCCGACGTTTGTGAGACTCGAATTGAAGAACATTCGAACCAATTCGTTTAAAGCACGTTTCGAGAGGTAATTCGTATAACTCTCTTTTTATATTCAGATTTTTTTATTAAAACTTATGAATAACGATTTTGGAGAATCATGTATAAAATATATCATCTTTATTTTCATTGCGTTCTTTTATTAATTTTATCTATACATAATTCATGAAAACCCAACATAACGAACAATTCCTAACTTACCAAGCAACGGCATCAGATGCTAATCGAAATGGCAGTGTTCTGAAAGTCAAACATTATATAATGGTCGCTTTTAACAAAGCGTCATTAACCACGCCTTTGCCCAAATGCAGACGTGCGCTCCTGCATATTCCGATGTTGTGCGATCTTTACTTCTTTGTGAGCCATCTTAAAACGTGTGTGATGACGTTTTGCAGGGGACGTTTGTCAGTGTTCGAGATCTTGACTCGATTCACGAGACAAAATTTAATGCGTCAGAGCTCAATATCACTGCATTTCCTGTTTTACATCCGTTCGGTGGGCCATCTCCAAACAGCTTTTGTTAACACCCATGAAAAAGCTTTAAAATAAGAATTAAAAAAATATTTATATAAAGCAACATTTAGGATTTACAAGCATTCAAATTAAACGAAGTCGAATAATCTGAAGTGTTTTTTTTTTAAAAAAAAAAATCTTTTTTCAAATCATATTACTTAACCTTTTGGCCTTTTTATAACGTAGAATTCTTGAAAACTTCAAAAGTTGCGTTACATTGATATGTCAATTCTTCCACAATTATTTAAAATATATATTAGAATTTTAAATTTTGATGAAAAAGTAAGAATAAGTTACTTTTAACTTTTTAGAATTCACAATAAACAAACTCCAATATATTCATGCATTTCAAGGTAAAATAATCGGCAATTCACCTTTTCTCAATTCTACAAAGCATATGTATCACATCTTGATAAAGTCTTTCCAATCGATGTTGGTGGCTGAATGGCATGAGTTGCTGTTTCTAAAACACAATATCATGAGTTTGAGCATATGCTTATTAGTAATTTGTGTGTCCCGCCGGGGAATTGAGGTAAAAGCACTCACCCATCTTTAACTCAATTTATCACAAGTGGTGTTGAGCAACGATCTCTTCACAGTCTTCGATCTAGAATTCTGTAATAGGTGCTTTAATAATGTCCGGAGAACAAGTAGCCATAATAGTGGCACTTCCCAACTTGTATGGGGGCTTTATATGAACAATATGAAAAGTTATCTCCAATCTTATGGAACGATGCATAAAATTATTGAAGTTTTAATTTTTCAATATCTTAAAATCTTAGATCTTATATCGAATGATGCTTATGTAGAATTATCGAGGCATTTGTATTAGGCCTCTTTTCACGTGAAAATGGAGCAAACTAACATAACACTTGGTCAACCATAATTTGGAATGGTCACGATTCGAACATTTTATGTAGCAAGTATGCTAGAGATACCAAAACTATATAGTAAATAGATCGATGAAATTACATGGAAAATAATAAGTGATCATTTAAGCTGGTGGATCCATTTAAGCACTCTAATATTGGACATTAACAAGAAAAAAACATGGCTAGTTTTGGTAATAGTGAGATTGTCATTTATTATACCAATGGTAGGTGTAACCTCAAATTTCAAGTTTTCAACACACAAAACTTAATTACAAGTCACAAATTAGATAATTGCTTCAGCCAATAATCAGACGTACTCATAATTTTGGTAAGGCTGGTGACGAAAATCAAATCTAAATCCCCCCAAAAAGGGAAAATATATGTGCTTGCTTTGGATAGAAAACACTACTTTGCCTGGAGACCGGGTTCTCGATTTCTTGTTTGACCTTCAATTACGTGGCATGTGATTAGCATCCGAGCCCTCGTAAAACGGGGGAAAAAAGAGAGAAGAAAAGTAATTACTAATGACCACTGGGAGTCAAGTTTCTCGTAGATTTTTTCAAATGTTTTTGGGCCAAGGATTTTACCATCAAACACTGTTGCAAAATTATTTATTAGGTACAGTTATTTCGAATTTGATACAACACTTGCCAAAGGCTTTTTACACCATCTCTTTGGACATAATATGAATCCCAAGTTTTTTCCTTCCTCCACAACATGTCTTGCCAGCAAAGGAGAGACTCCGTCCTTTTGAGAAAATTTTCATTGTACTTGTCCTAAATTGAATATTCTACTGCTTGAGATTGTTGAGGTTGTCCTAGACTGGTGGTCGGTTTATAAGTGTGAGAGAAAGTCTCACCTCTCTTGAGTTAACTTTTTAGTTGAGAGGGGTGTAAAACTACCAAATACTATAGATTGCCAATAAATTTGGACCCAACAATCATATGAGAGAGTTATGAGTTATTGTGCCTCTGAACTAGGCTCGATGTGTGAAGAGGAGATTATTGAGGTGGTTTACAAACACCTAATATAAATGCATCATTTTCAATAATTTATATTCGATTCATTACGTGTGCTATACTCATCCTCGCATTGAGCGGTGAATACTTTTTTCTTCATTTTATTTTGGGCTTCCTTCTATTTTCTTTCATTTTAATTCGGGTCACGGTCAAGAAGCTTCTCGGCCAACATACACATGGCTATCCATGGGCCATGGCTATATAAACACGACACCACAAAATCGCCCTTGCCCAACATTATCATCACATTGAGGTCCCTCTCTCCCTCTCTCTCCCTCTCTCTCTCGCCCCCTCTCACGCACGCACGGAGACACGCAGACCCACGTACAGACAAACAAATACGCACACAAAGAAGAAGAAAACATGGAGGCATCAATCCAGTCAATTGCAGTAGCGACGGTTCTGGCCGTCCTGACCACATGGGCATGGAGGGTAGTGAACTCGGTGTGGTTGAGGCCGAAGAGGCTGGAGAGGCTCCTGAGACAGCAAGGCCTTTCCGGCAAACCCTACACCTTCCTGTTCGGTGACCTCAAGGAGAACTCGCGGTTGCTCAAGGAAGCCAACTCCAAGCCTATCACCATCTTCGACGACATCAAGCCCCGTCTCTTTCCCTTCTTGCATCAATCTTCCCAAACCTACGGTATGCACATCTTCATGCTGTCATCTTTGTGGCACTAATATATTCCTATTCATTAACACTCGCTTGGTTTTGTCCGTTGGTTGATGCTGTTTCTGATGGAGTTTCAGAACATTTGAATTTATTGTCCCTTCTATTGGAAATTCATGCTTCCCCGTTTTGAGTTTTGGCAACCAAAGGTGTTAATACATCTCAAGTCCTTTAAATATGCTTATTTTGATATACAAGGGATATCTCACTCTACAAAAGCGAACATTAAATAAAACTTGCATGCGACCATGTCGTTTGACATATATTTGTACAACACAACATGAATTTTTGGGGATAATTACCAAAAAAAAAAAGTTCTAAACATGTTGTAAAGATGTCAATTTAGTTTTATATTTTTCAATTTTGCCAATATAATCTTAAATATTTTGACAATTTGCCAACACAGTCATTTTAGTCGATTTTAGCGAAGAATTATTGATGTGAACATTGGTCATCCTAAATTTTTGCAATTTTTAATAATTTTTAATAATTTTTATAAAATTTATTTATTTTTTCCATTTTTTTTTTCCGTGGCAATGCCCATGCTAACCTTAGGCAAGGGTGTCTGGGCCCTCTGTGGTTGGTGACCTCTACGGACCACTGTCAAGGCCCAGACCGACAAAGGGAAATAAGAAAAAAAAGAAAAAAAGAAAAATGAAAGAAATTTAGAAAAATTAAAAAAATACAAAAATTATCCATATAAAAATTAGTTCGCCATGGTAATTATTATAACCACCGACATGAATTAAGTCAGCATTTACACGATAAAAAAATTGACAAAGTATTTCATTTGGCGCTGTGGTTAGTTTCGAGTGCATGGTAATTATTATAACCATCTTTTCCCCTTAAAGGAGATCTTCTCCGACATGAATTAAGTCACGCATTTACACGCATTCCTCAAAAAACATGGAGAAGTTGAAGGACAAAGTATTTTGGTCAAAATACAATCATGACATTCTAAAATATCCAACTATTTGTTTCAATGTTTCGCAGGTTTGTGCCAACTAAGATGAACAGGAGGATGAAGAACATAGATAAGGAAGTGCGGGCTCTCCTCATGGACATCATCCGCAGAAGAGGGAAAGCAATAAGGGCAGAAGAAGCTGCTGGTGATGATCTGCTGGGGCTGTTGCTGGAATCAAACATGAAGGAGAATGTCGGGATGAGCCTTCACGATGTGATTGAGGAGTGCAAGCTTTTCTACTTCGCTGGACAAGAGACCACTTCAGTCTTGCTGGTTTGGACCATGGTCTTGTTGAGTGTGCACTCGGATTGGCAAGCACGAGCTAGGGAGGAGGTCCTCCGAATCTTCGGAAGCAGAAAACCCGATCTTGACGGGTTAAGCCACCTCAAGATTGTAAGTTTAATGCTCTTATCCTCTTCTGTTGAGAGCGGAATTCATAATTGGTCCAATCTGAAGAGTTAGTCAGGAGCATCTTTTATCACATGACACATGATAATCATTCTCTAATGATTAGATTCACATTTCCGATCCTTAGTAGACAAAATGTTTATTTAGAAAAAATGTTATCCCATGAAGATGAACACAACAATGAATTGACAGGACAATTTCTTCGCACCATTGGATTGGACTTGGATTTCCTTTCAAGACGAACCTGATTTTTTTGGACATTAGCTTCAAGCCCTTTTTTCTGGACAAATTACAATATAATTAATTCTCTTCAAGGATGTTGATTTCGTTGTAGTAGTCTTTCTCAGACATCGCGATCATTCATAGATGCTCCAACGTGTGCATCTCTACTATGTGAATTCTTTTAAGGATTTGTGGCGATCAGGTTACAATGATCTTGAATGAGGTGCTGAGGCTATACCCACCTGGGATCGAGTTGGTACGGAAGGTTCCCAAGGAAACAAAACTCGGGAAGCTGACCATCCCCCCTGGAGTCCAACTCTCAATGCCAACACTCCTCATCCACCACGATAAAGAACTTTGGGGCGAGGATGCCGAGGAGTTCAAGCCAGAAAGATTTGCCGCGGGAGTGTCCAAGGCTACCAAGAACCAAGTCTCCTTTTTCCCATTCGGATGGGGCCCTCGTATATGCATCGGCCAGAACTTCGCACTGATAGAGGCAAAGATGGCGCTCACCATGATACTTCAGCTATTCACATTCGAGCTCTCTCCATCTTATGCGCATGCTCCTTTTCAAGTCATCACCCTCCATCCACAGTATGGTGCTCAGGTGATTTTGCACAAGGCAAACTAAAGGTTATAGATCAGGGTGACATGTAGTGTAGACAAATACATGCACATAAATAATGGAACTGTGCACCATTTTCCAAGCTTATGCATTGTTGTCTTTTTCACTTTTAAGAACAGAAATTTAGTGTTTGTAAACATAATCAAATGGCCCTCTTATCTAAGAGACCGGTTATTTTTAGTTAAATAACAGCAAGCCGCTGGATGTTTCTGAACCTTCCTTCCAGAAAATCCCCTGTAGATGATAAGCTATGGCTTTTCCTAGTGCTATTATAAAACCCATTTATTTCCATTCAGATACTGATCTGGCCAATGACCAGTAAAGATGGCATTTTATTAGCTCCCATTCTTCGATGAAAACGTGTACTGGAGGATACATAAATTGAACCACATTTCTCCACAAATGAGATGAAAAGTCCACAACAGCTTTATTTGTGCAAGAGACCTTCAACTGCTTGGTCCAAAGCAAATAAAGCTATTGCCGCTAGTTTTTCCGGGTGAGTTTTAAAATGCTTTGCCTTGAAAATATTGCATTGAGTCAAAGAAACCTGAGTCGAAGGGCATCTAGTAAAATCACATAGTGCTTTGATGTGTAAAATATTCAAGAGAAAGTAATATCTTAGACTCAACCACCGCCCATACCGCCTTGTTTTAGCTTCAAGTTGTTTTCTAACCTTCATTCATCAATAGTCAAATTAGCATCGATTGAATCGCAAATGGATGTAGCATTGGATTAACTTGGGAAGGCTTGAGTAAAGAAGTAACAGGGCAATTCCTCTTCAAGCTCTTGTGATATCAACCAACAAGATTTATATGGAATCTCCTACTCTTTTTGCCAATGAACTTTGAGGCCTCATATGAGAATGGAATGTTGTTACTGCAGCCCGATCTTGCTGCGCTGTTATCTCGGTATTATTGACATCTAAATTTTGATTAGGTTTTTAATTAGGCCTTAGTGTCTTTTTTAGTTTTCAGATAATAAATAATAGATAAAATGAATACAAACAAAAAAGAAGAAGCTAAAACAGCCCATTGGGGCTAGGCCTTTTGTGCCCAGCCCCCCCTTTTTTTCTTCCGCGTGGGCCCCCAGGGCCCGGTCCCCTTCTCCTATTTATCTTCTTCTTCAGGTTGTCTTCTTCGATGCCGGACGGAAGGAGAGGCGGACGGCAACATACTGTGCGACAGGCGGAGAAGACACCTCTTCAATGCAGTAGACGGCCTAGCTAGAGACCTCGATAGGACGCCGGTTCAGTCGGCGAATTCGGGGGAAGATTGAAGAGCGAGCGCGAGAGAGTGGGTTGCAAGCTCAAACGACCTCCCTTCGAGAGACATCGGGCGAGGCCGGCGGTGAGCGAACCCGAGAGGGAGAGAGCACGGCAAAGAGAGAGATCACCGGCAGCGAGCTTCGAAAACCTTCCCCGAGAGACTTCGAGGGAGGCCCAAGGGCGAGCCGCCGAGGATCTCAGATCTAGCCGGAGCGGGAGAGAAACCAGAGAGAATGAGGGGCTGAGCTGAGGTTGGAGGAAGAGAAGGTTCAAGATCTGAAGACAGATTTGGAGATCCGCTAGACAGCCGCCTCGAGCTGTCCGTTGCCCTTCCCCGACGCCGTCTGTCACTACATACGCATATATCCAAAAATATATATATATATATATATATATCATTTTTTCCCAAAATGCCAAAAAAAGTCAGAAAAAAGATTAAAAAATGAAAAAAATATTTTTCGTCCAAAAAATAGAAAAAGGCCCTAAAAATGTTTTTCCTCCATAAATGCATGGAAAACCCCTCAAATATCCAAAAAACCTTAGGGTTTAAACAATATTAGGTACCGAAAGAGCATTAGTGATTAACTAGTATAGTCAAGTTCCCGAACCTAGTTTCTCTAGTTGTGCAAGAGCGAATATTCCTCAAAATATTTCTTTTGGGTTTCTAATCGACCCACCCCAAATTGATTAGTGGCAACTACCTTTTAATTAACCTACATATTAAAATATCAAACCATTATGTCATGAATTGGTGGGCTTGGGAGAGCCTGGGCTGAGCCTAATAGACTTGGCCAAACCATTAGCCTCCATAGGCGCTCGCCTCGATTGGGCGTCGAAAAAAGAGGTTGCGATAGGTATGGAGTAACAACTGGTGATAAGGCAAAAATCCGGCCTCTAGCTTTCCCAGTCCCCCCTTCACCTTTGTGATTCAGGAGGGCTATATTCCCTCGAACCGGTTAAAACAGGAAGAAGTTAAGTCACTCAGAATCCTCCTAGTTGCAAGCAACATAAGAAGGGGTTGAAGGATATGCATTGATTCAAATAGATAAGCAAGCAATCCTTGTCCATGAAGGCGGCCTTATCATAATTTGGTGCTCCTCTATCTATATTCTCTACAAAGGACTTCCCAACAGCTCCCATCCCATCGATCCCTTGAACGCTTCTACTTCCATCCCATTGCTTGCGCCCACCGCTAACTTTTCTGTCTATGGCCCATCTAGTTAGTTCAGCTATAACCGCTATAAGCCCTTAGCTTGTTCGGCTGCATACTCCCCATCTGCCTTGCTATTAGGTAGGAGCAGCTTTCCTTTCGATGTGTATATTTTGTAGAGGAGGCCATCATGAGCTCTAACATCCGAAGCGCACTCAATCCAGTCTTTGCATAAAAAAGAGGGGCTCTCTGCTCTTAAGTGGACATATTCCTTCAATTCATTGCCCGCTTTTACTTTCGAGAGGACGCCTGCTGAGGATGCTGAGTAATAAGGGCATATGTTAGTTGATTTCCCCTGAATGAGGTTGAGGCACTTCCTCCGTACACTTTTCAAAGTGATTCCCTAGGTCTACCCCATTTAATTCCTCCATCTGCCTAGTCCATGAATTCTTATATGTCATCCCAAGCACTATTTATATATCATGTTCCAACGGGTGCGTCATGTCTTGCCGTTAAAGCCAGCGGGGAAACCATATGGGAAGGGGGAGAGGGCAAGGGAATTCCGGGGTGCTTTCTTTTGAGTGAAGAAAGCACCCCGGAATTGAAAGGAAAATTGAAAAAATAGAGAAGTAGTCTCTTACCACCACCAAGCGCGGGGAAAAGGGCAACCCTTAGCAAGGCCTGGCACGAGTTGCTCAACCTAGGCAAGGCTATGTTGCGTGCCCCCTCCTAGCCACTCATCTGGGGTGGTTGGGACCCCTGCAAGGCTTTGCCTAGTCCAGCGACCTAGGCAATATCTACCTCACGCAACAGTCGACAAGAGGCTCACCTAGGGTTGCGAGACTCTAGCTAGGTAGCCTTAGGGTCAAGTGACCTCAAGTTGTTTTGCCAGAGTTGATATAACTGTCAAGTAATTAACAGTGTAATGAAGTCAATGTAAGTATTTGTGCAACTGTTGCTTATGGGTTATAAATACCCAGGTATACTCATTGAAAACCCTCCATTTAATCACAAAACTCAATGTTTTTCTATAAATTTATCTTTATGTTTACTTTCCTGCAATTTGCATTACTGGACGTGATTGTCTCTAGCTCTGAACTTTTAAATTTCTTGTCATTTACTTCACTGTCCAAAATCAACAACGGACTTTTTACAACGTTTGTTGATTTATCAATCCATTCATATTCTAAAAGATTTCATTGACTTTTTAGTGGAACGTCTTTTGACATGTCCAATAAGGTGCATTTTGTTGATTTGAGGAGATTACAAAGGGAAGTATTAGAAATCAACAAGATTCCAAAAAAGTTGTTTTGCAACAACCCATCACCACAAAATGATAATGCGGTTGCCTTGAATTTTGAGTCCTTAACCCCTAAAAGAGTGATAGAGGGTAACAAACAAGGAGATGTCATTTATGATGTCATCTCCTTATGGAAGAACTGTTAGAGGAAGTTGCTCCAAATCTCATTATGATGTCATTTATGAGAAGATCGGTCAAAGAATAGCAAAATAATATGGCTAATTACATCGTGACTACATATTGGATGTGAGCAAGCCAACAATAATCAAATGTTGTGAATGGCACTCTACCGAGGCCAAGATTGTCTACTGAGTTACCAACATTCCAAGTCAATCTAGTGGTATCAAGTTATTTTCCCAATTCATCTGCTTTTAATAATGAAAATAATAATGGTCAAAATAATCTAGTCGGCAATAACAAATCAGCAAACTAGATTGGCCAACAAACCGATCAAATGTCCGAAATTGAAAATGTTAGGCCGGTGATTGTTATTGTGACATCCTCGATCCGACCTTGATTCTCGGAACGAAATTATATTGGCAACCAATTTTTGAACGGGATTGCAATGGGGATCAACGGACCACAAAAATGTCGAGAAGGCTATTTTGGGGTAAAAACTTGAATTCTCATCGATGAATGTCGGAAATTCGGAAAATTGGGAGCGGGCCATGGACAAGGGTGGGCCCAAGCTCACATTGGATGGCCTAATGGCCCAAGCCCACGGAGGAAAGCCCAAAGCCCACACCTCTAACGGGTGGGCAGTTAAGGGAGGCCCATGGACCCTCCAAGTCCATCAAACCATCATTTTACAAAATTTTGACATTTAATGCAATCAAGTATGTGAATAGTGAATATATATAGCGCACAATCTTGGTGAAATGACCGAAATGCCCTTCAATTGGACTAAAAAAAAATGGCAAAGTGGGAAATTAGACATGAAGGGGGCGGTACAAGCAAGGGTGAGCGTCCAAGAGCTTAAGGGAACCACCTAACCTACCTAACTAGTCTAAATCTAAGCCTATCCACTCAAGTGCCTAAATTCCCTCATAAATGCAAGGATTTTTGCTTCTTGAACAAACCACCTTTATTGATTGATATGAGTCCAAGAAGATGTGGATTTGATGGGCATTAATGGACAATATTTCCCTTTATCTCTCTCTCTCCTCTCTCCCTCACCACTGGCCATCTTCCCCCTTACTCTCTTCTCTCAATTTCTCTCACTTTCTCTCTCTCCCTACCTTTTGGACGAATTTCCCTCATCCTCTTCCTCATTTCATACTCATTTCTCTCTCATTTTCCTCTCTAGACTTGCCGGTAACCAACCACCGCAACCGCCACCCTTAAACTGCCCTCTGCACACTGTTTCCGTCTCTGTTGCCAAGCTTTGAAGCTGAGGAGGCTGCTATCCAGCCCCCACAGCAACTCTCTCTCGCCCATTTCTTCTTTGATTTGGTCCCCTACGAAGCCTGGAAGCCGTGCTGATGCCAAGCCGCCACCAGACCACCGCCATGCTGCCATCGGACTACCGTCCAACCACCGTCCAGCTTTATTGCACTTTGTAGATGCATGACCAACAGCCCTCAACTACTATCCAACCTTGCCACATTTCCCTTAACACTTGTTGAAGCTTAGGCGTGGGCATGAGTGGTTTTCTAGCCTGTGTTTAGGGTTATCGTTGCACTTAAGGAGTAGGGCGTGGGCATGAGTGGCTTTCTAGCCTGTGTTTAGGGTTATCGTTGCACTTAAGGAATAGTTTAGGACTTGTTTATGGTTAAATGATGATTTAGTAGTGTGATAAGTGAAGGGTGATATGCTATTATAATATGTGATATGTGAATATTATTATGCAATAATAAAGTGATAAATTACATTGTAATGATATGTTGTTTTATTATGCCATAAAAGGATGATGGCATATTATGTATTAAATGTGTTATAGGGTTAATGGGTAAAGGTGTTATAGGTATTATGAGTTATATATGTTATGTGGGTTATATATTATGCATGGTATGTGTCACGTGTGTTTTATATGAAGTGAAGTTGTGATATGACATATTATTAGAGTATGTTATGGCAGGGTGATATGTATATAAATAAAAGATGGATTATCTGATGGATTTGATGGCACGTGATAAATAATGTGGACATATTGCGAGTTGTGATGGCACGTGGGAAAATGATTTTTGAAATATTGTGATGACTAGATTCTATTTTGATAAGTGACCTATATGTTATGGGTTTATGAATTAAACGGTGCATTTATGTGATATAATATGGTGCACATGTATGACATGATAGCAATGTATTGTATGTGTTTGTTGGAAGTAGTCGTTATACATATGTCATGTTCATTGTCCATGGTTGATGCGTGAGAAGGCCCTGAGCCTCCGAGATAAGATATACGATGGCTCTTGGACTTGCAAGGAAGCACGCCAGGTCAAGTCTCTCTCTTGGGATTGGCGATATTGAGACGTATCATTCTCGAGCTAGATTTGGTATTGGGTTGATGATCATGTCATGACGGATTGGTCATTTTTTGGTCTCGGTGCGATACTGAGACATATAGTTCCCGAGCCAAGTTTGATATTGGGTCGGTGATCATGTCCCGACGGATCGGTCCTTTCTTGGTCTCGATGCGATACTGAGACGTATCATTCTCGAGCCAAGTTTGGTACTAGGTCAGTGATCATGTGTTAACGATTCTAGCCCTCGTTCCCAAGATCCCCAACGCTTCAAGTGTTAACGATTTTCGTCCTATAGCCTGTTGTAACACTATTTATAAGTACATCACCAAAATACTGGCCAACCGGTTATCTTGTGTGCTTCCCACTATAATTAGTTTGCCTCAGAATGCCTTTGTTAAAGATAGGCGGATTAGCGATAATATTTTGCTTGCCTAGGGAGCTGTTTTGTGATTTTCATCATGAACCTTATCGGCCGAAGTGCATCATTAAGGTTGACTTCCGAAAAGCATATGACATGGTTGACTGGAACTTCATTGAGCTATCCATGCAAGCCTTTGGTTTCCCCACTATGTTTATTGACCGTATCATGGTATGCATTCGGTCACCCAAATTCTCCATCTCTTTGGATGGTGAATTGCATGGCTTCTTCCCTAGTGGACAAGGGATTAGACAAGGGGATCCTATGTCTCCGTATATCTTCATGCTTATCATGGAAGTATTTTCGAGTGTCTTGAATGTTCAAACTTGTCAGCTGGATTTCAACTTCTTCTAGAGATGCAAGTCCACTAGGCTCTCCCACATTTTTTTTTTTTTTGCATATGATGTGCTCCTCTTTATAGAGGTAAACATGGCATCTATTGACCTTCTCAAGGCGGGGATTGATCGCTTCTCCAACTGGAGTGGCCTTATCCCTAACTTAAGTAAAAGCGAAATTTTTGTTTCTAGAGGCCCTTCTTCTCTTCGGGACAACATTCTGGACACTATGGGTTTTCAGTTGGGCACATTGCCATTTCGGTACCTATTATTTCCACTAGGCTGGGAAAGGCGGACTATATCTCTTTGGTTAATGTTATTACCTCTAGAATTCAATCCTGGACTCAACGCTTCCTCTCCTTTGCGGGGCATTTGCAACTTATCAGGTCGGTTCTTCATTCCATTCAGGTCTATTAGGCTAGTATTTTTATGTTGCCATGTTCGGTGCTTAACCAAATAGAACAGCTTCTTCGGCAATTCCTTTGGAAGGGTCCGAACTTAGGTTCGAGGGGTGCCAAAGTTGCTTGGATTGAAGTTTGCTTACCTAAGAACGAGGGTGGCCTCGGGATTCGTACGCTACGACAAAGTAATATGGCTTTGATGCTCAAACATATATGGCTCCTCTTCACTGATAAGGACTCTTTATGGTGCAAGTGGATCCATTCCACATTTTTAAAGCATAAGAACTTCAGGATTGTTTTGTGTCCCACTTTTTGCTCTTAGGCATGGAAGAAACTGCTTCACCTTCGTGAAAGGGTTCGGCAACACTTTCTTTGGAGTATTGGTAATGGCCTCACCGTCTCCTTTTGGTTTGATCCTTGGCACCCAAGAGGCCCACTCAATGGATTTTTTCTAATGCGGAAATATACCGGTCCAGATTGCCACGATTGGCCTATGTTGTTGATGGTCTTTCCTCTTCAGACCCCGCATCACATATTTCTATCGCTTTGGCGAACTAGGGAGAGACCCTCTCAGTGCTCAACAACGAGATTGATCATCTCTAGTGGCTGGGGCAGCCCTCCAGTATTTTCTCTAATACTTCGGCTTGGAACATGTTTCGCCCTAGAGGTTGTTTGGTGCCTTGGTCTTCATTTATATGGAGCTCCTTGCTGCCTCCTCGATACCAAACCCTCCTTTAGCTAATCACTCGAAACCGTCTGCCAACCCAGGTGTCCTTACTTGCTTATGACAGAATTCCCCACACGACTTGTGCCTTCTGTTCTTGATCACCTATTTTTTGGCTGTCATATAACTAGAAGCCTTGCACTCTATTGGGTGGCTAAATGCAATCTCGCTTGGCAGAATAAATCTTGGATGGAAAATCTAGATTGGGCCGCCAAACATATTGCCGATACTAGCTTTCACCAGTCCTTGGCCCGTTTTGCCTTTGGAGCTTTATGTTACATAATTTGGAAAGAGGAACAATATCAATTTCCGCAATCAATCTCTCTATCTCCCAGCTTTGAAGAATCACCTTCAAAAGGCCATCAAGGATAAGGCAATGACCTTTCAACATGTTCCGGACATTCCTAGAAATAGAAGACTACAACGAAGCTGGGGTCTTCATCCTTCGATTTTTTATTGATAGTGCTTGGCCGGCGTGTTAGGGTTTTTTAGAGCTTGGTTGAGGTTGCCATTGTCTTTGTGCTCTTAATGGAGTTGGGGGTTAGTTTCACTTCCTTTCTTTTCGGAGGTTTGTGTTGCTGATGCGGAAGGCTCAGCGTAGTTGGGGGCTAGTCCAGTGCCTTGGAGGTTGCCGTCGCCAACAGTGTGGGCTGCCGTTGCTTTTGCTGTCTGCCTCCCTTCCTTTCTTGTTTGTTGCCGCTGTTTGGCTTCTTGTTACCTCTGTTTTTAGCCGTTTGCTGGCCGCTGTTTGGCCGTTTCGGTTTCTTTTTTTCTCGACACCTTTCCACTCGTTATGACTTGTTTGTCACTATGAATGTAAGTTTTTGTGATGCCGAGATCCCCTGCTGTACATTTGTTGGTTAAAGTCTATATAATTCTTACCTTACCTTCTTTACCAAAAAAAAAAAAATACTTACCTTACCAAAATAGAAAAAAAGAAAAACATGACAATGAATTGACAGGAGCATTTTCTTCCACCCTTGGATAGAACTTGGATTTCCCCTGAAGACGAGCCTCAAACTATTTCTACTGGATAA